>VZTE01006120.1:401342-528085 GCA_013397775.1 Eulacestoma nigropectus | reverse complement strand
GGGGGGGGGGGGGGCTGAGATCTAATTACGAGTGTCTTGAAATTCCTTCTGCATAAAGTTTCCTTAAAGAGCTGCCAAAAGAGCAAACCCTGGGCGATGGCGCTGGAGGTGCCGCGCTCGGCTCAGCCGGAGCGCACGCGGCTCTGCCCCGCGATGACAAAACATTTAATTACGAGTGGCCCAATGTCTTCCACATTTGGAACTGGATTCCTGACACACATAATGTACCCCATGCTGACACGACTATTTGGCAAAAGCCGAGCCTGTGATCTCACATTAATTGCTACACAAATATACTTATTGTGGGCATGGGTTTTATATGGCTGAAGCCTCCATTTGCACATGTTCACAATAAAAACACTCCCCCCCCTCCAAATAGCGATTAACTTTTTTTGATTTTTTTTTTGAAGAGAGGTTTTTTTTCTTTTGAGATGCAGTTTAATGGCATGAGAACTGTCTGTCGGCTTCCATTACCCCTTTGTTCTCATCGTGTCTCGCTTTATATGTATTTTTATAAGCCTTTTAAAAGCAAGTCTCCCTGTTCTTAATTCTTCCCTCTCTTTACTTTTGTTTTTATTGTAGGGCATCAATAGAAACAGAAAGATTTTGCTGGATTAGAGACGCGGCTGTCACTTGAAAGCAAGTCCCCTGATAGGGATCTTATAAGATCTCCCAGTTTCTTCCATCTAAGGCTTTTTGTGGGGAGACAGGAGGACGGCGACACATTTCCCCTTAAATCAGTGGCCAGAGGTGCAAGATATCCATCAGCTCGTGGGACTCACCCTTTCTGCTACCCAACCCAGCTGAATGCACGCGAGCATCCGCAGGGATTGCTCCCTGGTGACACCATGGGATGGGCCTCTAAAGCCACAGCTCCCGGGATCTCGTGCACAGGAACAAAGGATGCCAGGGTGGGGTTCACAGGGCTTCCCTTTGGTGTCTCATCACAGAAACACCTGAGATCTTCACCTGGTTTCCACGGAAGATCCCACAGAGGAAAACCAGGCTTTACCTTTGGGTCTTACAGCCTTTGCCAAGCAAAGCAGCGCCAAAACACCAAAATTCCCCCTTCTCCAGCTACAGCACATGGTAACTGGGCTGTGACCACTGATTCTGGCTCTGCTGCTCATCCTCCCAGTGACCCTGAGCCTCTGACCAAGCCCTGTGAGCTCTCCCGATCCAGAGGCAAAGAACAGCTGAACAAAGCCATGAACCCCCACGAGGCTGGGGAAAATCCGAGAGCGCAGCAGGTTTGGAGATCCAAAGCTGAAGAAGCTGTTCAAGGCTCAGAGCTACCGTTCCCATCACCCTGCTCAGACGAGGAAGGCTCCAAAGCCCCTGTGGAGCACCAAAGGCGCTGCCAGCAGGTGGAAGTCCCCACATTCCCTGCTTCCCAAAAAAAAAGCTTTGCAGCACACCAATGGCTGTGCTTTTTTTTTCCTTTCTCAGTACAAAGAAACTGTTTGTTTAGAAAGATCAAGGAACCGAAAACACAGGGAAATGGTTTTTCTGCTGGGAATGCAGCAAAGCATGCCCGGCCTCGCCGGCGTGCTCCTGCAGCGCTGCCGTGAATGCAGCGAGCTGGATGCAGCCTCCCTCCTGCTTCCACAGCTGTCCCAGCACTCGTCCAAGAGCCATCAGCTCTTTCAAACAATGACCAATTCGTTCCCTGGGGTGGCATTTCCTTCTGATTCATCCCGCTGTGCTGCAGGCTGGGATGCAGTCCCAGGAGGATACGCTCACGTGCTGGACTCAGCGCTGCAGCGAGAGTTTCCATGACCATCAAGGCTTTTTTTTCCCCTTCCAAGTGTTGCTCAGCCCCGTGTGGGTGCCAGGGCAGTTTTCCCACAAGCTGGACCTGCTTTTTGATGGAGAACTTGCTGCTACAACCCTCAAGACTCTGCAGAATCACCCTTGTAACGGCCTCTTGGAGTGGAAATTGCATAAAAGAGCAGTGAGGAGGGGGGAAAAAATGAAAACCCCTTCATTTCAGCGAGGCAGAAGTGTCCCCCTTGAACAACAGGATGTCTTCTGTAAACACCAGCCTACCACAGCTGTCAGAGATCTGAAGTGCTGCATTAAAATGTTTCATTTTATCATTGCTGAGACAGAGTGAGAAAGCTGAAGGGATCATTTCAGCCTCTCCTCTCCCCCTCACACTGCCAAAAACCCACCGAGAAGGGTGAAGCCTTGTTACTTTAATGGAAGTTCATTTTCCAGAGGGCAAGTACGCCTCTAAAAAGGTTGCAGGCACTTCTCCCCCACGCACATCTACGGGGCTGCCAAATCATAATTTTAACAGCAAATCTTTTTATTTGCCTCTTTTTTTTTGTCTTAAATCCCAACCACTTGGGATGTACGCAGCACATGGGAAGCAGCCTTCCTGATGGGAGCGAGTTTCACACACGGTGGTTGTGCGTGGTTCCAGCTTTTCTCTGCAAAGAAGCGGCCCAGGCGCTGGCACACAGGCAAGGAGAGCAAGATGAAGTATTTCTGGGTGCCCTGATTGTTTGGGATCGAATCGGGGTTGAAGGCTGGGGTTGGCCATCGCACACATCCACAGCTCCGACAGCATCGGCAGCCCGGGACCTCACACTCCATCCGCAGCATCCATGGCCCAATGGTGCACTGGGAGGCTTCCAAACCATGAATTATCTTTCACAAGTCACTTATCACAGAGACACATTCATCTCCAGGAGCTGGACCCAGCCCAGCCCCACTGGCTGGAAGTTCAACTGAGGGCACACGCATTCACTATTTTATTTTATTTCTTTTATTTGGACCATGCAATTGTGGGGTTGCAGAGCCAGACATTAAGCTGGCTGATAGTCTAGGCCTGTGAAGCATTCTGAGTTGGCAAAGTTTTACTACTGATTTATGTGGCACAACAGCTCAGGGCCTGGGATGCATCCATAACATTCGTTCCATCTGTCGTCAATGCAGATTCTGTTCTCCACCGCTCACGCTGGCAGGGCTTGATCTGCTCTCGGTGAGGGGGGGAGGAAAGGGGATGAGAGAAGAGGAAGCTGAAGTCTCCCATTGGTGTCAATGGCTTCACAGGAGGCCTCGAGTTCTTCAGCTGTCTCTAAGCATTGTTGCTGGAGCGATAATCTTTGGCAGCCGTTAAGGAGGGGAAGGGAATGAGAGGTCGCACTGATTTTCAGGAGGATTTTGGAATCAATGTTCACCAACAGTCTCACTTCAGGCCCACACATGCTTGCACTAATAAAGGATAAAGGTCCAAAAAACCATTTAGCCCTCTTGGTCTCCTACCCTTGCTCCTTGCAGGCAGATGTCCTCTCTGATCAATCCACACACAACACTGACTCCTTCCAGAGCAGCTAAAACCCGGCTAAACTGTGAGTTATCTTCCAAGAGTATGAGTAAGTCAGTCCAAGAAGCAAAGGGAACGTTTATCTTGGGCACAACAAAAGCCTCCAATCTGCCCTGGAGATCTCTGGCATGCCTGGGGCTGGCTGAGGCTGACAGGGCTGGGAGCTCCATCCCCAGAGCAAGTGCTGAGCACCGCGCTGGGATTCGCACCGAGCTGAGAGGCCTCTGCTGCACAGACAGCTGAGGCATGAGCCAGGCTGCAAGCCAGGATGCTCTTCTCTCCTCTTCCCCCCTTCCCAAGGTTGAGAGGGGTGGGGATAGTCCCCCCCCCATGCACAACCCATGTCCGAGGCTTTGCTGAAACGCTGATGATGCGATCCACCCCGGAATTTTACCTTCTGGTTCCTCGCTGTTCCAACGCCTCCGACATCTACAAAAAGCTGGAATTTCCTGCCAGCTCAGTGGTGCAATTTCAAATGCTTTTTGGTTTTCGACTGCGCTCTTTAATCTCCAGCCAGCTGGGCCCGTGCGTTAGCGTGAAGGCTGAAAGCCTCAGAGCTCTGGGCAGTCAGTTTTCCAAGGATCTCACCTGTGGGTGGAATGGTTTGCTGCAGCTCTGCGTTAAATTAAAAAGAAACGCACATGCAAGAACCATGTGTCTGAGCTGCCGTGTCCCCACCGCTGTGCAGAGCTGCGGGCCAGCTCCAGGGTTCCCTTTCAGAGAGGGAGAGCTGCAGGTTTAGCTCCTGGTGCCAAGAAGGGCAAGGAGCAATTTGGAATAGAGAGCTGCAGGGGCTGGCAGGTGCGGCGCGGCACGGAGCCACGAGGGCCTCCCCGGCCCCTCCATCGGGCAAGGATGGAAATCCAACCTGCCTGCCTCTTGGGGAGGATACCTCAAAAGAGAATACACGCTTTCTCAAGGCTTGTCCCATTAGACAAACGGATTTGATTCCCCTATTTCCCGTGAGAACGGTGAAAAAAGATCCCATTGCAGACTCTCCCGTGCTGTTCGCAGCCTGCACCACCACGGGAGCCTGGCAGAGAAGAGCCCACTGGCCACAGCAGAACGAGCAGCCCCTAATTCACACAAAGGCTTGGGCAAGAACTTTCACAGCTCCAGACTACGGGGACCAGATCGTCAGCTGATACAAGGTAGTGTAATTATAGAGAAAGAAAGAAACTGGTACCAGTCCACATCACCCACGGATGTGCTCAAGGAGCAGAGACAACTACAACCAACGTACGCATTTGATGGAGCCACAGCAGGAATGTTTGAGAATTGGTCTTATGTGACAAACCAAAAAAAGTGCGTGGCAGGGAAGAGAGGGAGGTATGAAGAAGTCCTGTCCCCCTGCTCACTCTACCACTTAAGAAAAAAAGCTGTTTATTCAAAGAGATCTGACAAGGGCTACAGCGAAATGGATGAGGAGCTGAATATGTAAAAGGCAAAACCATCACTGAAAATAAATTCAATTATTTGGTTTTGCTTAAAGAAGCAACAAAGTTTCTGACATGTTTGTTATTCAGTCTGTCATTAGAGCTGAAAGATGTCTCAATAATATTGTAGTTACATTTTTAACATCCACTCTCCTCCAAGCAGTTTGCATATTTTCCACTACGTTAGCTGATCAAGCCATTAGTTACAGTTACTTAAAAATAAATGAGCTCTATATTTCCCTTCCTCCACACTCCTCATCATGAAGCTCAACAGCAGGAGAGGGGGGACAGGCAAGGGAACCATTTGGTCTGTGATGAAACAACCCGACAAAGACGGGAAATGCTCAAGTCTGAGCGTGGAAGGCGAGGATGAATAAGAAGAAAAAGCAGAAGCATCTCTTGTCAAGCAAGGAACTGATAAGGGCCTGAACAGCAGCAAAACAGGCAAAATGAAAACCATATTTGCAAAAGAAACTGCAGTTGGGAGGTTAATGGCATCCAACTCAATCCAGCAAGAGCAGAGGCAGGGGGGGATTTCGTTGAGCGTGCTGATGTGTGCGCACTTGCCAAAAGGAGTTTTAACTCGAGCTGTTCTTTCTGCTCTTTACCCTAATCCTCCCTCCTCCCCATGAAAAAAGTACTGTCGTCAGTCAATTTTCATGAAAAGGTTCCTGTTTTTACCCATTACAGAAAAGCAGGTAATTTTAATTCTTCTATCCCCTCTTTTCCAAAATCCAGCCATAAAAAAACCCCAAAGCAAAACCGACAGTTCGTGTTTTGACCGTTGAAAAGCAGAATCTGCAAGCAATTTTGCTCTGTTAATTATGCTTAAAATAAAAAAAAAAAAACAAAAAGAAAGCAGAAGATGAAGATATTTTCTGTCATGCAGAAAATAAAGGCAGCACATTTTCCCAACTATCTGTGAACTGAAGGAAAAAACCATGAGGGGTAGAGAAAAACCGGAGCATGCCAGGAAAAATAACAAGTACATTGCACTAATAGGCCATTGGGCAATTCTAACTCACTCCAGACTTCGTTGCTGGATGCAGATTTATCCAATATATTGACTATTGGGTCATAAGAATGGCCCTTCACACCCAGCACAGAGCAAGTCTCCAAGAGCTGCCCTCTCCATATGGGGATGTCCTGCTGAGGTCCAGTCAGCTCAGCTGAGCTGCTCTCACTGGGAGCTTTATCAGAAAAACAAATGAAAAACCCCCTTATTGCAATAAATAACCTTAATGTTGGCCTCTCAAAGTATTCTTATGCAATAATCTGTGGGGTTTGGCAACAGATCCCCACACTACAGAATAAATCACCTCTGTCCAGGTGATGTTCTCAGCTCCTACTGCACCACCAGCGACCACAGAGCAGCACCAGCTCCTCTGTCCTGCCACAGCAGCAGGGCCTCTCCAGCCAACAGGGAATCACAGCCTCCTCCATCAAATCACTGAACTATTTCTGTGAAAAAAATCAGGATGAATTCCAAAACCAATCAGAGCTGCTAAAAAAACCCCCAACCCTGCAGACCAGTGGTGGTCCAAACTATGGCTTGGCTGTCACTGCTTTATGGGCTTCTCCCCAGCTTTGGAGCACACGCTGCTGCCACATGTTGTTCAACAGCTGGGGCTTTCCAAATTGTTGTCTGACAGTGAACATGGCACAACTTCCAGTATGAGCTCTCCAGAACCAGGTCCTAACAATGCTATGCTGCAAACCCCTTTTAGAATGTTGGAGGGTGCTTACAGCTACTATTTTAGAAATGTCCTTTATTGCAGAGGGAGATTTTGCTGGTTTTGAGAGTATTCCTCCCTCATAAAGCCTGTTCTGCTCAAGAGCAATCCAGCTCTGTCCTCTGCTTCCAGAGCAAATAAAACCCAGGTTTCCACAGGTCCTCTAACCCAGAGAGATGGGGAAGATTCCCAACACCCGCATGTCAGACACTTCTTCCAGCTACATCCCAGCACAAACACAGTCACCGAGCTTCCAGGATGCTCAGGGCACGCTCTCCAACCCTGGGAAACAGCTGGCAGTCCAGAGTGCCACGCTGGGCCTGACCAAGTGTCCCAATTCCCAAGGGACAGTTTGGGGGTCAGCCTGGCCCAGGCAGCGTGCACCAATCCCGCGCATGCGTCCTTCACCTCAACCACACCCTCCATGCTGGGGTGTGAGAATGCTCCATCCCCTCCAGCTACAGGGGAATTCCCAAGCAGATGGTTAAACTGGATTTCCAGCTTCTCTGGAGCAGCAGAATGGGGGTAACTCATCAGGGTGGAGGTAGGGAGCCGGCTCACGCTGCCCGGTGCTTTGTGCCCTGGGCAAGTCCCAGGTCTATCGGTCACCAGAGTTTCATTAACTGCAGGTGAGGTCACGCCTTGGCATCTGCAGAGCACCTCGAGACCTTCACACGAGCCCGGTAATTATGCAGAAATACTGTACAAATAATGAACCACGCTGGGGAATCGCAGCACGTTTCACTGGGGGAGTCACAGGCACCTTCTAGGAACGGGAGATTTGAACTTCACTAAAATCCCTGCACAAGTGGGTACCTCATTTTCTTAGACCTTCTGAAGGTGCCAGGTGTGTTAGCAGCAACCTGGGAGCTCTGGTGCCTCTGGAGTTCGACAGCTTCCACGAGGCAGGAGCAGCAGGCAGCGGACTGAATGTCACAGGCTTAAAGCAAAGGCCTGTAAGTCAATAAAGTTCAACAAAATAAAGTCGCTCACTTTTTGCTGTCACTCACAGGCTGCTGCAGTGTTGACTCTGAAGGGTGGGAGAAAGGCAGAGGAACACCAAGTACGTGAACAGAGACAAGGAGACATCAAGGGGAGACCGCGGCAGTGGACACAGCCCAGCCCTTGCTGACAGGTACGGAAAGGAAGTCAGGGATTTGGGAATATATCCTGGAGCAGCGGTGCCAGCCAAGGAAAGGAAATCTAGGGTCCTCCTGTCCCAGCCCTGGAAATCCTCTCCTCATATGGAGGTCTCCAGCAGCTGCTCCTTCTCATGGTGGGAGGATGGGTAAAAAACAAAAAGAAAATCAAAACCCCACAACATCAACAAATCTCTCTCTGCTTCAGCTCAGACCTTCCTGCTGGAGCTCAGTAACCCCCTGGAGAGAGCCCTTCCTCCCTAGGCTGCAGCCACTGGCAAAACTTGATCAACTTTATGTAGTAAGAGCCCAGGACAGAGAACCAGACAACCTGTCCTGCTATGGATTATGCCACTGGCCTCAGTATGCAGGCCTGGACCCAATTCTCCCTTTTCTTCCCCCTTCTATCCCAAAATCCAGAACAGGAGATCAGATTTATCCCTTTGAGTCCACCAGGGTGGACGGGAAGAAGAGAAGCTGAAGTTCTCCCACTGCTTCATCCTTCACTGGGCAGCAGCTCCATTGCCATGGCTCTGTTCCTACCCGGCAAGGCCACGTTCCCCATTATTGTTTCAGGAGCGCCCGTCACTGGAAACGGCCATGCCCTCCCAACTCTCCACTACTTTGTTGCGTGGACATCTGGAAAGACTGTGGAAAAATGTTCTTTTGAGCCCCCAGGGCTTTTTTGCCTCTATTCTCAGCACTAAATCCTGGCTTGGAAAGTTTTTCTCACAGTATTTTCCATGTTCAGTGTGTAGAAGGGTACAAACATAGTACAGAGAGGAGTGATGGGTATAAGAACCCCCAAGGCTGTTTGGTTGGAAGGTTGAGGGCTTCCTGCCTCTCCCCAGATTGATGTGACCAGGCCCATTTAGCGTAACACCAAAACAAACCTTGCAGTCTTGAAACAAGACATCTTCCAAGAACAGTCCAATCCCCAAATCACTGGGGGTGTCGGCACTGGAGGGGGATTAAACACCCACACGCATCTCTGAACCTCAGAACTGCCACTTCTGTTTGGATTCAGTCCTGCCCTCAGCCCATAAACAGGGACAGATCTTCGCAATCCATGACCAGACCTCGGCCTAAGATCTTAGGCTGGGGTCAAAGTGCTACATGGATTCATATCAGCAGAGCTTTACACATCCATTCTAGCTGAGAATCTGGCCACTTGTGACTGGAATAGCTTTCTGAAATGCATCCAACAGGAAATCCTAAATCAAGAACACTCTGCAGTTTGAGAAGATTCCTCTCCCTCGCATCCAAACCCAACTAAATGTTTTGCAACTTTTTCCATTTTAGGAATAAGAGCCTTTCTTCTCATATCTTCCTTTCCCTCCCAAACAAATAATCAAGTACACAGGAGCCCAAAATGTTTTTCCCCTCTGCTCACTTTATCCAGCGAGCTGAGGCTGCAGCCAGCATGTTTAAAACTGGCCAGCTGTGCTCTGACCAGCTGACTTTGGAGGCCCAGCTGGGACAGCCAAACAGGCAATATTCCAACTGCAAACAAATGAGGCAACACCTTCGGAGAAGGGATCGAACGGGGGGAAATGGCCACGGTTCAATTCAGAGTTTCCTGTTGCTTTTCCAGGAACAGCTGCCGGTGAAGGCCAGATTCTCAGCAGGAGCAAACTGGTCCTGCTGCTTGGAGCTCCCCAGCTCTGCACCGATTTTCACCACCTGAGAACATGGCACAACCTGGTTCATGTTTGGGCTTTGCTCTGCTGCCTCCCTGTTATCACCCTTCATCTAGAAATAGCTGCACTAGAAGAGAGAAAGGGAATAACAACCAAAATTTGTCTAGCCCAAAAATGGTTTCCTGGAACTTAAGTTGTTTTTTTTTTTTTTTTTCCTTTTTTGAAAGGAGATAAAGTCATTCATTGTTTGTCTTGGCTGCCTATAAACTCATGCTGCTGAGAGCAGGCTTTGATCACAGGGCTATTGGGAGGCTGACCCTTGACAGCCAATCCACTCCCTGTTCTTCCAGTCTCACCAGCCCGGGCCTGACTTCCTTTTTCATAAAAAGCCATAAAAAAAATAAATTATACATATATTATCCAACAGCCCTTGCAGCAGTTTAGGGATCGTGATCTAACTAGCTTACAGACAATTTCAATATCAGGCTATTCCCTTCCTCAAGGGGTTCTGTGATGGGAATGGGGAAGGAGGGAGTTTGTGATCTTGGATGTTCTGCCACAAGCAGCAGCAGCTCCATCCAGACTTGCATCAGGGTGTATCCAACAAACCCCCTTTGAAAGGGGCAAACCACAGCCTTGTCAAACACTGTCAGGAGTCTATTTCGTGTCCTCTTTTCCCACTGAGAAGTTTCTGGACATTTGTGTAGGATTTGTGTGCTCCTGGGATCTGGTCAGAGCCCCCAGCTCCAGCCGGTTTCCTGCACATCCAGAACATTTTTGCAGCATGTGTTGCCCGACCGCAGAGGCTGCAGGCACAAAACACATTTTCTTCTGACACCTAGCAGGGAGTTTTTCTACGTAAGTCACTCTGTGTAATGTGACTCATTGCTCCCACACTTCATGGAAGCAGCATGCTTAGTTTATTCTAGCAGATCCCGACCATATTCCCAAAGCCCCGGGTTTGCAAAGCTTGTGTAAACGATCTGGAGCGTGAGCACGACCAGGGCAAAGCCTCCCAGCGAGTCCACACAGATGCCAGCTCCAGCCCCGTGTTCCTCCCCAGCAGAATGACACGAAAAACCAGTGCAGCTGACCTGGGAGACACAGGGTAGTAAGAAAGGATTTTTAAGGAATAAGAGGTACACATCTCTAATATCTTTCTATCTGCCAGCACGAACAAGCGAACCCTGAAAGCTGGGGTGGGAGATTTGCCACTAGGCTGGGTTTATTAACCACCCCCTTCATCAGGCGACTCAGATAATCTGATGTGAATCAGATGATACCCAGAAGACTCAAATAATGCCCTTATCATCTCCCACTTGCAATCTGGGAGTCAAACTTCCACGTCCTTTGTTCTTGGAGTCCTACACCATGCTCAAGCCATTAACATCTCCAGTCCAAAATCAGTCCCACCCACGTTTGCAGCAGCACAATTACATTGGCTTAAAAACTTGCACTGGTGCAGAAACACACGACTGTCAAGCCAGCCTCTAGAGCAGAATCAGGAACGAGAGACGTCCTTGCTGTGCTCGGTTTTATCTGATACATTAGCTATGAAAATGATCAGACAAGCCAAACGTTCAGACCAACGTCTTGCTCTTGTCTGGCCACAGAGTGGAAAGTCAAGTTCCAGTTAGTTGTGGTCTGAACAGATGCAACAGGCAAAAAACAGCTAATTATTTCTAATTCCCAAATAATAATACCAGGGCAGAGGAGGGAAATATGTGACTGGTCTATAGTTTCTCAGAAAGCTTGCAGCAAGGCCAGGGAGAGAATGTGGTGGTTGCGTAAACTGGTTCAGCTCTGGCCGTGACATTTTCCCCTTTTGCTCCAGATCACCTTCAAAACCCACAAATACAGACTCAGGCCTCCCAGTTTCTGAGAATCATAGAATGGTTTGGGTTGGGAGGGACCTTAAAGCCCATCCAGTCCCACCCCCTGCCATGGGCAGGGACACCTTCCACTATCCCAGGCTGCTCCAAGCCCCGTCCAACCTGGCCTTGGGCACTGCCAGGGATCCAGGGGCAGCCACAGCGTCTCTGGGCACCCTGTGCCGGGGCCTCCCCACCCTCCCAGGGAACAATTCCTTCCCAATACCCCATCTAGATTTCCCCTCTTTCAGTTTAAAACCATTTCCTCTTGTCCTGTCCCTCCATCCCTTGTCCCAAGTCCCTCTCCAGCTCTCCTGGAGCCCCTTTAGGCCCTGGAAGGGGCTCTGAGGTCTCCCTGGAGCTTCTCTTCCCCAGGTGAACAGCCCCAGCTCTCAGCCCAGCTCCCTCAGTTAAGATGAAGCTTCCCTCTCAGTCTGGGAGAGCACAGCTTAAAATCCCATGAGCCACATTCAGCTCTGCCTCTCCTGGGGTATCCTGGCCATGGGAACATCTGCTGGGACTTGTGTGTTCACAAACTCACTTCCAGTCATCCCTGCCACATTTTTCCCCACACAGACCAAAACTCTTCCCTGCTCTTCTACGAAAACTGTAAAAACCACAAAACCTACAACATCTGACATCAGAGCTTAACACCAGTGTCTAAAATGGATGTGTGTCACACAAAAATACCCAGAATGACAAAACACAAACATAAATCAACCCCTTCCCAGGTCTTCTTTCTCCTGCAAACCCAATATTTTTGCTCTAACTCTTCTAGGATATTTACCCAAACCCCACCCTTTCAGAAGATCCAGCACTAGCCATGGCACCAGCATATTTCATGGATAATCTGGATGTCGCAGCCCCATCGCTGCCTCTTGGAAATCAAAATTATGGCTTATAAATCTTGACTATCTTGACACTTTTTAAGGTTGGGCGTGCAGTTCCCGTCAAGAGAGAGGCACATCCAAAATCCAACAAAATAAAGACACATGAAGGGTCTGGCTGTGGGGACACTGTGTCTAGGATTTTCATAAACACATATTTTTCTTGTTAGACTTTTACCAGCATGTGCAACAGCAGAGGAAAAAACCCCTAAATAACGTTCCCCACTGTTATTCCAGGGTGCTGTTACCAAGACAAAGCAACCTTGTGCCACTCTCCTCATTTGCAATGTCATTGGCAAAGTCCCCCCAGATGACCACGGGGTCAGATGGTGACGAATGGAGCTCTGACCCTCCAGTTCCCTTTGGAACTCGGAGCCAGAGGGGCCAGCAGGAAAACAGCTGCCTTCCCTAGCAGCTCTGGAGCTCCAGAGGGAGCTCAGCTGAGCAAGCCCTGGGCATGGAGAGCTGGGACCCCCAAAGGAGGGTGCCATGAGGGTCACTGTGAGACCTCACAGCTCCAAGGACTGAATGTCAGCTCCAAAAATAACGCCCAGCCAAGCGAGGCACGGACGACAACTCACCAACCTAGAAACTGCCCAAAACAGGCAAAAGGAAACCCAGAGATAAATATGCCCCTAAATCCCACTCTCTCCCAGAAATTCACACATGGAGTGACGGTGCATCTGAATTGCTCATGCTCTAAGAGACCAGGGCTTTGAGCTCTCTTCAAGAATTTTGGAAACTATGATTGTGTTCTGTCCACAGCAAGGATTGCTCACGCGGGGCTCTGTTAGTCAGATCGTTTGGCACCAATGGGCTCCTCCTAATCAAAACCAAAATGGCTCTGTTCAAGGCTGATAGAAAAGTTAACTCTGGCCCTCTACTACCAACAGCAATGACTGGGGCCATGGACATCAGATGGGAGAGGCTTGCAGGGGGCTGAGGCACCTCCAAGGTTCAGAGATTGAGAGTTCAATTTAGAAGTTCCTCTGCCTTCAGTTACTGTAGGAAACCCAACAGAGATGTTTAATTGCAGGCAGAAATTGTGCAAGTCAAAGAAATGTACTCTGATGGACCTGGAGTCCATCTTTACCACGTGGCAGTCGGGTTTAAGCATCTTTCTGCTCCAAGGACTTAACATTATTTTTCCAAGACCTCCCTCATTCCTTCTCTCCATGTGCAGGATGGATAAATTGCAGTTTTAAGAATAAGGGCCCTTTGGCTCCCTCCGGGGCAGTCAGGTTCAGAGGAGGCCCTTCAGAAGGTATTTTTAAGGATTCATAGTTTTTGGGAGTTATTTTGCGAAAGCCAACCAACAACTTAGACCTGACTGATGCCACAGACTGTTGGATGAACTCCTGGGTGTCTGGGCAAGGGCTTGTTTCCAGTCACACACATCAACAAGGGAGCTGTATCATTTCCAGGCAGCTGAGAACTAACAAATCTCACTTCACTCAGCCAGGACAGCAGTGGTCTGGGTCCAAAAGGAAATCACTGCTCTACGCTCTGCTTTTCCCATCTGGAAAGAGAGGCACTGATCTCACAATCCTTAAGGAAATCATGCCACAAGCAGATCAAATATAGATAGTACCAAATCAGCATTTTGTGATGCTACACTTATGACAAAACAGCAGCATGTCAATGCAATTTTAAAGTGATGGAAAATACACTGACAGAAGCCTTTCAAAGTGTAACCAAGGAGAAAAAAAGGATGAAAAGACCAACCAGTTTCACATGAGGGGAAAACCAGGAATGCTCCCTCCTCCATGCCCTCCCTTCTAAGCAAAACAAAACCACAAGTGAACTACAAGAGGGACCTGTTGTTTCAAATGTGAATGGAAAAATCAGACAACTCTCCCATGGCACTCACGGAGCAAAGGTTAAGAATGAGGGGCACAGCAGAAAGCGGAGACGCAAGATAAGCTGCTTAGATCCACATCTCCCCATTTCCTCCACTTCGTAAGAACTGGGTCATATTATAAACTTATGCAAATGTGTTTACTTTACATTTTATTTTGGTCTTAGCCATGCAGTTGTCAGCCTGTATCAACATGTCAGTCTGTTTGTGCAAACAATCATTCCTTCATGGAAGGATTTCAGTAAAAACAGACAAAATGTTATGACATGCGAAAAAACTTCCTAAACATGACAATAAAAGAAAAGCCACTAGAAGAGGATATGTTTTCCTTACCAATTACACAGCTTAAAACAAAAGGAATCACTCAGTGCTTTTTCTTTCCCCAAGGACAGGCGAGTATCGGATCACATCATGTGAGCTTTGATGAAGAACCGCACTGGGATGGGATTTGTGGGGCGGGTGCGAGGAAAGGGAAGCGGAGCCCATCAGCTCTGTCCCTGTGCACTCCAAGCCACCCAACACCATGAGCCTCTCCACCTCTTCCCCATAAAATATCCCCTGGTACTGGAGAGAAATGGAAACAGCCCCCGGCAGTGATCAGCAGTGTCTGGAGAAAAGCCCTGTTACAACTCCGTCAGTGCCTTGCAGAGGATGTAAGGAATGGGTGAGGGAGCCCATGGGAGGGATTGTTTGAGGGTGGGAAGGCAGCTGCAGAGAGCAGGGACAGGGCTGGACTGATCCATCAGGGTTCTGGTTGTCCTGGTGACAGCTCTTGGCCACTCTGCTTCCCCACTGATGTGGCAACATCTGGCCCTGCTCTGTCGTGTTCTCCCTTCGCGCCGTACCCGACTGCACCACGCTCACTCCTCCGTGCCTGCCCAGCCTGTGGCATCCCAGCGTGGAGGAGAAGGTGCGTGGGGTCCCCAGCAACGTGCTGTGGGTCACAGGGACAGAGCTAAAGCTCAGAGCGAGCTCCAAAGCCTTGCAGGGAGATACCCGGGTGAGGAGCAGTGACGCTGGGCAACATTCAGCGCTGTGGGAACGCACAGATCGTGTTGGAGCTGAGATGCCCTCGGCGGGAGCTACCACCCCCCAGGTCACTCATTTGTGATCCTTCCTCCCACTTCCACCACAAACATGACTTTATGAAACCTATAAAAAAAATTCTGGACTAGCTCCTTACACAGTTCACCCAGATGAGGTGAAGTCTGAGGCCAGGCAGGGAAGGGAATCTGTTCCCTTGATTTTTCCTGCTTGGAAGTGTGAATTCAGTTAGTCAGCAGCATCTGCTGATACTTTCTTTCAGGAAAAAAAGCAGCAAAGAGTCTTTTCCTGCTCAAATATCAACACTAAAGAGATCCTGAGGACTAGGAATTGCACAGTGTAACAAGGGGCAGGAGCACAGGGTTGGAGCTACAGCCACAACTCACCTCTGCAGTTGAAGCCCCTTCTTTTGGAGTCACTTTGCTATTCCCACAAAGGAGGTTTTATCCGTGCAAGGTTATGTGCACTGCACTGTTGCAAGGCAAAATAATAAGTGATAATTTAGGAGAAACAGCCACTTCTCTGCAAATTCCATAGAGCCTGGTGCAAACTCCAACACGCCCGGAGCTGCCAACCATTGAGACCCACGACCAGAGCCACCGCGGAACCACCCAGGCACTTGGCACAGGCCCCGCTCTTGATGCAAGGTTGGGCTGTGAGTAAGGCGAGGAACGCACATCCATGGATGCCTTCAGCTAGGAAACACTGACTGAGGCCTCTCCATTACCCTGGGAGCTCTCAAAATCTTCCAACAAATAATTAAAACCACTCGGAGTGTGAAAGCACCCCCCGTGTGAGACAGAAAACACGCTAGCACAGCTCCCAGCTTACCTCCTCGCTGCAGAGCTCTCCCGGACAGCCGGCACTGCGGAGCGCTGCCGGGATACACCGGGATACACCCGGGATACACCCGGGGAACCACAGCCAGGTCCTGCCCAGGGCTACTCCAGCTCCCAGGCAGCAGTGTCCCGCTGCAGTCCCAGCCCATTCCCGCTTCCCCTGGCACTGCAAAGCGTGTGCTCTGCTCATCTGGAGCCTACAGAGGGCATTGTGGAGAATTCCCAAGGAATTCCCGTCCCAGCTGGTGAGTGGGTTGGATGGGCAATGGGGGGGAGCAGCGCTGTTGGCGCTGCCGAGGCCTCTGGGGCAATGCCCGGGGCAAGGAGCCCCCGAGGGTGGGGGAACACCAGGGGCTAATTCCAGAGGGAATCAGACCCAAACCATGGGGAGCAGGAGGTTTAGCCCTGCCCTGCCCTGCCAGCAGCCCCTGTCTCTGTTGCAGGGGGTTTCACTTAACGTAATGAGAGCGGCGGGGGCGCGGAGGCAGCTCCTGCACAGCTGCAATCTTGTTATTGTCAGCGGGCTGGAGCTGCCTGGGGTCAGGAATCGCTAATTAATGACAGACTGAGCTGTAGCTCTCGGGGCTCGGGTCCTGCCCTGCTCATGCAGGCACGGGGCAGTGCCCAGCCTGCACGGATCCGATGATCGCCCTGCTCCCCGAGCCACGGCTCCAGCACAAATCCCGGCACTGTCACTCCTCAGGGCAGGCCCGAGCGCTCAGCGCACCTGCAGTGACCAGGCCTGGAGGTGCGGGGGCTGAGACAGCCAGAGCGCTCCCCTGGACACTGGGATCCCGTTTTTCCTTCTTGCTGAAACACCCAGCAAACTGTGGATGTGCTGTGCTCAGCTGGCAGCTGCCTTAGGTCTTGGAGCAAGGAAAGCTCTTTTTCAAGTTCTTCTTTAGTGTCCCTGAGCATCCTCCAACACCACAGAGGAGAAGGTAACTCCCGGGGGTTGTAGCCTTTGTACCTTCCAACCTTCTCCAGGGCTGCCTACTGTCAGGAGGCAGGAAAAGCTGGAATCTGGCACTGGTGGAAAGCAGTCACTGTCCACTCTAGGAACGTATCATTCCCCATTCCTTGTACACATCTCCACGTCATTCAGACTGGCACGGGCTCTGCCCAGGGCTGGCTCATCCCCAAGAGCACCTGCTCAAAAGTAAGCTTAGCTACGAGCTGCTCATTTAATTCTCCATCTTACTATGTGAAACTTCCATGAGTTTTTGTGAACAGATGAGACCAGGAGGGAGTTCCAAAAGCAAGTGAGTGAAATCCACCTCAGGCATTCAGTCCAGGGAGGCACAGCAGAGCCCAGGAATGGAGCATGATGCTTCTAAAGATCAAACCCAGCACATGGCTCATGCCCCTGGGTCGAAGAGCTGGCTGAAATGTAAAACAGTCCTAAATCTCGAGGTTTGTCTCTGCAGAGTCCCCACAGCCACTTTTAAGACCTGGCCCATCCTCAGAACTGGAACTGCTACTGGTAGCTGTGTTCCCAACACATTATTAGCAAGAGAGGGTCTTGGCTTTTGCCCAGGCTCACTGAGAACCTCTTATCACAAGAATCTAAATTAGAAAACTAGGACAAGACTTCAAAGTTATTGATAAAAGAAAGCGGTGACCTAATGTCATTTGAGTCTTCAGGCTATGCATTTCCATGGTAGGAATATTTCTTTTGTATATTTTGGAAGAAAAATTGTTCCTTTTCTAAATCAACTCCTCAGAAAAACAGTAACACTTCACTTCTCAAAATAGTATCATCTCTCCAGCATCATTTATAATCTTTGGAGTTTCACATTAAGCTGGAATTAGCAGCCACCGAAGTGAATGAAGTGCCTTCCTAGGGCAGCTGGAACAAGGAATTCTGGCAACACCACTGTTTCCCTCTGAGGGACAAAAACGGTTTTAATTCTTTTGGTTCATCTTCCTGTCTCATTCTGTGTTCGTGGGCTCCACTGTGCCCCCAAAATGCAACAGAGGTGAGATTTGAACCAAGCTAACCTTGCTTTCGTGAGCTTTAGGAGCAGTCTCATGTCTCTGGGTTAGTGAGGCTGCTGCTTCACCTGAATTAATCCATGGATGACTGAAGTTTACAGATACATCGTAAGGGCACTGTTTCATGATAAAAACACAACACATCCTCTCAGAATGACCCTGCAAAGTGTTTTAAAAGCAGAGCACACAGTGCAAGGTAAGGCTTAAATTCCTGAGTCTCTGAGACGTTGGGAGAAGGTGGCAGCAGCTTCCTCTTGGTTTCTGATATAAACTCAGCCTTGCCTTGCTCCTGCTCTGTTTTTCTCCTTAAGCCTGCAGATTATTTAATATCAGAGGGGAAGGCTTCAACCTGGCTGAGAAACTGCAGGAATTCAGAGTGACCTGGAGGGAATTACAAGAATGCTGCTCGCTGATCAGATTAAAGGGAGAAGTGGCAGGGCTCCCAAAGGTCTTCTTATTCAACCTCTGCTGCCAACAATATGGGGCTTTGTCTCTGCTTTGCTCTTTAAAATGATTCAGGTTACTGCACTGGAAGCGCCGCTGCCTTGGGAGCCACGGCAGGAACACCTGGCAGGAGTGAGACTCGGGGTGGATACTCAAGTGCCAACCCCAGCACATATTTTTGCTTCCCACTGCCCTTGATACAATCAAAACTCTGGCTTGTCCTTTCCTAAAAGAGCAAGAGCATTTACACTTGTTCATTCATCCTCCTCAAGGCTCAAGTCACAAACTGTGCTATGAAGAAACTGCTGTTTTTCATAGGTCTGGAAGATTTTTAAAAAAGCAACTTGGTCTGGCCCCAAGGGCGGATTCTAGCCAGAGTGGGGATGCACAGCACTCTCCACAGCGCTCTCCCCATTTGGGTATTTTCCCTCCTTATCTAGGGCCAAAGTATCATATGGTACCTTTACACCCCTGCCTGCCTCCCGAAAGGAGAAAGTGGCATTTATTGAGAACTACCTTCCAAAAGACTTCATCAAAAATAAAGAAATAAAGCAATTAGAGAGTCAGAGGTGAGCCTGGCCAGTTATGTTACTGCTGAACTGAGCTGGCTCAGGAGACAGGAGGGTAGAAGAGCAGCACCGGACCAAACAGTCAGACAGAAACAGGAGACACGTTGCTGTTGTGGTTGTTCATATGTTAGAAAGGATGGGAAGAGCCCGGAGTGGCAGAGGTTGGTGTGACAGATAGTTACACACATCTCAGTTTGAACAATTCCCCTGGCACTCTCAGAACTACAAACTGCAGGTTTTTGCCCCCGAGAATCCTTTTTAGCATTAGGGGCCATTTAACTCTTTCAATGGAGCAAAATGCAGATGTCCAACAGTTCAAGCTTAATGGCACCACCCACCAGGCAGTCCCACTCTGCGGCCACAGCTCAACGCCTCTCGCTCGTCTCTGCAATGAAATAATCAATTAAAAGAGTAGTAGTAACTACGTACTATTAGCAACCATGTGGTTCTGCTTATTTTCCTACTTGAAAGCCAGTCCCAGGATCCAAACATGTCCCGATTTAGGGAAACTCATCAACTCCTACCGCACGTCACAACCGTTCGTGACTCACCGCTGCTCCCGAGCATCTCTCAAAGGCAGGGCATGTTAAGCCAAATCCATCTCTCAAACCCCAACAATGCAGCTTCAGCAGGATAAATCTGACTCACTGAGCTGCTTGCCGAAGGCCAGGGGAATTAGGTTCACTTCCTCCTCGTCCTCAGTTCTCTCTCAAGCTACCCAACACATTGAGGTGCAACTTTTGGTGGAGAAGCCCTTTGATCTCTGAAATTTCTGCTGTTTCCGTGGCGACAGGTAAAACCTGCGTGATCCTGAATGAAGCCTATTGTGTTCCTCCCATTGCCTCCTTCCCCAAATTACTTCTACCTGCTCATGTTAGCAATGCAAGGCCATCTGCACGGCTTCCACCTCCCTCGAGAGAAAGATTAACTGCAGAAATTTGCCTTCCACCCCCCAAACTCCTGGAAAATGAAAGAACTTAATGGCTCAGAACTATCCCCTAAAGGAAGGCAGGTAATTCTAGGGTTCATCACCAGGATGAGGACGCTCTGGTTTACCAGCCACCCCCTCACCTCTGCCTCTTTCAAATGAATAAACAGAATATTTCCCTTGGTTCTGTTTTGATCCCTGCCTCTGCATCGTTCCCATTCCCACCTAAATTAGTCCAATGAGCAAAATCAGCCTCGCTCCATCCCCCTCTGCTCCAGAGGAGAGCTTTCAAGGGGGATAAATTGGCACTGCAGCAGGGTGTAAGTGGGTTTGAAAGGCAGGGAGACAGGAGCCTGGCTGCACAGGGGGCCTTTGGCTGTGCCAGCTGCCTCGGTGCTTCCCGGGTAAAGCGCGACTCCGGGTGAGCGGCACAGCAGGGCTTCGTCATTACCCACCCTGAAACTCAAGAGGGGGGAAAAGCAAAATCAAAGGAAAGCAGGAGGTGAAAAGAAGGCAAAAGGGTGCCTTCAGGGCTCCTTTCATGCAGCTCACTTCACGACCCACCAGTCAAGGCTCCTAAGCAGGAACAGAGACACCATTCAGGACAAATCTGGATGTTATCCCAGGGCACCAGGGACACCACTAAAGGGAAAGTTTTGACAGGTGAAATGACCTTAATATAATTAGCCCTGCCAGCCCCTCCTTCCTCTGCCTCCTTCACCTTGCCATGAAAACGGTAGTCTGTTAATGAGATCCTTTTTCCCCCTGTAAGGCAACACCGCCGGCTCTCGGATCTCTCGCTCGCACATTTCAAACGGGACGTACGCGATCTCCCCCAGCTTCGCTCCCCGCCTCACATCTCCAGCCATTGATTCTGCTGCTGCTGACTGGGGTGGGGGTGTTTTTTGATGTTAGAGAAAAGGCTGAAAGGAACCCTGGTAATAGAATGATTTGGCCTGCGAGTCAAATCCCCCTTGATGAACAATCAGACACAAATGTCAATAACAATTAGATTGGCCGAGGGCTCCAGTCACTTAGGACTTCAGTTTTCCATCTACAGTGCTCCAAATGAAACCCTCAGTACTGCGATCTCCAAATCAAGTTTGGCATCAGGAATGAAAAGGCATCAACAATAATAAAAGGCTGATGGCAGGAGAAGAGCAAACGACAGACAATAGGGTTGTGTGTGTGTGCGTGCACAGGGACATGCGCGCGCAGGGCGATGGAAATAAAAAAGCGAGAGCTGATGTAAAAATCCATCAAGATATGAAATCAGCCCTGCCTAAAGAATGACCTAAACCGCCTCCGATTGTCCTCCCAGACAAGTTCTGCTCCTCTGGGCTTTAAAATTTCCACCTCCTGCTGTCCAACATATCAAGCACGGGAAGCGAACGAAGGGAAGAAAGCCCTTAAGTGCAGGCTGTATTTTTTCCTGTTCCTAAATTGTAAATATACAGTGGAGGCAAGAAATGCCCAATCTAATTAGGAGTAGTTGAGAAGTATGGAGACAGGGTCCTCCCAATGGGAATGCTGCAGGTTAAAGAGGTTAAAAAGAGGAATGTTCAGCCTAATGAGGGAAGTTTAACATTGCGAGCACACTTCGCACTGGCGAGGCAGGCTGGGAAAAAGGGGATTAAAGACAGGGAAGAGGCAGCTCCCCAGCAAGAGCAGGTGTGTGCTTGGCTTCAGCGGGGAGGGCAGGATGTTGTAAGGTTTGCAGCTTGGGGCAGCCCCTCAAAACATGGTCCTGAAGGGATCCTGCATTGAAACCACTATCCTAAATGAAAAGCCAGCTTAGCTTGCCTTGCTTCCTTCTCCCTGCAGGTGTGGGGCTCAGAGGTGGCTGTACCCCATCAGTCACCAGCAGCCCCTCGATGCCTCTGCTGTGGGGTTCACCAAGCTGGGAGATAACAGGTAACAGCCAGGCACACGGTGTTAGCTCCACTCGCAGGGGTATTGCTCCTAGGGACAGGCAACACCAAAAATATCTCAGTTCTTGGTTCACTGCACACAGGCTGGAGCACATGGAGCTCAGTCTGGACTGACTGGAAGGTCCTGGCAGGTCCAGGCAGGCAGGACTGGCCCACAGCCTGGCCATGGTCCCAGCCACGGGGATGCTCCATCTCCCACCCCAAACGCCCCTTCCTTTCCACGCCAGGCAGGGAGGGAAGCAGCAGGTCCCCTGTCTGAACTGGCCGAGGCGCTGGGACAGCGGCACACTGCCTGCACCCCTCTGCAGACACAGCGATGGCTCTGGGCTGCAGCAGCCGAGGAGGGAGACAGGGAGAGCTTGTGGGGTGAACAGAAATCACACTGCAGGGGGGAAACAAGCATCAGGTAAGGAGAAAAACCCCAAGGACTGGAGATACTCTCCGAGGGGATGTGAGAGGATGAAAGCCACCTCCACAGAGATGCCTGTAGGCTCTCATGCAAAGTGCACAAGCCAGTTCCTGTAACAGTTCTTACAGGGAGGGATATTTAGTCCTGCTGTTCGGTGATTTCTGATGGCACCTTCAGTGCCTCCTGGAGCACATGGCTCTGTGGTACAGCAGGACCTTCCAGCTGCTGCCAGCACCAGGGAACCAAAGATCTCCCACTCCCTCAGCCATACTTAGCCATAAATAGGCACTAAATAAAACAGGAAGGCTGTAAGGTGCAGTCCTTAACTTATGCAGCATCATTCCCTGATAAAGTACTCAAACATTTTCCAGATGAAACGATCCTCTCTTCCCTTTTGGGTGGAAAACACAATTCCCACACAGGCGCAGTACTGTTAGATGGCTGCAGGACACAGAGAGAGAAAAGAGTGAATAAAGTACCTAAGTAGGAATATTTGTTCCTTTTCTAGACTCATTCTACGGAGACTGCACTGAACTTCTCACCAAGGCACAATGACTTGGAGAAGGTTGGATTTGGCCTGCTTAGGTGTCCAGATGTGGAGCTAATCCCCGTGTTGGAGACGTCAGTCAGAGCCAGTGGAGCACGAGGGCAAAGGGCTGAGCCACACTTGTGAAATCACTTAACTGCTTTGCTTCTCTTTAGCTGAACAGGCTCCACTATTAATTCTTCCAAAATAGTGTTAGCCTAAATTTCACCCGGTTAAAAGCAGAGAAAACATCATTTTAACTTACTTAATTATTGCTGGAGTGAAACCTTTCTCAGTAGGCTCTGTGAGGGTCATGGACTTCAGCTAGGACAACATCCCCAAATCCCTTAGCTGGATGCCTTGGCTAGTGGGACACAGGAGCTGGTGGCCGTGCACAGATCCCAGCCTCACCCCCCCTAAGCTTTCAAGTCCATCGGCATCTCCTATGGTTTCTGCAGCTGATTAGAGATGAAACAGGAGTGCAGGAACTCCAGCAGAAGAAAACTGTTTCCCTGGAGCCCCAGGAGGGAATTAAAGACACAACCAAACAAACCCAGAAAACAGAAAACATGAATTTGTGCAGAGCAAGCTGTTGGGGAGTGGCTCTGAGGATAAGGATGGATCTCCGACCCCCACGATCCCACTGCTCCAGTCACCCAGTCCCCGTGCCAGGCAAGTGCTGGCCATGTGGGGATGGCAGTGGCCAGCCCGTGTCCCCAGCCCCTGTCCCCAGCCCTGCGAGGGCCCCTGAGCAGAAGGCAGCTGGCCTGCAGACTGCTTGACGGCACGGCTGTGTCCCTGTTCCCTCAGCTGTGGCCGGGTGTCCCCGCTCACGTGGCAGTGGAGGGGAGGGATCGCAGCAGCTGGGGACAGGAGAGCCACCAACACTCGCACGGACTCTGCCTCCTCCCGGCATCACCCCCGGCACGGGGATCTCAGATCCCTGCCAGCCCCTCGTCCCTCCATGGCGAGAGGGCTCAGCTCAGCATCTCTGTTTAAAACACGGCGCTTTTCCCCACGGCCTTCCCTGGGATAATGGCTGCGGCCCAAGAAAGTTAGCAATGAATTCCTGGGAAGTGGCTGTTGCTGCAAAAATAAAGTATCCGTTATTGCTAAAAAACTTTTTTCATCTTTGAGGGGAAAACACATACCACATGATTTCCAAAAAGGAGCTGGTCTGGTTTACAAATACAGTACATTAATAGCTTTGTAAACATTTATTCAGTATGACAGCTGACTGCAACATGTGGCATTAATTAGAAGACTCAGCAATGTAGCATATTAAGAGCTAAGTTAAATCTGAATTAGCTGGGTTTGTTGAGACTAAACACCCGTGGGGGAAGTCCTCGGATCTAATACATTATGACTCACTTGACACGGGAGACCCACAGGCCCGATTCCCAATACACTGGGGGGCCCTTATTCATACTCCATCTCCACACAAGAGCTGCAAACTCTCAGGATACCATAGATCAGAGGGTGTTGATGTTGGGACGTTGCGACAGAATGGGGCGCGCGAGTCCCTGGCTCCCAGCTCCCCGAACCTTCCCGAGGAGGGAGCGGACAGAGACAGCACGAGCTCCCCTCCCCTCTCCAGGCACACAGAAAGAGCACAGACAGGAAGGGGGAGGATTTCACATTCCCTTGAGCTTAAGGATCTTGCTCAACCCTCCCACACAGGCACCTTCCCAGGCACGGGTGACACAGCTCCTGCCGCGTCCGCCGCCGCCAAGAGCCTTCGGTGACGATGCGGCCGCCCGGGGGTTCTCTGTCACCAGTGCCACGAGGAGCTGGCTGGTGGCACCTCACCACTGAGCGAGCTCAAACCTGCACCCCAAGCTTCCTGCTCTCAAGTCAGCAACAACCTGTGTTTTGGCCCAGGGGATCGAGACACCTCCTGGCTCTGCTGCCTTGGCAGCCTTTCAGGGCAGTGTGTTTAGGAGCTGCCACAGGGATGGGAAACTCACGGCTCCGGTTCCTCCTCCAACCTGTCCTGTGGCTCGGGGCACCACTGACCTCCTGCCCCTCACTGCCTTCACCTGAAAAAGCACGAGAAATATCTGCTGAAGTGGTCACCAGGACTGTGACAGCTGGCAAAGCCTTGTGAAATGCACGAAATGCCTCGTGAGCATCCCAGTGTTGGGGTTTTCACCACAGCTGCCACAGGCTGAGCCAAGGCCAGCTCACAGCAGCCACACTGGCCAAACATCGGCCACTGGGCTCCTTCTACCTCTCAGACCCATCTCTTGTGTCATTTGCATTATGTCAAGTCAGGGCAGCTCACTGACAGCCAGGGATTTACATCAGAGAAGAACTTTTCTGACATTCAGGAAGACCAGGAGCAGTTCTCCATCTCACATCAAAGCCAGAACCAGTTGGAATCGTGTAGCTGGGTGAAGGACATGGACCAGCACAGCCCAAAGAGTTTGAGCTGCCACGTCCCAGCTGATCCCTGGTAACGAATACACCAAAGCCTCGGTGTTTACGTGAAAGCCTGGTGTAAATGGACAGTCTGCTGTATGCAGCCACAGGTATCTGGGACAAGTGCAGGAGCTGCTGGAGAGAGCCCAGAGGAGGCCACGGAGCTGCTCCAGGGCTGGAGCCCCTCTGCTATGGAGCCAGGCTGGGAGAGCTGGGGGTGCTCACCTGGAGAGGAGGAGGCTCCAGGGAGAGCTCAGAGCCCCTTGCAGGGCCTAAAGGGGCTCCAGGAGAGCTGGAGAGGGACTTGGGACAAGGGATGGAGGGACAGGACACAGGAAATGGCTTCCCACGATGGGATATTGGGAAGGAATTGTTCCCTGGGAGGTGATGAGATTGAGCAGCACAGGGATGGAACGCTCAGGGCAGGGCTGCTTCCACCTGACAGCTCTAAAGCCAGCTTTTCTTGCCCTGGGCTCCTTACGTTGGATGCCTAAAAGTTCGTGTGATTAGCACACATATGAGAGCACCTCCAGAGACGGTGCTCAGTCCCCACAGCCCTCACAAATCCAATCCCTGGTTATGAGGGCTGGATGAACCATCTCAAAAGCAATCTCATTATTATCTGTGGCAGTTTCAGCTTCTCAGAGACAGTATTGCTAATGCTAATTGCCAAAAGCAAATAAAATAAATCTCTGCATGGGTCTGTCTTCTTCATTATTCTGGAGCAGATACTACCACTCTTATCCAAGTTTCTTCCCTTTCATCCCTTCACACACAATTTTATCCACAATAGATCTGCCAAATGGAGAGTAAAACTACTAATGTGTCACATAGACAGCTATTTCCATAATTTAAGCCTCTTTGTTCTTATTAATGTTGCATCAAGGTACTGGCCTGCAACAATTGCTTTTGAAATGGGTCGCCAATAAAATTGAAAAGCAGAGGACAAGAAAATAAGGAATATATTTATAACTAAACAAATTGTATCATCGTGTTTCTATTATAATCTTCATCTGAAGTAATAGAAAAGGCTAGTCAAAAGTTGAATGTGCTGCAAAAATTTCTCAGCTATCCACATTTCAAGTAATTGGCATGAAAAGCCCAAACCCTCAGACTCTGGGGGAGATGAAAATTAATGAAAATAGTTTGTTGTGACCCCCTCCCCATAATCCTTCTTTTTATTAAGAACTATCTAATTTCCACTTGAGCATTTCAAATGGAGCTCAGCTCTTTCATCCCTTATACTATAAATAATGTGTCCTATAATGGAAGGCAGAATTGAGTCAAGAGGAAGCTTTTCAACTTCTCCAAAAAGAAACATTTTGCTGTGTTCCATTTTTTTTCCAGTAGAATAAAATCTCACAGGAAAAAAAAAATTTCAACTGCTGTTAGAGTAGCTATTAGTAGAACTAAAAAACATCAGTGATAATTCTCTTTCCATGGCTATTTCAAAGCTATCTAGGTTTTGTAAATGAATAGAGGCTCCTCTAAACTAAAATAAAACAGAATGGCCAACTCCTGACTTTAACACAAATCTCTGGATATTGGATATTTACTTAAAGGCCCCAACTCCAGGAAACAAGTAATTACATGAGAGTCTCAGCTCTCATTAACAGAAAAACTAAGTTAAAAGAAGCAAGTGTCCTTGCTGGTGTGCAAGGAAAATCTTGCAAGTATGACCCAAGTACATCCCAAATCCCAAAATCCAGAAGCCAAATAGACTTCTTGTGTATTAAATCTTATCAGTTTTTGATGCCTATCTCTTCATTCTGGAGCATTTTATGTTAGCAGAATAATTTTCCTGCTCCTCCTCTTACTCTTTGCCAATACTGCTACAGAAATCGAGGTCTAAAGTACAGTTCCCTTTGGAAGAGATGTTTGGTAATCCAGTGATTTCCCCACATTTTTCTGAAACAAAGAAAATAAATTTAAAAATATCAAGAGGATTAAACTGATTTCATTGTACAGTCAAACCTGTCATCCCTAAGTCTGAAGAATAAAATCTTATTCAACAGCTCAGCCCCAGTGCCAAGGAACAAATCTGCCAGTGGCAACTCTGTGCCTAATAAAGCTCTGGTGCACAAGTCTTCTCCACAAGGCCAACAGGGCCCTCAGGCAGAACCACACAGCTCTGGTGACCCACCCAAGTGCCCCAATAGGCTGGAGGTATCTTTTTTATGCAGTAACTGACTCCCTTTGCAGTCAGAGGAAACTTTGCACCCTAATGAAGCTCTGGAATAAAGCTGGTTGAGCCTGGCCCTAAAAGTAGCTATTGCCCTCAGCCATAAAACACAGGCTAAAACGTAGATCTTTGAGCAGATGTACAGCACATTTAAAGTGTAATCTCTGTACATGGAGAGGAAATCTCCTATGGTGCCCAAGGGTAGGGATGATGAATCCTGCGGAGTGTGTTCATCCAGATGTGCGTGTGCCCATCTCTCTGACGAGCCTAAAACTGCCCCGTTTGCTGAATCTGGATGAAATCAAAGATCTCAACGTGACTGCAAGTTTCATACAAACTGCCAAACAGGAAAAGGAAAACAGGATATGAGCATTCATATTTTCCCCCACTAATAATACTCAGTATCAGAGCCCAAGAACTGCCACTGGAATACTCTGGAGGTAGGAGCAAGTGCCTGGGAAACCAAGGAAAACGCAGAGTGCATAGATGGCTGTACATTTATGGCTGAGCATACACAAATTATCACTTTCCACATTATCAGGTCATTCCAGATGCTGAGGCTTTAAAAAAGCCAGAACACCATGATGTTTCCAGCAACTTACAGGGCCAGATCCTCTCTTTGCCGAGTGATACTGAGGGTGGTATTTGCCGAGCCTGCTTTAGTTTTACTCTAGTTTTACTCCTCCAGTCACAGCAACCACATCGTGCTCCGATGCTTTAGAGCACTGCCAGTACAACCAGAGCCCCACTCCAGCCTGTCCCCTTCTCCAGGACCGCGGTGCCACGAGTATTCCCGCAGCGGAGCGCGGCCGTGCCAGCGCTCGGAGGACTTGGGCCGAGTTCACACGCGCGTGCGTCGCCCCACGCATTCGGCACATCCCTGCCCTGGGAGGGGAGAGAGTTCCGGGCGCGGAGCTGTTCCAGCAACTCCTACATGTGGGAGTGAATATTCTCCACTTAAATGTCCCCATACGCCCACGGCCATTTCCCTTCAATGCAGCCCTGTCACAATCCCTTACCAGCCACTCAACCCATTGCAGCGCTGGTCCATCGCCCTGGCTCGTAGGAAACCCAGGAACCTCAAAGGTCAACCAGCTTCCCAAACTTCCCAACCTCTCTCTGGGTGCTGGTTATGCTGAGTAAGAATCGACAGGGTCCTTGCTCTAGGAGCAGAGCTGTCCATCATAAACAGCTCCTTCTCCTCTGCTCCGAGGGGTAAGAGGTTCAGTATTTTCTATTTTGATGGTCTTTAACACTGCAGTGTGAATCTCAAGATAGGAGCCAGAAAAATGTTACAATTGCAGAAGACTCGAAACCTAGAGAGTCAGGAGGTCTGGTTCTAATCTTCAATTTAACACCAGGGTGTAACTCCAGGCAAGCCTGGGTTTCTTTTTCATTCTTTGATTGTTTTCACTGTAAGCTCTTTGGGGCAGGAACTGTGTCCCATTGTGTTGTTACAGGGTGTAGAACAATGGGCCCCTGACCTCAGCTAGGGAATCAAGAGATTACGAGAATTATTTAGAGGAAATCTGTGGTTAAACAAGGAATTGGAATCAGACCTCAAGTCCCCGTCAAGTGCCAGTACCAGATGAGTATCCTTTTTTACCCTTCGTTAAAAAGAGTCATAATCCCCATTTATTGTTGTCCAACATTGGCCATTTTTCACACATCTCTTTGCCTGCCCAACATCTGAAGAGCCTCCGCCTTCCCCCGGCTCTGCTGCCACGCTGGGGCAGAGCCTCTCGCCCCGGCAGCCGCGGCGCTGGCACTGCCGCTCGTTCTGCTTCTGATAAAAAGGGTATCTGGGGAAGGAAGCACCAGAAGGAAATCAAAAGGAAATGCAAGGGCTCGCTGTGTTTGTGTGTGTGCATGGGATTCTTCAGCTGTACATCGGAAATTAATTCCAGCCAGGGTGAGCTCTGTGTGGTCTCGCCAGCCATCCAAGTCAAACTTCAGCTCACCCCAGCTGCCAAGCAGAGTTGTGGAGGAGAAAAAGGTTCAAGACAACGTGGAAAAGGAACAAAGAAGCCAAAAAGAGTGAGCTGGTGGTATTTATTCCTCCAAGTTTTTATTTTTTTTTTTCCCCCCTCCCTCTCTTTTTTTCTTTTTTTTTAAACAAACCACCTGGATTTTAAGATCTCCAGAATCCCATTAAAGGGCTTTTACTCCTTCATGAATTGGAGGCGTTTGATGAAAAGGGGTAAGGGGAGAGAAGTGTGTCTGCCTGTGGGAGGGGGAGAGGAGGGGGAAGAGGGGGAGATAATGGGGCATGGGAGCCCTTAATTTCTCCTGTCTCCCCTGCCGGTAATAGGGCTGGATGTAAACACTGCTCTGGTGAATGTTGGAGAGTGATTACAGGATAGCTGGGGAAGGAGGAAGCATTCTGAAACCACAAGTAGGAAAGCAGCTCTTTGATGGAGGGTTAGTAATTTCTTTTTCTCCGTGCCCTCTTCCCTTGCTCGGCAGCCCCCCTTCCCCTCCGTCCTCCACCTTCTGTAAACACAGAGGCACAAATTAGACGTGGGCCAATCTGTTAAACTTCGGGAGGCAAAGTGGGCTTGGCAGTGGCTCCCATTCCGTAGGATACAAAAGCAGAGGCTGACAACACTACAATGGGCCTTCCTGCTCTTGGCTGTGGAGCGGCACACAGGGAGCTGAAGAGGAGGGAAGGGACAAACTGCTGCCATGGAGAAACACCGTGGAGCAGGATGGACGTTCATAAAATGAAGACTCCATGTTCTCAGCAGGAATTGTCCAGGCACTGAAGTGCTGATGGCTGAGCAAAGAGCAGCTTCAGGGCATCCACCTACGTGGAAGGTCCAGAGGTGACCTTACCAGAGCAGGTTCATCCAAGCCAGAAGCTGCCGAGGGGGAACGTCACCATCCCCTAACACCCAGATGGGCTCTGGAGCCTGAGGTGCGACTGCTGCCCTGGGTAACTCGGCTACTTTGCTCTGCCCTGGTTTTCCCCACGTGCAAACAGGGAGGCAATTACTCCTCTGGAAAGAGCTTGAGTCCAGTGGCTGGAAGAGCTGGGCATTACTTCCAGAACAAGCCACCCATGGGGGAAAATGCCTCAGCAAAAACGAGCTGGCCATCTGTCCTCAGACATGAGGGTTGCGTGTTCCTAAACACTGGGGATTTATACTCACAAGGAAGGGCAGGGAAAAGAGAAGGGGAAACATTCCATCTTTCCAAGAATTTTAGAGGATTTATGGCAAAATTCCCCATCTTAGTCCTGCAAGGGCTGTTCGTTGCTGCTCTCTGAGCCACACTCCTCCAGAACAGAGCTGGCAGGAGCACGGTGTGTATCCCAAACCTACTGTTTGTTTTCCAGGACACATCAGAGAGCAGTTCTTCTTCCCTGAGCCAAGCCCACTCTTGGCCAAAAGCAGTGATTTTACAAGACCAGGGATGAATTCAGCCTTCAGGTTGCTACTAACCACTCTGGAGAATTTTAAGAGGAGTTAAATATCTCATTCTCCAAAATCCCATAGTTACTGGGTATCTAACTCCCCTCAAGAGCATTTCAGGTATCTTGTAGGGTTATTCAGCTCCTATATTCATTTTTTAGCCAAAGATTCTCTTTAGCTACAAGATATCATGATTGACTTTTAATTAAATCTCCTGCTTAATACATCCACCCCTCGACACTTAATACTTTGTGCCCCAGGCTGGCGGTGTTTCCTTGCATGACAGCACCACCACGAAAGCCGCCCTTTAAACAACTGTAAATGCTGAAGAGTACACATCCTGTGCTAACCACGCACGGTTTACAAGCTGAAATAAATACACCAGACTGCTCCGGTGCATGCACGGAGCCATATCTATAAAAAGGTCATTATATTGCTATTGTTTATCCATGTAAGTTTGCTTAACCAACATATAGAAATGCAAGGCAGCCCAAAAGCTATTTATATGCTGTCCTTGAGCAGTCTTTTGTTAGGTCTCAATGCAGGAATTTAGGTATTGACTATAGGAACTGACCAAAACAGTGATAACATGGAAACTGATACAGAATATCCTTCAGATGAGGTGGAACAATCCTGATATTCCCAGATTCCCACCCACTCCTCATCCTTCACATTGTTTTCCTTCTTTACCGTTCTCCTTAAACTCCTTGGTCTGTATATGTGCAAGATTTCATGCTATGACTGGAGACTTTCAACTCTATTGCACCTCAACCCCTCTTTAGTGATGATCAGCTACAGTTTGTTGCTTTTGAGCGTCCACCAGCCCATGAATAAATCAGCCACCAAAAAACCCCAGTTTTTAGATGACTTCTGAGACTTTGTTCCAGTTTTTATCTCTACAAAGGTCTCTTACCTGCTGTAGGCTCAGCAGCAGCCTGAGACTACGTGATGAAGCAGCACAGTTCTACACTGACAGTTCCCAACCTTCTTTCCTTTCCTTCACCCCCTTCCTCCTCTCCCTGGACCAGATATCTCCATCTCTTCCAACAGGACAGACCCTCTTACGGAGACTGGGGCCTTCTTTCTCCCACTTCTACTGCTTGAAAAGGTGATTTCCCATCCTGGGAACCACCAACCCCATATGCAAGTCCTGCAGCCTGGGCAGGCAGAGCAAAGCTGGTGTGGTACAAGGGAGCACCCCTTTACAGGCAGCAAATAAGACAGACAGGCCGAGGCAAGTGAAGCTGCTCAAGGAAGTGCTGGAATGACCGTCCCTGGAAGTGTTCAAGGCCGGGTTGGATGGGGCTTGGAGCAGCCTGGTATAGTGGAAGGTGTCCCTGCCCACAGCAGGGCTGGAATGGGATGAGCTTTAAGGTTTCCAAACCATTCTGTGATTCTGCGTTCAAACAACACGTGGATGTGGCACTTGGGGATGTTTCAGTGGCGAACACGGTGGTGCTGGGTTAGTGGTTGGGCTCAATGACCTTGGAGGCCTTTCCCAACATTAATAATTCCGTGAAACATCTCAGAGCAGGCTGCCACGGGTGACGCCCAGAAAGACAAAAAGCACCATCACATCAGAAAACAACAGCTCGGGAGCTGTTTGGTACCGGGTACCTGTAAAGCTACAACACCAGAGCCCTGCACTGCTCTCCCTCCGCTCCAGGCTTCTCCACAGGAGCCACTGCATGGAACGGGCACAGGAGCCAGCAGGAAATGTGCTGCCTGTCCTGCCACAGGTGCCACATCCTTATCACACTCCATCATGCTTTACCTTTTCCTCTGTCCAAAGCTGGCACACGGTCTAGTGCTGCTTTTGTTAATGAACAATCATGATTTAGCCATAAAACAGTAACAGGTGCCATGAGCTCATTAGACATTAACAACACCCTGAAGTTCAAGCATGTTATCTGCACCAGAGTATTGCAGGGCGTGCTTATCATTTGGGAGAAGCTGAGTTGTGGGCTCCTGGGAGGGTTCAAATGTCGTCTGTAGAAGAGGAGGGTGGGAGGCAGAGTAACTGGAGATGATCAATCTCAAAAAGGCAATAGCTGCAAACTTCAGCTATGAAAGCACATTAGTTCCCACAAATGGCTGAGGTTTAAACCCAAGCACAGTTACAGCCAGGAGGCTACAGTCAGCCAAGGTGCTATAAAGGCGTGATGTTATTACTTCCAAGGGATGCCATTAAAACTCTGTTTACAAACCTAATGTGCCAGGGAATGGGTCAAGGAAAGAATTATTAGCAACAAAGCTATTTGATCTCTTTTATGATCCAATGAGTCATATCACTTCATACTCCAGAAGGTGAATAATGCAAACCTCAAGCCTGTTGATTTATACATGTGTCCAGAATCCTGTGTTCTTTAACCCCAGATGCCCTCTTAAGTGTGATTCATCCTAAATCAAATGGAAGATTGGGTGCTATCATCCACACTCTCCCCTCCCACTCACTAATTGAAAAGATGATTGACGTCTCGGTAGAATAAAATACCAGTGCCCAGTGATGGATGGCCAGGGCAGAGGATGGGGTCAAGATACAGGACTTGCAGATATAACTCTATCCTCCTCCCCAGATGGGACGGTCCCAGTTTCACCTAACACTCCCTCTGGAATGCTGGAAACGGAGTCACTGAATAATTTAGGCTGAAAGGGACCTCTGGAGGTCATCTGTCCATCTGGACACACTTAAGTGGGTCAGATCTGGGTAGATGGAAGAACTTTCTTTTCATGACACTCCCTGCTGCAGCTTCACCAAAGGCATGGGACCATGACCCAAACTGGTCAGAAACTGCAGCACAAAACTTCAGAGTCCAAATGGGACAAATCCTGGGATGTTCCTCAGTGGCATTCTGGTCTCGACAAAATCCTGGCATAAACGATTTGGCTTCCAGTGGAAAATCTGCTGCATTATCAATCAGCTCATTCTCCCAGCTTCTAGCAAGCCTGGGGTTTAGGTTCCCACATCCCAGCAGGCTTTAGGACTGTGTGAAAGATTGATCTGCAACCAGAGCATCCTGTGTCCCCAGGGTAAGCGCAGAACAGCCGCTGCAGAAAAATTCTGAGCTCTGGGAAAAACATGAAGGATGCAAAATCCACTGCTGCTGTTCAAAAAGTAACTCAAAAGTGCCTCAAGGCTACAAAAGAGGAGGTGATTGCTTTGAATAATCTCATTTTTTTACCAATCACATTATCAAAAAGCTAAATATTCCTGAAATAAATTGTGCAAATTTTCTTCTTCTCCATTCATCTCCAAGACATTCAGGGCAATTCAAGAGAACACCAGTGAAATAATTCAAAGGAAACCAAAAGCCCTGTGTTTTCCAGCACATTCATAGTTCCACTGGTTTCACAAATACCTGGAGGCATGTCCAAGCCTGGAGCTCTGGAAGGGTTTCCAAGATCCATGGCATAACGCACTGTGTATCCCTACCTGCCCAGCAGAGAAATCAGTGCAGGTCATCCACGATTTTCATGTCTGCCCCACATTGTTGTGTCCACCCCGCACATTCCCTACAGTCCTTGGAGCTTGAGGATGGGTGCGAAGCTGTTCCTGAGACCTTGGGAACATTTCCTTTCTGGAGACTTGAGTTCTTTGCATGAGAGACCAACAAAAAAACCCCCAAACCCAAACAGATCCACAGGATTTGCCGATATTCAACCCCTGGAGCCCACCCAAGATCCAGACCGTGGTCGTGTTGTTCGTGTGATGGGTGAATGCAGTGATTCTATGGCATTGTGAGCAACATTCTCCATCACAATACAAAGTTTTGTTGTTATTTTTTCCACAGCTGAAGCCAGGAAGAAGGAGAAGCTGGGCTGAAGGAGCAAGGCCATGTTCAAACTCGAGCAGTTTATTGAGAAAGCTGAGCAACCAAGCCGGTATCTCCCTTCTGGCTTGCCAGTGCTTTTCATTTCCTTTCTCAAATCTATGTTCAGTCCTTGAATTTTTCCCTTTTGATAAGAAACTTTCACAAATCCAAACGGAACCAAAATGTGGATAAGGGATGAAAGCTGTACTAAACACTGTTTTAGAAGGAGGTACTAAGAAGTGGGATTAAAGAATCTGAGCCTCACCACAGATCAGTAATGATCTACCTTCTACACCAGACCCATTTTTGCAGGATTGAAACAAATCTGATATTTTCACTTCTAAAGTTTTCATCTGGATCCAAAGCATCCATATCTCCTTGGGCTCATCCCTGCAATGTTCCACTGATGCCTTGGGTGGATACCTGGAAACAGAGACCAGACAGGAGTAAGGGAATAAAGGTGGGTATTTATCTGAAAGGTGCACCCTGGGGAGCCAAAGGCCACATCCAAGCTGGACCCCAAGCTGGACCCCGAGTCACGAGTTCTTCACACTTTGATAGCTTTGGTTCATTTGCATATCAGCATCAATTTGCCAATTAAAACTTTAGCTAATGATGGAATTTCTTCCATTTCTCCACCTCTCCAGAGGCCCTGGTTTACACCTTTTGGGCCTGGGACAGCCTGAGTGTCCTTGAACAACGAGCTGGGAGAGGCTTTGTTGTGTCTGTCTGGCACAAGAGAGCAGCAGCCAACAGGCTCCAAGAAACTTCAGAGTCACACACCAGGCAGCACAGGATTTAAAAATATAAAAGCTAGAACTTAAGGCATCACCACCAAACCCTGAAGTCAATATATTCCAATTCAGATTGCAATTAATCCACCTTTTAGTCACCCAGTCAGAAAATGGGCTGATCTGCATGAACATATTGCCTACTCATGAAATCATTTTACCCAGCTCCTCAAGCACCGCCCACAGTCTTCATAGCTGCAGTTGCTGCAGCATGAAATGTATCTCCAGCAGAAGTTTAGGAAACATTGAACACAGGATGTCAAAGGATTTTCAATGCAAACTTACTCACAGACCACTTGTGGACAGGAATCCTATATTACAATTTAGACCAGACTTAGACAGCTGTTGGCAACAGCCAGTCTTGTTCTGCCACTTACAGAGAAAAGTTTGCCCTGGTATCTTGAAAACGAGACCCATTAGTTCTTGTCTATCCTCAGACCTGGAAAATGAACGGCTCCTCTCTCTAGGATCCTCTTTATAAGCGGGAGAGCCCCCACAGTGCACAGCGTAACCCGGGAATTTCCACGTTCAGCCAGAACCCAAAGCTGCAGTGAGGAGGACTGGACACCAGCCTGCTATCCCCGTGCTGCTTGGCAGGACCACACGTAAACAGGATTTAAATATTTATTTTCCCTTCGCCGTCGAACGTCAAACGTAACAGCCACGTGCAGTAGTTAACAACTGTGCTGTAAGATACGAGCAAAACCATTGCAAACTGGGCTTTAGAGTTAACCTGCCTACACCCCACTGATCGCTGCAAGTCACAAATTATGTCATTTCAGCAGGGGAGCTACTGCCAGCAGAAGGATTAGCAACATCAGTTGTAAGGAGCCACTTCATTTCCAAATAACATTTAGAAATTTACAGGGCCTGGAATTGCGATGANTATATTACAATTTAGACCAGACTTAGACAGCTGTTGGCAACAGCCAGTCTTGTTCTGCTACTTCGAGAGAAAAGTTTGCCCTGGTATCTTGAAAACGAGACCCATTAGTTCTTGTCTATCCTCAGACCTGGAAAATGAACGGCTCCTCTCTCTAGGATCCTCTTTATAAGCGGGAGAGCCCCCACAGTGCACAGCATAACCCGGGAATTTCCACGTTCAGCCAGAACCCAAAGCCACGCAGCTGCAGTGAGGAGGACTGGACACCAGCCTGCTATCCCCGTGCTGCTTGGCAGGACCACACGTAAACAGGATTTAAATATTTATTTTCCCTTCGCCATCGAACGTCAAACGTAACAGCCACGTGCAGTAGTTAACAACTGTGCTGTAAGATACGAGCAAAACCATTGCAAACTGGGCTTTAGAGTTAACCTGCCTACACCCCACTGATCGCTGCAAGTCACAAATTATGTCATTTCAGCAGGGGAGCTACTGCCAGCAGAAGGATTAGCAACATCAGTTGTAAGGAGCCACTTCATTTCCAAATAACATTTAGAAATTTACAGGGCCTGGAATTGCGATGATTAAATGGAGAACAGAGTGGAATAGACCGGATGTGGATCACTTCTAATTTTCCACTTACATCCAGTAACCCATCATAAACTATCCCGAGTCCTTTGGTCTTCATTTCTCTCACACCAGAATATTTAAACAAAAAAAGATGATCCGTCATTGAAGTTATAGTGGTGGAAAACCAATGGGAGATAAGAAGCTGGCCACAAATTCCCAGACTTACATGTCCTGTTTCCAATTCTGGCTGTGTTGGGGAGAATTAAGAGAAATGCCAATGAAGTGACACAAAAGTGAAAAATTAAACCAGACCTACGGAACATGAATCTATGACTTTTTCTGATTATAGAGTCCATACTCATGTATCCAGTTTCACAAAATCATTATTCCCTATTCCCACGAGTACAGACTGGTCACATATCCAAGGACCAAGACCTCAGACAGAGCACAGCTGGTTTAAAAGAGCTGAAACAGGGTAATTACCTTAAAAGAGCAGAGATCTAAAGAGAAGTATTGATTTTGATGACTTTTTTCCCTAGAAATGTCAGAATGTTTGTTAGATTTCTGCATTATTTACCACAGTAAAAAAGTTCAAGTGACTAATCCCCCTGACAAAGTGTCTTGGTAACATTAAATCCATTTTTTAAGTAGGCCTGTGGGACAAGGGAAGTTTAGTATTTTATTCCAACTGGGAACAATCCCTCCCTCAAACTACAGAATTTCTGAGGGAGCAAAATTCCTCTTTGGTACCTTCTGTACTACATATGGCTACAGGGAGGTCTTTTACACGAGTTTCGAACATTTCCTTTGCAGTTTGAGCCACTTAAGCAATTACAACACTATTGTCTCTTTTTCTTTCCTTTTTCAATTCCACATCAAATCTGCAAACGCCTCCGAATGGAAGCTGTTGGTTCTGCTGCCATACTCTTCCTTATTCAGCTTTAGTGACACTAAAATTTGAAGTTTATTTGCACTAAGTTTACTCCTGACAGAGTAGTTTGGGTCAGTTTTAATCCAACACACCTACCCCAAGCTGTGACCTCCCCAAAACGGGCCAATCCACCTGGAAAAATCCATGCTTCGCTCTTTCTTTCCACATTAAAGTAATGACATAAAATAATCAGATGCTGGAATGTGTCTTGGCATGAACAACAAACACAGGCAGCTTTATTAGCTGTTTCCCTGGAAGAAAGCTCCAAAGACCCTCCACATATTCACTAATGTGCACTGGGAATGACCTCAGCTCTTCCAGGCCAGGCCGGGGCAAAAGCTCCTTTAAACATCTTTATAACTCACTTTATACTTTACTTCATTACGAGCAGGGAAGGATGGAAAAACACTCCCATTGCCTGGGAAACTTGTGGAAAGGGGAATGACGGATTGCAAAGGGGACTTGGCATCGTGGTGCCTCCCAAACCTCCTGCCACCGAGTGTGGGTTTCCTTCAGCTGGGAGCGTTTAACAGGCTGTGCTATTTCAGGGACAGGGAACCACTTGGGATCCCTGCAAACGCCTCTGCAGAACTGGAGGGTTACATGGATGCTTCTCAGTCTTGGAACTGCCAGCTTTTTGGGGGAAATACCCCAAAATATACTGCTATACCCTGGTTTGGGGATATGGGTGCAGCCTGGGGTGAGGCAGCCAGCAGCAATTCAGGACGGGTATTTGATATTCTGGCAGAACATTGCTGTCCAAGTGCCTCTGGCCAGAGCTGGGTGGCCTGGTCCCGCAGACCCTCGCCGCATCTCAGAAGGGATCATCCAGGTGCAGTTCCCTGGAGTTACTAAAGAGCAAACAAGGAAGCAGAGGGGTTTTGGAATCAGCCAGCTCTGCTTTCCTGGTGTCATCACACTGTGCTGAGGAGCTAACAAGGATCTACACAGACTCGGGGGCAAAATCTGGTTTGTTCTGTGGTGGCAAAATCCCAAGGGTGGGGGAATTCACTTCCATCAGCTACACCTTGCACAGTGCCTGTCCAGGGAGTAAACTGTCCAGTGTAAACTAGGACAAGATCACTGGAGGGAATATAACAGAAACACAAAAGGAGGAGAGAAAGATATTAAATATGCATATGGTTTCAAGAGAGAAGAAAAAAGCAGATTCAGAGGTAAACAGAAGAGCTGGGTCACAGTAGACAGAAAGCAGAGCAGTGCATAAGAGTGAGGTACAGAGCAGAGTCAGCTTTTCTTTGAGGAGCTGGGGTCAGCTGAACTCTGTGTCCATCAAAATCAATCCCTGACCAGGCAGGGCTGAAATCCTGCAAGAGCAGCCCTTGTTCAGAGGGGACAGCAGAGACTCCAAACCCAGCCATCAGAAACCCTGGAAATTGCTGTGTGCTGCCAGGGAGGGGCTGGACAGGAGTCGTGGCCAATGAGGACCTGAACAATAATAGACAAGAAGCTGTGCTGCTTCTCAAGCTATTCATCCAGCAAGTCCCACTTGGGTCCCGCTCTGTGGCTGATGTGGAATTCCTGCTCTGTTAGTGCCACCAGTACCTCTCTACAGGACTGAGAAAGTCTTGTGCTGGCTATGACTGTAACAGACACTCTCTGCTATCTGGAGAGGATTCCAAGCTTTCTCTACCACCAGATCTTAAAAATACTTGGCAAAAGCAGTCAAATATTCTTGTTTACTTTACAGATTAACAAGACTCTGCGCTGGCTGCTCCAAGTTCACCCTGCCAGACCTAAGTCCAAGTCCCAGTCCTGTGCTCTGACCAAAAAGAAATACCACCAAAATCTTGTGTAGGACAGTTTAAGAATGTGCTGGACCACAGGGTCATGAAATAAGGGGTCACTTAGCAAAGCAATTCACAGGGAGATGAAGGCGGGTGATGGCTTCTGGCATTTCAGACAAGCATAAAACCTTGAAAGCAAAGACTTGTACAGCCTGAATCCTGAAAGCTCCTCCAAAAGGAACAGCATTTCCAGGGATGGATGGACAGTGCCTTACAAAAGACTTACAAGACAGTAACTCCACTCAACTGAGCCACAACTCCCCATGGTATCAGTACAAACAGGAGTAATGACAAGTCTCAGTCTCTGGCTGGAGGTCTGGAAACCTTGGAGACTCCTCATAAATGAAGCCTCCAATTTCCAGTTTCTCCCCAAATTCTCAGACCGCTGCATACCCAAGGTTTAAAAATATTTAAAAAAAAAATCCAACACTTGCATAAATAAAATATAAATGGCATCCTGTGTTCTCTCCCACACCCCATTCTTCCTCCCTCCTCTTTCCTCATTGTTTGTTCAACAGGAAGTTGGCTTCGCTGCGAGGTACACCAAGCCATCTGTCAAAAACATGGAAACAGTTAACAACGCACACAGAGGCTGGAACGACTTGTTAGGGAGCCTATTTAAGGGCAGAACCATAGGCTGAGCTTTGGGAGAGCAACCCAAGCCCCAGAGCCGTGGCTGGTTAAACCGAATTACAGCTTCTCCCTTCTGACACAGGGAATGGCACGTTGCTGAAGTGGGAGCTCGTGGGGGATGCACCGAAGCTGACCGGACAGCGCTCTGGGGAGAGCGGAATCCTCACAGGAAGGTTTGGCACACCAGAGCAGCTGAAGGAGTGTGGGCTAGTGGAACCCAGAGATAGTGTCCTTCTTGAACACAGGCAAAGGTACAAGGGAGTGGGACTGACACAGAAACACTTTTGGAAGTGTTTCTACCGGAAATAAAGGATAAGAATAAATTCTTAGGGATTTCTCAACTTCAGGGATCTTTGCAAAACCTCCCTTCTGAAGTCAGACCAGCTCTGCCTTCAGTGTTGCTCTAGGCCAACTGTTGGGCTGCTACCTGTGAACGTGAGGGACTCCAACACAGAGCTTGAACTGGTCCCAAGATGGGGAAAGACAGATCTGCCTGATTTTGAGACGAGTGGTTTTGAAGCCACATCTTGATTCACTAGACCCTCCAGAGGAGGGGAAAGGGAAGAATATCAGATTCAGAAATGAAATCATGCATTAGGTTGACTTGCTTGGCAGAACTTCCAGTGACTTTGTACATCTCATTCCCAGGCTGGAACATCCTACCTAGAAAGGGACCAGGGGGTCACTGCAGTTTTTAAGTCCTTGACCCTGCTTAGGCCACCCAACAGAGCTGCCACGGAGCAATGGCTGCAGCAGCATTTGTTCTTCTTTCTTTCCAGAAAAAAAGGTGACCCCCATTTGCTCAGTGGTGGGAGAGAAGAGCCAGATGGCTGGACCTGAGCAAGGCACGTGACCCTGGAGGAGGAGACTGGGGGTGAAAGGTTCCATAAAGCGATTACCAGGAAAACATGCAACTGGAAACAAATGCTAATGAAAATCGCAACATTCGGAGATCAAACGCCTTAAATCATCACAGTTCTTTAATTTAAAAATGCAGGATGAAAGAAACTAACATGACTCCGCAGCACATTTAAGCCAATCCAGTATTTTCCAGGCGTGTCCCTAATTTATTTTACAGCAGAAGTCTTAAAGAGTAGTTAAAAATTATCACTAAACACAGAGGGAAGACTTGGGTTTATAATAGCACATCTAAATAGTCACTCTCTCCTTCAGAAACACCATCAACAAAAATCTTGTAGCATTAGAAAATATACTTCATCCCAGAGCTTAAGTTAGAGGTATTCAAATCAGAATATTTCTATTTCCATTTCCTTTCAGGAGATTTCTATTGGCTTCAAACCTAGACAGCACCAAGAGCCACAGTAACCCTTAATTCAAAGGGTCTGGGTAAGGAGCAGGCCAAGTTGCCAAGGTTTGGGGAAGAACCACCAAAGATACCACACCTAGAGCTGTTCTCCAGGTCAGGTTTTCGCCTCTATTACAGTCAAAACAGTGAAGGAAAGATTTGGGCCTTTATGTTTCATTCAGCCTCAGAAAACCTTTTAAAGGTTTTCTCCAAGCCATGGAAATGTCGAACTCCTCGGGCATCTCAGAGCCCCCTGTAGCTCAAGTTCCTCAGTTTGGGGGTTTCTCAGGGATGCCCAGACTCTGCTCATCCCCTCAGTGCACAATGATCATAAACAAACCCAAGGCCATGCTCTAAACACGAGCACTAAACAGAATTAATTGAAACAAAGCTTAACAAACAAAAATAAAACCAAAATGCATGACAGCATGTGGGGATGTGGGGCTAATCAGAACCAGCTCCCCTGAACTTCCAGCTCCCACTCAGTTTTCAACCACTGAAAATGAAAACCTTTCTGCTTTTAAGAAGCTACAATATTCTGATGACAATTTGACTGAAGTCAAAGAGTTTACTTTTGATGATCTTTTCCCCCAAGACATGCGAGGCTGCACTTGACTGGTTTACAGAGCACCTCTGTACTTGAAGAAAGGGGTAAAACTGGACCCTAATGGCATCTCTGGGACCTGGACAGGACACAGGGTTGAGCACGACCTGCTCCAAGCTCCATGCGCTCACCTTTCTCTGCATTGACACCTAAAGCCCAGCTCCCGCAGAACCTTCCTGTCCCTGCAGCAAGGCACTTGCAAGCCCTTTTAGGATGCTGAAACTATTTGATAATACTGCAAAAGACACATCTACCCATGAATGGAGACGCCAGATAGACCACACCCTTCTGCTCTGCAGCACCGCACACGTTTGGGTCGCTGCTGAGGAACAGCACAGCCCGTTTCCAGTGATTCCCAAGGAACACACCAGGCTCAGCCCAGGCATGGCATCAACACAAGCCAACATGAAACAAGGCCAGACTCCAGCTAGAGCTCAGGTGTGTGCTCTGAGTATGCTGTAGGAGTAGTTTGTACCCCGCTCATCACCTAAACCTACATGGGAGTGTTGCCTCTTTCCCGCTTACGCAGCACTGATGCAGCAGGAAAGGGCACCATCAGTTTGGATCCAACTGGAACGAAGGAGGGTTTGTGTAACTGTCCCCAAAACAGCCCAGCCCTGGGAGCTGCCTGGCCTTATCTCTCCTCTGGCCTTTGTTTACAGATGGAGATGAAACCTGGAGACTTCCAAGGCATGGTTTTCCAAACCACTAAATAAGTCTTATTCATGTCTCCTTCCAGGCCCTTCCACATGGCCCAGGAGGATGGCAGAAGTTACAGGACCCTCATTTGTCACTTTTGTCATTTGTTTTTTTCCTCCAATGGCTCTCCTGCCTCTATCTAATCAGGGGGACGTTTCCTGTCTTTGTTCTCAACCATTCATCCTGCGGGAATGATGATTATCATCAAACAGCATTAAAATAGAAAGCCTGGAGCCAGCACCCAATAAGCTTGGAGTTAGGGAGCCCTGGAAAGCAGCAACGGAAGAGACCACAGACAGTCCAACTGGCAAAAACGGGCACTGAATTATGTGTCATTCAACCACAGCATCGTCCCACCTTCAAAAATAAACCCAGGCTTCAAGCCCAGCATGGGCCAAGCTCAGAACCAATAAACATCACGTAGGCTTAGTATGTCCCCAGTAAGCCAGGAGAATGTTCCAAGTGCTAGTCCATTCACCAGTTTAAACCTCACACCAACTGGGAGAAAACTGCTCCATCCAGATCTCCCACTGGGGGAAATTATCCAGATTTCCTTCGTGCATCAAATCTCTGCTGCCAGAAAGCCTCGGCAATTCTCTCCTGAAGGAACGGCGAGGTGACGGAGAGGTCCTCAGGGTGTGCAGATCCTGGATCCATATCAGAGAAAGACCCAAACCTACTTTTGCCTGTTGCCTACTCCAGCTGCCCAGACAGATGCCATCCTTGTTAGAGCTGGAAGAAATTCACACTTGTACTCAGTTCACAACTATGAGTGAAGAACCAGGGACAAACTGAAGACTCTTCCAGGCTGAATAAAGACCATGAACACGATCTGACCAAAGAATCTGGCTCACCAGTCAGTTTTTCCTCCAAAAGCCAGGTAATATTTTTCCACCCTAAGAGAATAAATCCCAGTATTTCTGGTGTCCCAAAGCAGGATGGAAGCAGCAGCTGGATGGAAGCAGTGGCATGAAGGCAGCTGGACAGTAACAGCCCTGAGCTGGGATCCTGCTCTGCCTTGGGTGGATTATGAATTTCCTCCTCAGAAATGTTGTTAGTAAACCTAAATTCACTTTGTATTGAAGACTTTTGAGGGAATGCTGCTATTTGAGAGTCCTGGAAACATGAAGTGTTGTTTACTACTTAGCTTAGCTGACCAAAGGATTTGCCTCCAAGCACAAAATTCCAATCCTTTACTGCAGAGATCCCAGGATGTGTGAATCACAACAGAAACTTCAAAATAACCTTGAGAGAGGCTGGAGCTGGAGAAAAGCTGCTCCTAAACATCCCGTATGGCAAAGCCAGCCCAATCTGCAAACCCCTCTGCATCACTGGCTCTTGGCTCTGAATCCCAGATATCATTTCAGCTCATGTGCTGACCTCCGAGAAGTGGGGAAATTCAGACCCAGTTGTTGGGCCTAACCCTTTGCTGCTGACTGGAAAAGAACCAAGTCAGGTTTAAAAATACAAATACATTCATAATTTCAAAGTCTGCTCTTCTGATGGTGTTCAGCCTATCTGTTTTCCTTCTTCCAACCATTTTTTCCAGTTACTAATTGGAGGCTAATAAGAAATGCTTAAAAAGTCCAACTCTGCAAAGCTGAATTTTTTTTGCTTTGCTCATCTTTATACACCCTGGCGCCAAAGCCCGCGCTGGTGTAAATCATGTACTTGATGGGAACTTTACTCATTTATATCCAAAGGGAATCCGGTCTCCAGTGTCTCCAGATAATGATCTTGTTGTGTTTAATACTGCATAAACACATAGGATGATGCGTTCCCTGTCTTAAAAAAAGTTTGTTTAACTTTTTCTGTCTCATCTTTAGTCAGAATAGCAAACAACGGGAGGGAAGGGTGGAGAAAGGGTGAGATCCTAGCAATGAGATCATGCAGCACAGAGTCCGGTAAACTCCAGGGTGAGAAGTCTTTTAAACACAAATCTATCTCTGCAAAATCAATGGGAGGAAAAAAAAAAAGGAGGCTAAATTTAACCCTTATTCTATTTAAAACCCGTGTGCAGCATCTCGCAGAACGGCATTACATAAACACAATTGTGTTGTATTTACGGTTCGAAACAAAACACAAAACCCTCAACTGCAGGACTCCAAGTCCCACCCAGCCATGGTCGGTGCTCGCTGGAAGAGCCATAAACAGGGAGCAGCTCTGGAGCCCGGCGCTGTGCCCGGCCCCATCCCAGCATCCACGGAGCAAATCCACCCTCCAGGAGCAAACGGCTCACAGTTTGCCACGTGGACTGGTCCTCTTGGGTGATCACCCTGCTGCAGTTGCAGTGAGCCAAAAATCCCACCCACCAGCAAGGTGGGAGCACGGAATGAAAGGCAGGCACCAGCCTCGACCAAAGCGCTGGATACGACCCTTGCTCAGCCCCTTGGCACAATTTCCAGCCCTTCTGCAAACGGTGCTGGAGGTTTCCACAGCAAAAACACCACCCACCCCCCCCCAAAAATTCTTAGCTGGCCACTGAAACATCTGCTTGCCAGAGACACCCAGCCCCGTGTGTCACTGCTGGCTGAGTCACACGGAAGGTCGGTACCAGCTTCTCTCCTTGGGTTGCGCAGGATTCACGTGAACAACAGGGTGGGAACGTCCAACACCCAACGGGCCGAGGCTGCAGAACCACAGCCATGGCTCCAGTTCCCACAGCACCCTTTGGACTCCATGGTCAGTGGGCAAGGGCTTCCCGAGGTGGCCAAAACGCTGGTGTGGCTGTTGTGCAACACGTGAGGCCGCCTGTGGTTGTATCAAAATAAACCTTGACCGAGGTGACGCAACAGCCTTGGCACAGATGTCGGTGTCGGTGCTGGCCCCGTAGGCCACAAAAACCTTCTCTGCATGCAGGAGGATCTCTCTGGGAGAGGTGTACCCGGAAACCCACAAAGCCCTATTTCTCCATCCTGCTGTCCTGGTTTTCCCACTCCAATTAACTCTCAAATCAGGTTGGATTTATGGAGGACTTTCATATTCAAACTCTGGCATAGGACAGAGAGGTTCCTCTCTCTGGATCACTGGCACAAGGACAATGAGCTCCTTGTCCTCATTCCTGCCTCTCTGAAGCTCTGCTGGGGCTTGATGCACATTGGCTTTCCTCTTCTTATTAAAAAAAATTTAAAGACGACCTTAATTTTGCAAACACTATTCATTGCAAGCAGCATTTTGGCTCCCCCATTGCTCCCAAGTCAGGCTTTGTTTTCTTTCTCCGGGGTAGGACCCTGTTTAATCCCAGCCCTCTCACTTTTTTTGCAGTGGACGGGACCCAAAAGCACATTTGGGATCATTTCTTTCCAGTTTGCCTCTGCAGTTTCTTCTCGAATGAGGTATTTTGCAGCTGATGCTCAGCTCTGCTCCAGCTGTTTCGAGGCGAAAGAAGTGGCTAATGGGATCAGGGACCCGACCTTGGCACTCCAGGCATGTAAGCGTTTAATTCTGCCACCCGATTTATAACCCACCAGACACTCCTGTGGTGATCCCACTTTGCAGCAGCATCGCAGCCACCAGCACAGAGGTGAGAGACGCTGCTTTTTAAAAAGGCATCAGCTCTTCGGGGGAAAGCGGGAATCCAATTATAAAGAAAATTAATTTCTTTTTTTGCCATCATTATCCTCAATATGAAAGAAATCTCAGACAGAACGACTTATCTGGCTCCAGCCAACATAACCTCAGCTGCTGGCAGCAGGGAGGCAGCCTGGGAAGGGTGGAAGCAAAGCAGGATGGTCCCGGATTCCTCTGCCAAGCAGGGAAATGCTGCCAGAGCAGGGGACCCCCTGAAAACCTCTGCAGGAAACGGGGGAGCGCCGAGTCCCCCCAGAACACAGAGCAGCAGAGTAAAAGCAGCTCCTTGTAGCTACAGCACCTTAGAAATACATTCTCAGAGGGGTCCTGCAACACGGGCTGGTGGCAGATGGTGTGAACTCCAGCTGGAAACTCCAGGAGGAACCAAGCTCGGAGCAGGAAGGACAGATGGATGCACAGCAAGAATCCATGGGTGTTCACACACACACACACCACACACGCTACAGCAGCCAGAGCTTCCCGAAACGCTGCTCCCTCCTTGACTTTAGGCTCTGGCTAAATAATGCTGCATTGTTTTGTATCAGGTTCTGCTCTCGCAGCCCCGCTGCGGCTCACAAACAAAGGGGGCTTCATGCAGGACAAAAGGGGACTGTTCTACCTAATGAGGACCAGTTGAGAGGTATGGAGACAGCACCCTCTCCCCATCGGATCGTGGCTGTGAACAGCCCCTCTGGCTAATGAAGAGCAGTTGAGAGGTGCGAGCAGAGGGAACAGGGACGTCCCTGAGCAGAGAGGGGCCGGTCCCAAGAGACGCCAGCGCTGCCACTCGGCAGGGACAGCCCGGGAGAAGGGAACACGTTTAGGTTCATCTGTCACCGTGATGGCTCCTGACCCGCCAGCCTCGCAGGGCCCGCTCTCTGACCTCCTGCTCTGACCTCTCCAAAGAGGCGCTGGTGCTCAGCCAGAAGTCCCCTATTGACTACCTGTCAGAGGGCACCTGCTTAAGGAACCCCATAGAAATTAAAGTCACAAAATGAGTCACAAGGGACTGTTTGAGCTGGGAAGGCAGCATTAGTCCCTGGCTGGTAAACCAATCTCCCTAATTATCTGTCAGAAGAATCTCTCTTTTTTCTATTTTCTTTTCTTTCCCTCTTCCCCCTGCTACCCCCTTCCCAGTCCTCTCTTCTCTTTGACTCATTATCTTAATTTCACATTAACCGAAGGGATTAAAAGCACCTTGGGAGGGGAAGAAAGTGGAGGGGGGAGAGGCAGAGGAAGAAAGGGAGACTTCAAGTCTTCCTTGTCAGGCCCTGGCAGGAGCTCGGGCCAGGGGACCAGCAGTGCCTGAGCCACCGAGCTGGGTCGTGTTTTCATGTCCAGCCCCCATGGCCGCAACCCACTCTGGTCTAAAAGAAAACAAACCCTCAGAGGGGCAGTGTAAACCAAGCCCTGTCCGAGGGAGGATGTGCGGCTGTTCCTCATTTCCCCACCCTCCTCCCCTGCAGGGTAATGCTGTACAGCTGCACCGGAGTGTCTTTGCTGGGGTTTCTCCTCCTGGGCACATGGCAAAGGGCTGTGGCTGCCCCCTGCTCCTGGCACGACTTGGTCACCCCAGGGCACTGCACAGGAAGTGGCACCGTCCCCTCCATGGCTGGGGCTCAGCCCTGCAGCTGAGGTTGACTCCCAAGAGCTCAATGAATGAAGATTTGTGATCCACAACTCTGCTGACTTTGTGTTTCTTAACACTAAAGCACAGGAATGCTGTGATTTGCCAGATCTGGATCCCTTTTCCTTTTTTTAAAAGTTTATGGATTCATGGAACAGTTTGGGTTGGGAGGGACCTTAAAGCTCATCCAGTGCCACCCCTGCCATGGGCAGGGACACCTTCCACTGTCCCAGGCTGCTCCAAGCCCCGGCCAACCTGGCCTTGGGCACTGCCAGGGATCCAGGGGCAGCCACAGCTTCTCTGGGCACCCTGTGCCAGGCCTGCCCACCCTCCCAGGGAACAATTCCTTCCCAATATCCCATCTAAATCAGTTGGTGTTACATCTGAAGTCCATCAAGCACCACATTACCAAGATAATGTTGAGACCAATAACAGCACTGCTGCTTTTTCAAACAAATACTTTATTTTTCTTTCCACATGGGAAAATGAGGTTAATGGTACTCACTTCCCTCACCCTCCAAAAAAGCCAAGCTAAAGTCTGCACATCACTTCAGGTCCAGACAACTCCAGTAAATCCACCTAGAATTTGAGTGGAGACCAGAGCAATGCTTTCCTACAAATAAACAGCATTCTCATCAGATCCCAAACTCCTTCCCGGAGAGCAGGACTGCATATCCCCCACAACTGCATCTTCCACAGCCCGTGGTACTCAGCACGAGACAGAACATCCTGTCATGTCCAGCATTGCGAAGCTATTACTTCAGAAAGACAATTAATTATATTCTGAAACCTCTTAATTACAACGAGAGCGAACACATAAAACAAACTAACAAAAAACCCCCACCCTGGGATGTAATTTGTTCCCAACTCCAGCGGCTCCTGTGAGAAGTGAGTCCAGGCGGGTCTGACTGCCCTTCCCCAGAGGATCACATCCAAGGCTTTACAACAAAGCCAGCTAGCAGGGAATTTTCACATGGGTCTAGGTTTCATCAGGAACATTTTAGCCCTGTACTCCCTCCTAACCCCTCAGAAAGCCAGGACTGCATTTCAGTTTTATTCACAAATCTGGCTGCAACCCATTAGTCCTGGTAAAAGGCCGAAGATTTAATAGTATCTAAGTCCACAGTTAGTCCCATTGGATTCCACGGGATTACTTCTGCGGCCAAGTACGAGCATTAAGTGTGAATAAAGACATCAAACTCCGGCCCTAAGTGTTGATGATTCATAGGCAGAATTCCTAGAAGAGAGGGAATCCGTACAACAGCCTCATAGCTGTGAAGTGACCTAACTAATATGTTGTTACACAGATAGTAAAGCTGCATCCACTGGGAGAAACGGGGAAAATATATTGCCTAGAGGGGACGTCACTGGAAGTGAGGGTTTCTTGCCCTGTTTCTGTGCGAGAGAGTCAGGGGCTGTCAAATATTCCCTCATTCCTTCACACTGCGAGCCCCAGCGCAGCTGAGGAGAGTCCTGCTGCTCTTCCCTGTGCAAGCAGAGCTGGGTTAGGCAGGGGAAATGTGCCTCTGTTTCCCTGCCCCAAACCATCACCACCATGCCAATAAAAGGCAGCCCAAAGCACAGGTCCTGGAGCTGACGTTCCCTCACACTCCAGATCAGGTATCTCTGGTCACACCACTCACCCCTTAATGAACCCATGAGGGTTTGGCCTCTCTTTTACTGGGTGAAAACATTTTCTCATGGTCAAATGATAAGGAAGCTTGATGCAATGGGCGACAAAGGACAAAGAAAAAAATCCCAACAGAGGTGAAAAGACATTTTTCACATATTTTCTCCCTGTCATCTTCCAGGACACTGATAAAACTGGTTTCAGATGTAATTTTCATTCAAAATGCAACCATATATCGTTGGATTGAGTAAACCCAAGCCTCGAGCGCAGGCACAAGGGAAGGAGCGTGCCCTGCTTAATGGCCCACAGCCCTGAGAAGAGATTGTAACCAAAGCCAGGAAGAAAAAGGCAGGAGAATTCCCTTTACCTTCCCCACCGGCACCGACGAGGGAGATAAAGTGTCTCCAAAGAACTGTCTGTGCTTTCATTCATGGGTCTGTGGTTTTACTACAGGCACCTGCTGAGAAACAGTGTTGGCTGAGAAGCAAACAAAAGCAGTGAATTTAGGAACACAGACAAGCAATTCAGCCTCATAAACGCAAAAATCATCCTCTGGGGTTTGGTTTGGAAACACCGATGGGCCTGGAAGCCAAAGAGTGAGCAACAAAAACTCATCTCACATCAGTGTAAGCAATCTTCACCTGCTCTTCATGGCTCAGTCTGCCTTTCTTCCCCATCAAGAACACAGAGGAAGGATCCTTCTTTACCCTTCCAGGGAAACTCTATGCATTTAAACAAGAAGTATTTATATAAAGCCCTTGAGGTGGAGTGTTGGGATGAAAAAATGGGACGCACTCAGCAGCCCCAAAGCTGGGGGAGCTGTGCTCCTCAAAGCCTTGAGAACATCTTCGTTTCAAACACTTCTGTGGGTTCAAACCTCAAAAACCACCATTGGCTGCAATCCAAGGTGACTTTCCTGAGGAGCAGGTCAGGGTTTTCACACCCTTGTCATAATCTCAGCGTGACTAAACTCACTTCAGATTCCCATTTGAAGAAAACCCAGCCAAGATTTTGAAGTTTTCCATGAAGTAGAAAGTCCCAGAATTTTTCATTAGGAAGAAAAGCCCACCTTTGCCATTCTGGTAAAACCAAAGCCGTGCCATGACGAGCACAGCTCAGTCACAGTTTGGTGCTGAACACTGAAGACCATGAAGTTCCTGCCCCAAGCTCTAAGTCACAGTGGTGGGAAGCCCTACCCTACACCTCCAAAGCCATGGTCTCTGAACTCCTTTTGGAAGAGGCATCATCCATTCCCTCTAAAGGTGGGGTCACCAACCCCCTCACTCACTGTAACACCAAAGAACTTATTTACAGCAACAGAGGAACCAGGATGAAGTGAAGTGCTGCTGCTGAAATGACAAGACCCCAGTCCATTGAAACAAGAGCCTTTTGATGTTATGCAAACAAAACACTGAAAGCCAAAGGAAGTCATGCCAATGTCATCTGCTGGGAAATTTAGTTGAAGCTGACACTCTTGCAAAACGTTTTGATTTTAGCCAAAATCTGGTTTTTCTTTTCAGTGTAACCTGTTACACAGAGCAGAGGGAGAAGAAAGGTTGGGCCAGTTTTATGGGAACCTGCTCAACAGACCCACAGCATTGTGCTGAATTTGGCCACAGAAACATGAATGCACCTTGGAGGGTCACTCCAAAACAATATAGGGTGCAAAGCTGGCTCTTATCCAAGGAGTCTGGAGTGAGTCAGGGCCACCTTTTGTCTCCTTGTACCAGCCTGCACGGAAATCAGTAGGAATTTCTGTAATTCCAATAGTCAGATTGAGAAAATAATTCAAATACACATGTAGATGCTGACAGTCACACACCTTAAAACTCATTAGTTAAAAAAACCCCCAAGCATTTGTGCACTTCCTCTGCCTCAAATATCTTGGAAATGAGGCAAGAGAAGACAAAAAGAAGGGAGCAGCAGCAGTATCTCTTCCCTGAAGTGAGAAACAAATCCCCCAAATCCAGATGAAGAGTTAGAAATGACACTAAGGTGGGCAATTCCACCAGCTCAGATTTCTCCTGAAGTGTCCACTCAGCCAAAGCGTCTGTGTTTGGGTCTCAAGTTCAGGACGGATGAAAAGTCAGGAGTAGCCAAGTGTCAAGGTTTGCACATAACAAGGAAAACAAGTGCAGTTCATGCCAAGGGACAGCAAAGCAGCTGAACTAATGCTGCCTCAGCCAACTTACAATGCGAAGCTTCCAGGCTATGCAGGTTGGGTTTCCTGGCCTCAGTGTTGCATTTAAACTACTTTTGCACATGTAAGAGGCCAGAACTGTCCCCTGTGCTCCGAGGACATGTGTCCCATTTGGCTTTTGGCTGCACAGCCTGAGCTGCTAGTTCCAGTTGCAGAAAGATGTGACTGGGGAAATCCCTGTCACGGGGCACTGTGGAGGAGGAATTCACTGGAGAACTGAATTGCTGAGGGGCTCTGAGGCTTAAGGATGACCTTTATCTTCTGCCCAGAACCATTGGACTCAATGTTCAGTGCCTCTAGAGTTCCTTTTTTTCAGGAAAGTCTTGTGCAGAAGAGGCGAGTTTCCTTCCCTAGCCCTACACTTGCGTGTGTCGTGCTCCAGTCTCTCGACTCAGGCTCAGCCATGGACGACCACCATGTCAACATCTGCACTGGGACCTCCCCAGCCCCTGTTCAGAGGGCTACAAAAGCAGCTCTGTCTGCATGTGGTACCCCAGACAGGGAATTCACACTGCCCTGCCTCCTCCTGGACTTCCCACTCCACTGCAGACATGGAGCTGGCTCCGTGCAGGGCAGCTGTGGCTCAGTTCAGAAGCAAAGCCCCAGGGTAGCGTTTCAGGTCTCTTCTGCCAGCCAGAGATACAAAAACCACACTAAGGCAAGGAGAAAACCAGTCCAGAACCCCGAGTTACTCAAGAAAAAGGGAACAGCAAGACTCCTGGTTAAACATCTGAAGGATGCCTCCGAGCTGCCCAAGTCCTCGGGTCCAAGTCCCCGCTCACATCCCTTGGATGTTCCTCTGCAGCTCTCCAATGGGTTTGGGTTTTTTTTTTTTTGCCCAGAGTCCTCAGTCATCTCCTCCGTGGAATGAATGATTCACGTTCAAACCCTGAAGTGAGCTGAAAGCTGACTTGCAATGTAATGGATCCTCTCTCCCTCCTGGCTCAGGCTCCCGTGCTGCTGCGGGGCAGCTGCCGCGCTCCATCTCCGGAGCGGCGCTGCCGCCTCGGCCGGAGCCATCCTCGCTGTGTCCAGGGCTGGCACGGCGCTTTCACCCTCGGGCATGTGCTAAAATTCCACCCAAGACCTCTTGAATCAAGGTCAGACAGGTTCCCTCGGCCATTCCCAACATGTGCACAGTGGCCAAGTGCTGAAAAGGTAAACGGTTAAATGGAATCTGGAGGGGTTTTTAGATTTTTTTTTATTTTTCCTGTAGTCAGTGCCAAATGATTGCCGAGCTCCTTAGCAAAAGAATAACAAAAACCCCACAACAGGACGTGTTCCAAATCAGCCACACGGTGCAGCAAATAAATTCAAACACACGGGATTCCTCCCCCCAGCACTATAAATAATAAAAACAATACACCTCGGCTACAGAAACCGAACCAGGGCAGAAACAAACACGCCTTGAGCCATACATTGATCTGTACATCTGAGTATCCATCATCCCTCTGCTTCCCTCTCTGTCTACTTTGGCATCTGGCATTAACCAGGTTCTGAGAGATGACCTTCAATTTGCTCACTCTAAAGCGAGCCTGGCGTGCCAGAGACTTAACAGATGATATACTTTGGCTCCAAGGAGTCAGCGCTCCGGAGTCTTTGAGCGCCCCACTCCAGACCCGGGATGGAGCAGGACTAAGCGCAGGCACGTAATCCTTCTATCACGCCCCTTCCATCTTTTGGGCTCCCGTGGTTATTTACTACCTGGTCTGGCTGCTGGGAAATCTGGGGAGGACTCGGAGCCTCCTGCGAGGACCCTCTGGAGTTGTGGTATGCCCCAGGCTATCTCCTGGATTACGGAGTTTCCATTGTGTTTTCTGGGGAGATGGTGGGGGAGATTAACAGGGAAAACATTGTCCCAAACGCCAGCCGCCGTCATGACTCACTGCTTGGCCCCGCCAGCCCCTGCGGCCCCCGACAAGGCAGCAGCCCAGAGGCTCGGCTGCTCTTTGCCGTGGAGCTTTGGGATCTCGGGATGTGCCGCAGGGAGCCACAGGCTGTTGGAAGGCTCGGACTCGCACCCCTTCCTCCAGCAGCCACCTGAGGCAGACACGGCTTATCCCAAACCACTTCCTTCCTTCCAGCCTCACTTGTAATTCCTCTCTCCCCTAAGCCTGCCTCGGAGAATTAATTCCCCTCACTAGGTAGGAGAGGAACTCTTCCATCTATACACAGAGATGGAGAGAAAGAACACAACGTCCACTCTAAAGCCCAAACTGTGGGAGTCATCTGCTCTGGCTGGGGATCAAAGGCTCCGTTCCATTTTTAACCACTGCCCTGCCCCACCTTACTACTGCAGTGCATCCAAGCATGTTTTCCCATCATTTCATTGTGTGCCAGAGGATAAACAAAAGCCACCCCCTCGGTCCGAGGGAAGGATGCATTCCTGAGAACTGCGAACCCTCCTCACAGATAAGTGCCTTTCCCACTGCAGGCAGCCACAGCTACTGTAAACCTTGACCGAGCCCGTTTTCCTGAGCTTACATGACAGAGTGGCAGGGCAAAGGAGATGGATGGCTTTATTTTTGTCAAGAGCAAATCTACAGATGTTGGTTTTAACCAAAAGAAAAAGAAAAAAAAACTCTGAGGGTGATTGAGAGGCTGTGGGAGGGGGAGAAAGAACAGCCCAGAGATACATAGAGACAAGTAATGTATACAAAGTGCTTAAAAATAACGCCACTGGGAGCTGACATCATTTGTTTACCCATGGCCTGCTTGTGCCTGGCTCGGTGTGAGCGTGGAAAGGCCAGAGGGGCACAGGAGACTCATCCCATCCATTGCCACTTGGGTGCAGAGATCCCTGCAGGGAACAGTTCACACCAGACTGTTCCCAAAGCCGGAGGATCCTCCTGTTAGACAGGGGATGGAACTCCCCAAAGCATGGGGGTACCCAGGGATGCTCACGCCCCAGCAGGGGATGGCTCCTCCATGGATTGCTGCTGGTGTCGAGGGAGTCTCACCACAACCAGCCCCAGGGCTGGTAACTGGTTATGAACCAGAGGATTGACCACATCTTCACCGGTTCTTCATCCCACCACCACGACTAGGAACAGAACCAACAAAATCTACACCTAAACACCTTTGTTAGGAGGTCTCCTTGTTCCAAACCATGTCCTAACCACGAGGTCCCTAGAGCATAAAAGGGGAAAGGACACATCCCCGAAGCAACAGCCTTTTCCAAGGCTTCCTCTGAGGGGCTGCTTTTAGATCCACGATGGAAGGAGCGAAGGCAGATGTCTCGAGAGAGAAGCAGAGAGTGCACCGACGGTCTAAATCCATTACTGGACCTGGCACAGGGTCAGCACCCACAAACTCCTGAATTTTTTACCATGGAAGAGCTGCTCCTTCATTTGCTTTCTCCCTGCCTCAGTTTTCCCAGCTGGAAATGGAGATGATGGTGCAGCCCTGCGCTAGAGTCACATCCCAGATGCATTAGTAAACAAATGCTTGTTAAAATGTGCTCCGTGTTCCACTTAGAACCACTCTGGGGAGGGGCAGAAGAGCAGTGACATTATTTTAAACACAAAGCCCTGTGCCATAATGTCTTCCCTCTGTTGGCAAAACATAAATTTCCTGCACATCACGGCTTTGCTGAGGGGTGAGCATCTGAGGAGGAGGTCCTTGCAACAAAGCAGCATTCCTGGAGGCCACAGCACAGATGGAAGATGCCTACATAAACCCACCTTGCATTTCTCACACGCTGCACGTGCCAGGACAGTACCTGATAGAGCTCCCAGCTAAAAGCAAATGGGATATTTCACTCTTAGACTCATCCAGCCGTGGGCAGAGGCTGCCAACAGGGCTGGCAAGCAGCCAGGCTCTCTGGGGTGTTTGTGTGCGTCAGCCACAGATACCTGACTGCCAGGAAATGCACTGAGACCATCAACTCACTGCACATAAGCCATCAGATGGTAACAACTTTCAGTCACTGGTATTGACTTGAGCTGCAGTTGAAAAGGCACTGGTGAGATGAAAGGCTCTGTATCCCATTACTAATCCCCTGAGCTATCCAGTCCCCCAAATTTTGTGGAAGTTTTAAGTTTCACCATGACATGTTCATAAAATGAAATGCACATTTGTTGCCAGCTCTCCTTATTCTTACCCGAGCATTTCCTCAAGCTCCCTCCCTGGAGGCATTAGCAGCAAAGGCAGCTCCTCAGCTCCCAGGAACCCGGCGTTCCCTTGGTCTTCTCTCCAGAATCCCCGGGACACTGGGCTACCTGCCTGCCCACTGTGACCACTTCTAGCTATCTACAGAGCAGCAAACAATTCTCAGAGGGCTGCCAAGAAGACAAAGAAGACAAACAAGTTTGCCTTTCTACAAACCCTCAGGGACACAGACGGGTCTGGGTCCAACCCCGCAGCAGCCCAGGCTCCAACTCATGCTGCTGGGTAAGGCCAGCCCCCTTTTCTCCAGCACCCACCCGACGGCTGCGGCCTTGGCAGTGAGTTGCCATCGCGTGTGTCGCTCATCGGGGGATCTCCCCCACATTTTGGAGGTCTGTGTCATACAGCTGGACTCAGAAGGCTGGGAACAATGTGGGAACACAGGCAGGAACATTCCTGCCCCAACGTCCCACTGGAAGGCCTTTTTTGGTTCTTTAATTTCTTTCCCCAAATCTCTCCCACCCCCAAAGAGGAAGGCAAACACAATGCCTGTTAGCAGCAGGGAAATCTCTCTCACGTTTTCTGCAGCTCCAGACCAGGGGGCAGAGCCCGTCTGACATCGCTGGCACGGCGTGGAGCATCCTCACACCCCTGCGAAGGCGGCTGCTAAATAAGAAACAGTCCCACGAAATATGGACACTGCAGGAACCAAACTGGGGTTGGGATATTGCTGCTCAAGAGAACAACCTCTTCCCAGGGAGATAATGAGGAGCAAAACAGCCGCAGGAAGAGCAACGGTCATGACAACAGAACCGGATGAACATCCTTACATCCACTGGGAGGCTTTTTTGGAAGCACAGCATCCTCCCTTGTGGAAGGGAGAGAAACCTTCTGATAGTTGCTCAGCAAAGTGCTGTGGTCACTCGCAGGAATTCTGCACATGCCCCAGGAATGTGTCACTGCCCACATCCACACGCGCATCCCCAGCTCTCCGGCTTCTCCCTGCGGACTCACAGCCACGGGAAAAGGAGAGAGAGCTCCAGTACAGGAACCCTGGCCCTCCCTCTCCAGAGAAGGCCCCTCAACAACACCCATGAACCCAACAGAATGCTTTCTCTTTGCCCACACCCCTCTGTTGAAAGCCATTCTGTGGTTGTGATGTTCCTAGAAACACCCCTTTCATGGGTAAAAATGCTACACCTCCAAATTACAGCATTTTCGGCTGCCTGCAAAGAAGTGGGCAGAGCTGACGACAACATTGAATTGAAGCTGCCAAAAGTGTTGGCAGGCTGGCTGCTGGACAAGTCATCCTCCTTCACCCACAGCACACTCACATAACCTCTCCCTGCTCAGGAAGAGCTCACCGCTGCCTGCTCACCTTCCCACCGCTCTGCCTGTAATCCCTTGCTCCCTTCAGGATCAGATCTGGCAGTGACGAAGGTCCAGAATGGATCAGAACAGCACGGAAAACTTTTCTTCTTCGCTGCTGGGCCCATTTTTCCCAGCATCAGCTGATTCAGGTTGCCCAGAGAGGTGGCAGATGCCCTGTCCCTGGAAGCATTCAAAACTGGATGGGGCTCTGAAGAACCTGATTTAGTGGAAGGTGTCCTGCTCATGGCAGGGGGATTGGAACAAGAAGATCTTTCAAGGTCCATCCCAACTCAAACCATTCTGTGAGTCTCTAATTCACTCGGCTCACTCTGTGGCAGCAAGAACAGCATGAGGGGAGCAGTGGGAATGTAGGGAGCAAGGCCAGGGCAGCTGCCTAAGGACACCCTGGGCTCGATGTTACGGGAAACCTAATCCTTGAGGTGCTCCCTCACAACCAGTTGAAAATAGTCTAAAATCTGTGTTTCCACCCCTGGTTCCTCCTCTCTTTATCCTCCCTCTCTCTTCTGTTGGAGCACCCAACAGAGCAAACATCTGTGTAACCCCACCATGGACAAAACGGCTGTTTCTCCTCAAAATCATCAGATTTGGGTTTGGTGTGACATCCCAACTCTGTAACGCTTTAGGCAGGTATTTAACACAACTTTTAGACCCAACTCAGCACCATAGCAGCCAATGGAGCTCTTTACCTTGATGTCAAAGATATTTAGAGCAGTGTCACCCTACAGAATGCCGTGTCCAATCCCACTGAGGAGCTCAGCGTGTTGAGGGATGGGTACACACGCCTGCACGAGGCCGGGGCCAGAGCCAAAACTCTGGGAGCAATGATATCAGCATCTGGCCCAGGGAGCAGAGTTTCACTCCTCCAGTGGTCGGAGCATTTCTCCGCTTCTCCAGTAGACTTGTGGCTCCTTGTGGAAAAGCCGTGGTTCCACAAACATTTCTCTCGGTGGTAAGCCCAGCTTATCCCATCACACTCCCCCTCCTTCCTCAATCACCAGCCACTCACTCCCAAATCCGGTTCACCCCTCAATTATGCCAATCCAACTATTTATGGAGCCACACGGTGAATGAGCCAAGGGAGCTGATCCTGCAAAAAATAAAATAACCCTGCAGAAAAGGAGAAGGAAAGAGAGAGGAAGAAAAAGCATTCAGTAAGAAGGGGCCTTACCAAGAACTGCAAAAATCCATGGGGCAAGCTGGAATTGTAAAGGGTAACTCAGTATTGCAACTACTGCCCTGACATCTGTTTACTGTTATCCCAGCACAAGTGAGGTTCCGGATACCGGCACTACAGGGGCTGAGGCATAATAACGCGTGGCACTTGGCTTTTCTGCTCCTATTAGGGCTGATTACAACTGTCTGAGTTTCAGTGTTGTTGATCATGGCTGGGGCAGGGAAAGGGGGGCTTTCCAACTCTTATAAGAAAAAAAGACTCAGGGAAAAGGTTTCACAAGGAGCTTTCAAATGTCTCATTTTAAGTACCTCGCAGCTATGTTTTCCCACCCTGATTATCCAGTGGGTTTATCTTTAGGGAAAAGCACTGGGTTCATAAAACCCTGATCCCCCCCTGCTTTAATCTGTACAGGTAAAGGGAGACGTTTGGCACTGGAGCCATGGGGGAAACGAGAGGAGCGGAATGGAGCTCACAAGCAAATCACCAAAACGGAGCCTTTCAAAAACTACATTTTTTCTTTGCATGAAAAAGTTTGATATAAACACCTACTACTGCCCCCAGCCCTCCTCTCCATTTCCAAGGACACAGACCTTATTCTTTTATGATAAAAATAATGGATTTATGGAGTCATAAGGCTGACAAAAGACATGAATTTGCATTTTAGAGCTTACTAAACTTCTACTACCAAACATAAGGTTCTGCTCAGGTACTGGTCCATCACCACTGTCCCACCCCACTCAGCGGAAGCACAAGCAGCCCTCTTAGCACTGGGCAAACCTCCCTTCTGCTTCGAATTGGCAGCAGGAATCTGGTTGTGGAGAGACAACAGGGAAAGGCGGAAGGAGGGAATTTCTGTGTTGTGGGACACTTTCAATTTACTCGGTTTGATCTCCAAGTTTTCGTGGTCGTGCTGAACCAGATCATGTTTGAGTTTCACAAATGACTAGAAAGGGAAAGCTTGTTTGTTCTTCATTCTACCCCGGAAATCTATGGCTACAATGCAAACATCAAGCAGCCAGAGCAAAGGAACAAGCCGAAAAACATCACCACATATTATCCCCCACAACAAACACTGGTTAGCAGGAAGCCACAACACCAGCAGGCAGAGTGCAGTGGGGGTCTCCACAGCTACATGATAACCCAGAATCAGAACATGAAAACACAGTGGCCACAACAAACAAGCAGCCAAAGGCACAACAAGCACAAGAACAAACCCACCACCACACATCACAGGCAGAAATGATGGTGCTGTGTCTCTATCGCTGAGAGACACATCAAGCCACTGCCAGCCACATCCGCAGCACATCCCAGTACAAAACACTCCCAGTAACTCATCTCAGATGACCAACCAAGAAGTCCTCCCATCTAGGAGGGAATTAAAGTGAAACTTTGGGATATGTACTACTGTTATCCCATTAAAAGGGAAGAACACATTGCCTGTGATAACGAAACACTTGATGTGATTGGTCACATTCCCTGGCCAGCCTGGGAAATTAAGGACACATCAGCCAGTAAATGAAGATATGCTCCTTGTTTTCAGCCTTCGGATTTGGAGGAGATGGGTGACACAGCTGGGGAAACTCCTGCAGAAAGGGAAAAACCTGCCAGGTAAGTACAATGATCACCTCCAGGAACATGGAAGGACGACGAGATACAGCAAAAAGATTTTAAAATATCATCAGCCGAGACTGATGAGACAGCTCACAGGTACCAGTGAATACCTGGGGAGACACTGGGAATGAGAGAATGAACTGTGCAAGGAGCAGGGGCTGAGTCACAGCAGTGACTCTGCCTGCTGAGTGTTTTACATGCTTCCAATGGTCATAAAACTTCAGGGAAATACAAAGGGAGACAGGAAAACTTTGTGCACTGTTAAAATTACCATTTGAAGATCAACCAAAAAGGAAGAATGGAAACAGTAGAGTTTTTTGCACTGAGTTTTGACAGTAGAAGAACAGAGTGCATGAGAGGTACAACCAAGGCATCCAAAGCTCACAAGAAACCTTTCTTCCCCCTACAGAGAGAACAACCTATTAGAAAGGCTTTATGAATTATAATTTACCAATGCAATTTTGCTGTGTTCTGCAGCTTGAATCCACGTGACCAACCATGCAAAGCCTCCCTAGATCTGCTCCACAGCCTGGCCCTGTCCTGCGGCAGGATGGGGGTGCCATGCCCCAGTGCCTTGTGCTCAGTCACAGCATCAGGACTGCCCAAACTCAAAGCCTCCCTCTGCCACTGATGGAAGTGGAAAAGTGACTGAACTGGCTATTGAATGAGAAGAGCAATATGTACCTGAGCTGTCAAAATTAATTTATTGTTTCAGCTGGGACTTCGGCTTTTATCAAAGCCATGACCATGCATGGCCAGTCAGTCTCTGGCCCCGCATAAAATAAACTCCAGGATCTTTTCTCTGGTCTTTGATAAAGCAGGCAAAAGGTCAGAATGGCCCAGTAACCTGTACAAACCATTTCTCCAAGGTTCAGTCAAAGGAAAGTCCCTGAGATTAGAAACCAAGTGGTTCACCCTGTGCCAAGCCCAGAGAGCTTGGGCAGCACAGTGGAGTCTGGCTGAATCGTTCCTTCCTCCATTTGGGGCTGCAGGGTGGACACTACACCAAGGGTGGTACTGGTGGGATGGTCTCCCCTTCACACTCCAACCCTCCATGTCCTTATTCTCCTTATTCTCTTTTCTATCTACTGCAAAGTTCCCTTCTTTCCTTCCTTCTGCTGCGGATCCCTTGCCTGGAGTGAGGGATGTGACTCATGTTGGCATCAAGAGGTGCCAAGACGAGGATTTCTTTAAAATGCTCAGCATTTCATAAAGTTCCCTGCATGGCTCTCAAACTGACCCCCAGGCTCCCAACCCAATCCTGGCAGCCACATCTCCAGCTCCACCACACTGACCAGGCAAGTCCCCCTCCACCACCACTGGGACTCCTCCACCGCAGATCACCAAGTGCAGCCTCAGCAGCTCAATCTGGGCAAGTGGTCATGGCCCCAAGGCTGCCAAGGCTCAAGAAGAATCTGGACAACTCCCAGGCACAGGGTGGGATTGTTGGGGTGTCCTGCCAGGGTTGCACTGGATGATCCTTGTGGGCCCCTGCCAGCTCAGGATATTCTGTGATTCTGTGAATCTGCTCTGCCCACAGCAGTGGCTCTTTCACAACTGCAGGCAAGGCCACAGAACCCTGCACGTTGCACCTTGTAGAGAAAGCACCTGACCCCATTCAGGGGATAGTCCCAGCTCCCCTGCTCCACAAGACAGCATTTAACTCCCCAAAAGTCACACGTAGCTCAAAGTAGGTGAGTGACAGCCCTAAACCTGAGAGATTTTTACAGCAGCCTCGCTGCTACAGCTGAACATTTGTTAAACATTTCCTCCCTGACCTCTGCTTTTGCAGGGGTTCCCAGCTCTCGGTGCCAGCCCAGCCTCTCGAACACGTGCTGGAGCAGTCGGAGGGGGATGAGATCACACGAGGCCAGGCCAGCTCGGGGTGCTCGTGTCCAGCTGCCAGATTGGCAGCGGCCGCTGCTGCGAGCGGAAGCTGCTCCTCGCACCGGCTCCTGGCTCCCCTGCTATCAGGAACACTTAATCTGATTTTCCTCTCCTCTAGACTGCCAGGATTTTAGGGTAAGGCAGGCTGTCCTGGACAAAAGCATAATCCAGGCTTACAAACGAAGTGTGGCGTGAAGGGAGTGATGTCTGGCCAGCCTTTGGTACTGCTTTATATGGCCATAACAAAGCTCGGCCAAGGAGGACTTGGGATGCTGAAGTCCAGAACGAGAGACAAAAGGTCAAATTCCTTCCCTTACGAATGAGATTTCCAGGTGGTAGAAGAGGCTCAACTATTTAATTAGATTTGTGTAAGTTTTGTAACAGAAGTCATTCATGTAAGGAAAGCCAAGGAATTAGACACATCTCCACACCTCCTCATAATCTGCTTGGGCCACATTTCCCAAAAGCTTGGGAAGAGATCCCAGTGAAATGGGGACAAGCCCTCAAGCCAACCAAAAACAGAGGTCTGGGGCCAAGTTTCAGTTTAAGTTCAAAGCTCATCCCACCTCCAAACCCCAGCAGAAATGCCAGGACTCTGAACCTTTAGAAACAAACTTATCCCAGCCTGCTGTGGACAACCACGGAGGGGTGTTCCTGCCCTGGAAGATGCCAGCAGCACAGACGGGCAGTTTTCTCTTTGCAATCAGAGCAAGAAGGGCCAGAGCAGATCAGCCCATTGGATCTGGGACAGGCACCTGCGAGAGGCTGCAGCTCACGGCACCCTGAGCACGTCCAGCTCACCTGGAGAGCAGAGGGAGCCCAGAGTGATCTGCTGGACGCAGAGATTCCCACAGCACAGATGTTTCTGCAGGCCCAGACAACCCAGCCCAAGCTGGCACGTGAGCAACTTGTGCATTTTCACAGATAAAATACCAACACCCCAGTTTAGCAGCTTTAGAGCCCCTTCCATCACCTCAGTGGGCTCCAGGAGAGCTGGAGAGGGGCTTTGGACAAGGGCCTGCAATGACAGGACAAGAGGAAATGGTTTTAAACTGAAAGAGGGGAAATTTAGACGGGATATTGGGAAGGAATTCTCCCCTATGAGGATGGGGCGGCCCTGGCACAGGGTGCCCAGAGAAGCTGTGGCTGCCCCTGGATCCCTGGCAGTGTCCAAGGCCAGGCTGGACGGGGCTGGGAGCAGCCTGGGACAGTGGAAGGTGTCCCTGCCCATGGCAGGGGTGGCACTGGAAGTCCCTTCCAGGTCCCTTCCCACCCAAACCAGTCTGGGATTTAACAGGAGTTTGCCTGGTAAGACTTTAGCCCAACACAGGGATTTACAGAACCTGGCAAGATCTGGCCCAATATCTCTTTGTGATCAATTAACTTGACACAATTGACAGGATCATGGTCTGTACAGCTGTACACCATGTGACTTCCTATATTTGACTTTTTTGGGGTTTTTCAGATGAAATAACAATGCAGAATATGAGTAAGGGAAAAACCTCTCCTCCAGTGTCTGCATCTGAGCTTTTGGAATATGCTATTTTTAGATGTCCTCCTGCCACTTGCAGCTTTATAATATAAATGATTGCCCTGGGCATCTTGGAGTAAAACAAATTAATTTTGGGGGGGGAAGGGATTTCCAGTGACTTAGTAACAGCAACTGACAGTCAAATAACTCAGGGCTCGGAGTCCCCAAGTGCCCATTGACACAGAAGTCAGAGCTGGCTTCCAGCACATGAGAACTCTGAAAGGCACAGAATAACACTGTAAAAACATGTTTTTTCAAACTAAATAAATGACATCCTGTAATGCAAAAAACAGTTTTCAAACTCGCACACATCTGCCCCATTACTCCCCTCGCTCTCACACTCACTCTCCCTTCCAGAAAATCTATTTATTTCTCCCACTGCTCTCAGGATGTTTTGTTTCTTGTTTATCTATAAGCATAGCCACTAATAGCTTTGGGAGATCGTGTGATTAGACCTATGTGGAATTTTTTCCCGCACTGTTTTTTTATGGAAAAAGAAAAATCTTCCAGGATGAAAACACATCACAAATCCATGTTGATACTGCTGACATAGGGGGTTGTTATTCTTATTTTCTGCTAAATCCCAACCCACCAAATTGGCAAATTTCAACACTTTCAGAAGCAAATTCTCTATTTGAAAAGACTCCTCCTTTTTTTTTTTTCCTTGAATAGCATTAAATGGCATTCAAATATTATCAATATTGCCACTGTACCAGGCACAAACGAAAATTTACTCCTCTTTGGTGTTTCTAATGTTCACTTCAAATTAATCATTGCTCAAAGGTTTTTTAACTGCCAATATATTGAAATATTTTATACAGATTTATAATTTTTTGATTGCTGCTGCCCAACACCAGGTACAAACCCGAAGCTGAAGGCAGCGCCACGAACTCTTTCTCAAAGAACGGCTAGAAAAAGGAACAGCAATTACGAACATGAAGCAGCACCTTGCTCTTCATAAATGAGTCGCACTGACACCAGCACCACAAACCTGACAGAAACAAAGCAGGCAGGTGGTCCCAGCAGCAAGGGGACAATTCAGCTGCCAGCACTGAGACCTGGTCCAGGGATTCAGGTGGAAATGCAGCAGGCAAAGCTCAGCACCTGGAACCAGCTCTGCAGCGGGCACCAGGATGGACCTGAGCTGGCAGCATCCTCTCATCACACACAGGGCAAAGTGTTCAAAAAACATGGACAGCAAAACAAGGAAGATCATTATCCACCTCTGCTGAGCACTGGCGAGACCATATCTGGACTAGAGGTTCCACTTTCCGTCTCCAGCCACTCAACACTCCCACAACTCCACGATCCTTTCCTTCGGCCAAAGCTGCCCATCACGGAAATCCGGCACTGACACAGAGCTCAGCAAGGAAAGCCAGGGGCACACAGAGGGACCGAGGCCAGGCTCCAAATGTGGAAAAAGGGGAGGGAAAAAAAAAAGCCCAGGAATGTACCACTGACAACACTGTTTTAATTAACGGGGTGAGCAGCCACTGCACGACACGCACGGAGCACATGGGCTCTGCACGCAGCCGGAGCCGCGGCACCGGAGGGAAGAGTCGGGTCCTGGCAGCCGGCACGGCACAGGGGGTTGCCGGCACGGCACAGGGGGTTGCCGGCACGGCACAGGGGGTTGCCAGCACGGCACAGGGGCTTTGCCAGGAGGGCAGGTCACCTGTGCTGAGCTGGGGACAGTGGCAATTCCAGTGGCCATTCCAGCGGCCGGAGGGCTCCGACCGTGACCCCTCATCTGCACAAGCCTTCCCTGCTCCCTGGGCTTCTCCACCCGTGCACGTTCCTGCACTTCTGACTCTGCCAACCTGGAGAAGTGCCTGCCTTTGATTTTATTACATCACTATATTTCTATTACATCACTATATTTCTATTACATCACTCTTGTAGCACTCTATTTCTATTACATCACTCTATTTCTATTACATCACTATTTCTACAGGGATCACGAATTTTTGAAGCCAGAGGTTCTGAGGACAACATCTATCATCCCTTTTACTTCTCCCATATTTGTGGACTAATCCCCAAATCAACACAAATCTTCCAAATTCAAAAAGCCGATAGATCAGGGTGGTTGGAGATCTTCCATTGGATGTGTTGCTGGGTGGAAAAAAAAGAAGAAAAAATGCCAGATGCAATAGAGACAAATCATAAATTAGTATTTTTTTACTTCAAGATTGGGAAACTCCAACCCCATCTCCAGCTGGCAGGGAAGGAGAGAAACACATGTGCATTTTATCAAAGAGGTGTCTATTTAGCTTTGGCTTTCGAAACGTCATCTAAACAGTACACCCCCAGACTGAAACCCTCCAGATCTGCACTCCTGGATGCAACTGTCCCTCCTGGCCTCAGGAAGGTGCAGGTTGCTGCCTCTTATCTGTCAGTGGTGCTCCTGCATCCATGTATCCATATCTACATACAGATGTTATCTGGCTGTCACATCCACCAAGTGTCTAAATACCCCTGATATTCCTTCTCCTCTTTTTCACTGGGAACGAGCTAACAGGTAGGCAGACAGAGGAACACATGTAGAACATTAGCTCTGGGTCCCTGTAAGCTTATCTTATCAGTTTAGTCTAAATCTCAGAGCCTTTTGCTCTGGATTGCGAGCAAGCCCAAGCTTTAATTTGGAAAATGTGGCGTTGGGAAGAGAACCCTGACATTGGGCTAAGAGCTCAGGAGCAGGGCTATCAGCTCCCTGCTGAAACCACAGCCCAAAGGGACAACAAAGCCGCCTGTCCCCCGAAATCCAGAGGAGAAATCCAAGGGTTGAAAGGGAAAGAAACGGCCTGGGATAAAATGGGAAGTTTTAGATCTCGCAGGAGGAATGCTGCCGAAAATGAGAACCATTTGAAAGCTCTGGGGGTTATGAAGTGGAATTCCCACTCATACAGTACACAAGAGTTATTAAGTGTGTATATGAGACTCCTGTTTTACTTCATGTACATGATTATTTTATACAGGGAAGTTTGGAAAGAATTATAGACTGAGCCTGAGGCCAAGCCAAGAAGCAAGATGAGCAGCAGCAGCAGCTAAAGGAGAAAGGTTGAGCTGGCAGTGGGGAAGCAGCCAGCCAGACAAGGGTTATTTATAGCGCCTGGAGCATGGGAATGTTAATTGAAATCAATCAGTGGCCATGAGGACACTAAGTTGGAGTGTCAAGCTAGAGCAATTATAAAGCCCATCTCAGGGGACGAGCATGTCCTGACTATTTTTTTTTTCCGTGAGATGGAGATTAAACAGCCATTCACTTCAGAGTGAGGAAGACACAAGATGGTTGCACTGCACTTCTAAGCCAAAAATCAAGTCAAACTCTACTACTGTTTAAAAAAAATCACCCACCGGCAGTGCAAACAACTGTGCTTTCCCTTGTCAGGTATTTCTAACAGGAAAACGGGGGCTGGAGGTCTCTGATAATGTTGTACCATGAAGGAAAATGGTCTATTTACCAAAAAAGGGGGGAAAAAAGTTGCTTTAAATTATATTTAAGTCCCTTCCCCCCCATTTGGCAACGCTGACATTTGGCAGCTCTGACATCTGACCTAGGCCAGACAAAGGACAGCCAAGCATTTAAGGCATCTGCCAGTCTGCTGCTGTTGTAACTGAGTTGTGCCATAATGAACTAAAAATTGTCTTAAAATACAAAGTGGGGACATTGCAGTGCCCTGCAGTGGGCAAAGGAGAACAACATTTGCAACATTAGGGCAAAGGACCTTAAACTGAAAGTATCAAGGGCAGCTTGCACGTTGGCTTCCCACTGCCCAGGGCAGGGTTAGATGGGACATTGGTGAGAAATTCCTCCCCGTGAGGGTGGTGAGGGGCTGGGATGGATTTCCCAGAGAAGCTGTGGCTTCCCCTGGATCCTTGGAAGCGTCCAAGGCCAGGTTGGATGGGGCTTGGAGCAACCTGGGACAGGGGAAGGTGTCCCTGCCATGGCAGGGGGTGGAATGAGATGAGTTTAAAGGTTTCTTCCAACCAAAACCATTCTACAATGAAGTGGCTGAACTGGGCTGGGGGTACCAGATTCCAGGCAAAGGAGAAAAGAGGAACATTCAATGCTTTCAGAACCTGTACCACCATCTTGGCTAAGCCTGGTGTCAAGCACAGCTTTGGCAGCCGAAGATGAGACACCAGTGCAAGTGAAAAAGGAATCGATCCACATTTTAATTGCACTGTTTGAATTGTTGACAGAACACTTCCCATGTCTTCGCCTCCAGCGCTGTTGGCTCCCCGATAAGGCCCATGTGTGCTTTCTGTCCTTTCATGTAGCAGGGAGATAAGCCCTGACTGACGAGGTTACAAATATTGGGAAATCCACAAACCGTGTTTGAAGCGCTGCTGGGAGGGGGAGGATGGAGGTTTGGCACCGCTGCTGGGTGTTTGGAAAGAGCAGAATAAGCCCTTTGCCTCTCTGGAGAACCTGGCACACGGGTGGAGGAGTCTGGAGGGAGGATCTCCTCAACACCAGCCTCACTCCAAGCCTTATGGAAAAAGCTCCACACACCTCAGCTGAACGCAACTCCCCAGTTCTTCAGCAAAGCTAACCAAGCCCTTCAGCTGTAAAGCTACCAGGCACTCACCAAAAAAACAACCCCAAAAATAACATATTTCACTCTTTCCCCCAAGACTCCTTTCTTATCTTTCTAAAGTGTAATTCTGTACGGGCTGAAAATGGCATTTGCAACCCTAGGAAGTGCAGAGAAGGAACCAGCTTAAACAGAGAAGAGCTGCAGCTCCACTCCTCGGAATGCTAACCCTCCACAGACTAACGTGATTCCCTTTGAACCAGAACCCTTCATAGAGGGGGAAGCTTCTTCCAGAGCCTGCCTCTGCTCTGCCTCCACCGACCCCAGGAACCCTGGCCATGACAATCACCTCTGGCTCATCTCTGCAACACAGCTGGATCCCTGCGTGCCAGACCTCGGCACTGGCCAGCACTTTGTACATAATTAACCCTCCTGATGTTGCAACTTCAAGGAAGTTCAGTCCGGCTGCTGGCAGTAAAACACCCAGAATCCGCTGACGCCGGCAAATTACGCGGCAAAGAAAGCTCCGGGATTTTGGGTTCGGCAGCAAAGGGTGATTCTTTCCTTCCGCCCACACTTTGGAATTTGGATGATGCTGTTGACTCAGTTGTGCTGCTCGTGCTCAGCCAAGGAGGCTCTCACAGGGAATGTTCACCTTCCCCTGCCCAAGCAGGTGCACCCAGGACAGCAGGAGATGCAAAGCTGGGGCTCAGGTTCTCAGCTCTCTGCTAGAAAAGTGCCTTAATACAGGTTTATTTTTGTTCAGTACTCAGCAGCGAGCAAATCAAAGCAACACCCAAGTGCAATTTGGCATTGCTCACACCAGGATTCCAAGGACTGAGTCAGCAGAAGGATCTGTGGCAACAGGAGTGAATCGTGGGCTCGAGCAAACCCTGCTGTGTTTGCAGCAGATAAACGCACACATGGATGTACGTGCGTGTGAGAAAAAAGAAATCCTCTCTGACAGAGGTTTCTGTAATTAAGCTGGGCTTTGTTTTACCATAGCACCCCACCTGCTACCCCTTGGCCACCCAAGTTGTGAGCTCTGTCGTCGACTTGAGGCGTTTCCACTCTTTTTTCCATAAGCAGGCTAAATTACAGAGGCATTTTCACATGAAAATCTTTCATTTGAAGAGATTCCAGCACCACAGGGACAGTGAGGTTTGGTGTCTGTGAGCAGAACATGGGCACACACGTGATTCTGAGGGCACATACAACAAGCAGTGTTGCTCTGTGTATCTAAGTGGGGGCAATGGAGATTCAGGGGAGAAAAGAAGAGCATGGAAAGAAAAAGGCAGAGAATTGCATGGCGTGCTGAGAATAGTCAGATTGCAATGAGGTTAATTCCAGACCAATCTGCTTTCCCAATTCTTTGAATCATGCTAGTTTTACATCCAAGACCAAGGAGCTGCGCGGATGCAGAGCGGCGCAGTGTCGGTGTTATCTCCTCACGAGCACCCTGAGGCATCGCTGTGGCATGAGCCAACAGCAGCATGTTCAGCCTTTCTCCCTGGTGCTATGGCACAACAAAATGGACAAGCCAAAAATCTCTGATCAGGGGTTTCTGGGGTCACCTGATTAAATTTCTACTACCAAATGAGAGACTTTGCCCTGGACTTTCTGATATTCCTCCAGCCGTGGGTCAGGAGTTGAATTAAGGTCACCACACTGTAGATGTCCCCACTTGTCCTCTTTTGGCCAGAGATGAAAAATCAATCTCAGCAAAGAAAGGTACCAGGATATTGGTTTGTGCAGCAGCTCTAACTGGACACCCAGAGGTCTGGAAATCCTGCAGTGCCACCAAGCAGATCCAGCCTTTGGCACATGCCAGGCCCAGAACGTGCTCAGTGCCAACCCACGCCCGCACCCAGAGCTGCTTAGCCGGATTTATGATCCACACACCCCAACACATCTGACTGTGCCATTCTGTCAGGAAACCCAGGCAGACAGACACCAGGGCCAGGGTGTATCACTGCTGTCCCCAGGCACTTGGTGCAGACTGATCAGGATATTTTTGGAAATTCTAAAGCAAAAATTCACCTGTCAGCAACTGTTTTCCAAAACTTACTTTGAAGGAAGGATGAATCTCACAAACAAACACAGACACCTACTCACACACACTCCTGATTGCACAAACTGAACTCTGTGCTACACTATCAATGCTTTGTGTATTTTTCAGGAATGATGTATAAACATTTCCAGCAAAACAGCCTTCATTTAAGGTTGTTTACCTGGCGATGCCTCCTCCTTCCTTGCTTAGGCTTCTGAGAAAACTGCATCTTTAGAGAACTGAACCGATACACTGCAGCCTCACTCCTTTGCCCACACAACCCTCCAACTCAGGATCCAACATCTCCAACAGCCAGGAAATGCTGGAAGTCCTTGTAAAAATCATGGACTCAGAGAATGATGCCAGAGGCAGTTGTTCTGCCTCTGTTTATGAGCTGTGCTTGTTCTGGGATGTCCTTCCTCCACCTTGGCACTAAAATAGGTCCTTTCAAAGCCTTTTTGACTACTGCAGTGATCTGCTGCCATGTTGTTTCAGATGTTCGGGCACCCCACTACAGCTGTGCTGGGTTATGGCACTAGAAAACACCAGCAACGTCAGTGCCAGCGCTGCAGCCTGGACACGCACGGGCGGTCCCCAGCGTGGGCACAGCCCCTTCCCTACCCTCGCAACTGAGCTCAGGCAAAGGCAAAGGCTTGTCCCAAGGTTTTTTCCTTTGCTGGGGTGCCCAAAGCTCATCACCCTCAGTTTTGCAGAGCCCATGTTCAGAACATGGCGAGTTTTATGTGAGCTCAGGTTTGGGTCTGCACACCACATAAATTCCAGGTACAGCCTAAGAGCAACTGGACAGATTTAATTCTGTGATAAACTCCACAGAGATGTTATTTCACACAGGAGAAGGGTCTGAACACAGGCAGCAAATGCAAGGCAGATCCTTACCTACCCTCTCATCATCTGATGCACAGGACTGGGCTCACATGGGCAAGCCTTCCACTTCAATCATTATCTTGGAAACCAAACCCCAAAGTCCCCTGTTAGTGCCACCACCTGCCCTGGCATGGCCCCTTGTACCCAAGTGCATCCACCTGACAAGGCACAGCCCCTGCTGTGACTGACACAGCCCTCAGGCTCCCAAAGGGGAGAAACTGTGCCATTATCCAGAGGGAAAAGGCTCCCAAAAGAGCACAGCTCCATAACCCAGTGCCCAGGGTGGCACCTGCCTGCACTCACCCCGTGCCTCTCCCTGTCTGCCGTGCCAAGAACAGCAGGATCTCGCTCATAAGCACCAGAGACCACAGCGGAGCTTTGCCAGAGCAACTCCTGTGTGGGTGAGATACTAAATAAAGTTAAAAGGCCATCAACCCCCCAGACAGAGGGCTGGTGGAAATAGCACACCCCTGCCATCAGGATTCCCACCTCTGGATTTGCTCCTTTGGCTTAGGAAGCCCTGGAAGGGCAAACAGCAGCTGCTGACAGACTCAGCTCACTCACTTGTACCAGCGGGGCACCAAAGGTTTGTCTTTCCTGTAAGGCCACAAAGGGCACTGTAAGGCTTTGGAAACAGGCAGTGGCACAGAAAAAGTGGCAGGAGAATGTGGAGAGACTGCATGAATGCAATCCTAGCCTTGGGAAACTCCATCCCTTCGGTAGGCAGGGAGTGGAGGCTGATATATCTTGCCATGAACTTGTTCCTACAGGGACACCAAGATCAGTCCAAGCCCCAAAGCAATGAAACCCCCAGGAACAGCACCAAGACTTATTGCAGGATTAGGTTTACTGTTTGTTAAGCTATGAACCTCTTCAGTCATTCCTAAACTAGCATTCCCCGTGCTTGTCAGCCTGACCCTGAGAGCCAACATCCATCCAGCCCAGCACATGTGCTGGTGTTACCAGCATCATTACACCATGGCCTGTCCATAACTGATCCCAGTCCCTTGGCTGAGGGATACACCAGAAAACATCCTGAAAACACTACAAACCTCTCACAGGGAACAGATCAAAGGCCAAGTAGCTCTTCTGCCCTGGTCGGGGGACATCCCTGGACCTCTCAAGACTACCAGAACACACCATGGGTCCAATTCTGGAGTTTCACTTCATTCCAGAGGAAACTTTTAGCTGAATAATGATTTAAGTCAAAGTAGTACAAAGGCTCCCAGTTCCTGGCCAAGGACTGCACTGGGACTGCTCCAGCCCAAGCCAGCAGTGGGTGGAAGTAGCAGAGTCGAGAACCACCTCTGCCCTGACCTTGTGCTCTCACCAGCATTTCCCACTTCTGTCCCCATGTTAGGAAGCAGCTGAGTGACCCTTTTGAGGGATAAATCCCTGAATTTTATGCCTACAGGACAATTTCTTTCTCCCTGCAGTTCCCTCCCACTTCCTCCCTCCTCCCTGAAAGAAAGATAAATGACTTTGCTGGAGGAAAGGGTGAAATTTCATCCCGGATCAAAACCCATGAGCAGAATCCCCATGTGACGGTTCGCAGAATGCGTTTTGCATGCAAATATCATACATACGAAGTGAAAATGAGTCATTTCACAGCAGCTCTGGCTCTAGGCACCGAGTGACTTCTCCTCTGTGACTCCTACACTTGTCTGCTTCCCCTCATTCACCAGCTCCTGTGGTTTCTCGGCCTGCTTGCCTGCTCAGGCTCCAGTCACTTTAGGTAGGATATTAGCTAGGAAGGAAGGAGGGAGGTTTTTTTTTCTTCCCCCTCTTAGATTTGTTTTACATTCTGGTTTTTACAGCTTTGAGGTTTTTGCTCACTGCTTTTGCCATCAGCTTCAGTCGCTGTGTGTTGGCTCCCAAAATCCAGAGAGGCCAAGAGTTTCCAAAATACAGCAGTGGTATTTGTATTGGCTCCTGAACTTGCTTGGGCATGGACACGGCTTGGCTTGCTCTCCCCGCACACACGAGCTGTTTTCTTTCATTATGGCTGTTAATTGTTTGCTGTTGAGATCTAGACACAGGGGCAAACCCATTTTGCAGTAGGAGCGATTAAAAAATGAGAGAAAAAAGTGAAGTTCACCATCAGGTTTGCCTTGAGCTGATCACAGAAGCTCAGAGATCAAGGGCAGAACGAAGCCTCTGCACTCCCGGTGTGCGAGCGAAGGGAGAGGGGAAGCTGGAGGTTTTGGCTGCCTGGATGGAAAAACAAATACCCTCCCACAAATGAGCTATTCTCACAGCCTTGAATTAGTGCTGGCAAGAGTCAGCCAGGAGCAGCCTTGCTCAAGGATCTGGGTCTGAGGAGACCAGAGCAAATCTCGGTGCCCTGAAGATCCCGATGGAAGGTTTGCAGCCACGGCACGAGAGCCATGGAAAACAGAGAAAACCCTGACAGGGAAGAGGCCTGCACTCCATTCCCCCCAAAAACCCACTAAGCAACCCAAAATCCTACTTCTCTTAAATCAAACAGTAGCTAGAAGAGCAAAAGGGAGCCCAGGTCTCACTTCACAAAGCAGAGCTTTCCTATTACCCGGCCCTTTTTGCTGGCGGTGCCGCAAACCCCAAAGCCAGTAAAGGGGAGAAAGCCCCAAACCCGACTGAAGGAGCAGCCTCAAGCCCCGACTCTCGGGCAGGGTCCGGCCTGGCTGGACACATCGAGGGGTTTGGAGCAGCCATCCTTCGACACAAAGCTGAAACTATTTGTCTGTTGTTTACCTCCCCACCCCACGCCCTCCCCCTCTTCCTCCCCACAACTGACCTCCTCCTCCTCCCGCTCCTCGCCGCCAATCAGCCCGGCCTGCCAGCACAGGGGTTACAGCATGACATAATTGCAACATGCATAAACAACATTTGCCATTAAGGGATACTTTTAATGAGAAACAGAGCTGCGAAGGGGAAGCATCAAAGTGGCTCACGGAAGGAAACCGCCTGGAACAAAATCCTACTTGATGCCCCAATTAATATGTTCCCTAATTCTATTTCCTGCACTTGTGGTCCCGCAGCCTCCTTGCTTTAATTTCTTTGGGAGGATGGAGAGGAAGGAACCTGGAAATGCAGCGTCTTCATGGCTGACTTGATGTGCAGGCAATGCGCAGATTAGAACAAATTAGAGAATTAAAAAATAACCGATGACAGACTGAGGAAATGTCATCCCCAGGATAATAGTATTAATTGAGACCTGGGTTTTGCAGGCCAGCTTTAGAAAAAAACCAACAAAGCCGAAAGCTGGAGTAATAGGACTGGATTAATTACCCTGGGAGGTTTTTCACTCCACCCCGTGCTCTGCCCAGCCTCGATCTTTAAGCTCGGTGACAGTCGCCCGCGTCCGCGGCATCTCCTCAGTACAAAGGCAGACGTTTTATCAACGCCGAGCCTTGGCAGGGCAGAGCTGCCCGGGGTTTCTGTGCCCCGGGATGAGCAGGACAGGGATGCACGCGGGATCCTACCCAAGTGACTTGGACACAGCATCTCTTGGAGATCTGTCCCGCTGTGAGTGAAGCACAGCTGAGCACCTCGCGTTCTCCCGACCTTGGGTTTGACTCCAAAGAGAAGGGGAGAGTCTGTTTACATCAGCGTGTAACACATGGAAGTTGCACACAGCTGACAGACCCTGCAGTCAGAAATGACTCGGTCTGTGCCATTCTACCACGTATGGCCAGTGAGTCCCCGAATCCAGGTGGAGTCGCAGGGATACAGGCAGTTAAAAAACCCAAACCAAACAGTCCCTGTCAATTAACCACTGCAAAGCAGATCACGGAAGTACAGAACGACACAGATCACTAATGAAAGGAGAGAGACTTGGTAAGATGAACCATCTGGGGAACATCTCTGTTTAACCTTCACCAACAACTTGAAGCTAAACAGAGGCAGAAGACTCAGAAATGATGTCAGCTTTTTTTTTTCCCCCTGGATTCCTATGGAGACAAGGCTGGTGTGATTAGAGCCTGTCCACCCACAGTTACCTCACCATCTTTGAGCCACAGACCCTGATTTAGTTGAAATACTACATTTGTCAACCAAGACCTCAGGGTTTTATAATACCTACAAGTATCACACTACCAGGGAGCCAGGTAGGAAAGACTTCCCATAATAGCCTGAAAGAGGGAAAGCCCAAACTTAGCAGGCACCAGAGAATCCTATAAGGTAGCAAATTACAGTGGTGGAGGCTTCAGAATCTATGGGACAGAATAAAGATTGCAAACTGTGTATGCACTCAAAATCCTCATCCACATTTCCAGGGCTTTGCCCTCAGCATTGCAGGAAATAGGATATAGGGGGATACTGTCCCCCACATTCCAGGGATACCATCAGCTGCAGCTAATGCTTTAAAGAGGGAAAATAAAATAATAAAGGATCTAGGACCAAAGAGATAGAGGAGCAAATCACTCCTGGTTTCCAGCTGTTAGGAAGTTCCAACAAGCTGTTAAAAATTCTGCTGACACACAGCTCTGCCCAGTCTGCTCCCAGTGAGTGCCATAGCACAGCCGTGGAAAATGGGAATCAGAAAATCATGGAATGGTTTGGGTTGGAAGGAACCTTAAGGATTATCTGGTTCCAACTTGATCCTTGCCATGTGCAGGGACATCTTCTACTAGAGCAGGCTGGTCAGAGCCCCATCCAACGTCCTTGAGCAGCTGGAATGGCTGGTCAGGAATGGTGGGACTCTGGTCACCTCCCCAGGGCAGGTTCTCCAGAGCACCCATGGCCAAGCTGGATCTCCTCTCCCTGGATCTGATGGAAGGGTTTAACTTCTTCTCCCAGGTGACCTCACCAGAGTCTTCAAAGCCTTCAGGAGCTCCCTGACCACAGCAAGGATTCCAGGGAAACAGCCCCAAATCTGTGTCAGACCCTCTGGCTGGCCTGGGCACAGCAGACAGACGGCCCTCGCTCTTCCCATTCTCCTTTTCCTCATTTGAGATTTGTTAGGGAGACCAAAGCATTTGTTCATGGATACAAAAGACAATGACAGCTGGCTTAAATTCCTGGCATCAGAAGTGTTTTATGTTGAAACCAGGCTTTTTTCTTTTTCAAAAACAAAATTTTTAGCCAGAATTTTTCTTTACTGTCGGCATTTCCAAAGACCATTGGGGTCCTTTCGGAATAATTTATTTCTATTTTTATTGAACTTACCAAAATTGTTTGCAAAACAAGAACGTGCTTTTTCCTCCTCACCACAGCCGCTGTTCTCAGAAAGTGAAGTTTGCTGTAATCAAAGCTTCAGTGGCTGATTTGTAAAATCAGTTCCCTAAAGAGATTAAAAATGGCTCCAGCTTCTACAACATTTCCAACTTTGTAAAGCAGAAACAATATGAAATGACAGCTTTTAAAATATTTTTGATAAAACCTGTCACCAGCTCACAGTGGAGTTTGTTTTGTTACCAAGAAAATCTTTCTCCTTGTGGACTTCCCCATTTTAATCTCTTCCACACTGATATTGGTGGAAATTAAATTTCAAACTACATTTTACAGTCTGGGCTTGAGTCTTTGCAGAGAATCTCAGAATGCAACTCTGAGCATTTGATGTTAAAAAAAAAAAAAAGGAGTTTCAGTACATTTGCAGATCTGCTATCCAGGAATAATTTCAAAATGGCTTTATTAAATATCAGGTTCACTAGANATTTTTAAAAAAAAAAAAAAGGAGTTTCAGTACATTTGCAGATCTGCTATCCAGGAATAATTTCAAAATGGCTTTATTAAATATCAGGTTCACTAGAAACACTGGATTTCCCACCTACTGAGGAAATATTTAACACATGGGAAACCATTAAAGCAGTACATGATAGAGCAAGAAGCTGGGCAAGCTTTTCCCTCGGTTTAGGCTGAGATCAGGACCGGGAGAAGGTGCAGCCCTGGATCACAGATCACTTTTACCCAGGCAGAGCCCAGGCTGCAGATGTCCAGCACTTCCCAGGGAGCTCATCCAGGAGCAGGTTTGGTTCTGCAGAGCTTTCTACAACACCACGATTCAAGATGCTTCCAGTCTCTGCTAGACTGAAGTCAGCTCCCCGAGGGAACCTGGAGAAGTCACCCACTGCTGGCCTGGAGCCCAGCAAGATCAGGTCACACAGAGTTAGACTGAGCTTTGAGTTGTACTGGACTCAGTTTTGGAAGAAGTCAGATAAACACAAACCCACAGTTAATTAGACTGTTTCTGTCACTGTACAGACCCAAGAGAAGTTAAAGCTCGCTACTTCAAAGCATTTTTTTCCAAGTCTGGTGATTTGAAAACATAATTCACCTTAGGACAAGAGAAACATTACACTTTTAGAGCTGCTGCCGTTCTGTCAGTGCCCAAAGCCACCTACTCACCTAAGGAGAAACAGCAGCAAGTTAAAGGCTTTGGGTGGAGAAAACCAGGTCATGAAGGAGAATAAAATAACCATGGATGCTTCCACCGCTACATCAGCATTTTCCTTCAGTGATTTCCCCCACCTTGCTATTGCTTGACACATCATTACCTGGTAATAGCTCTCTCAGCTCTGGGTGGGAAGGGGAGTGGAAAGAGCTGCTGGGAACTTAAGGACCACAGCAAGCCGTGTGCTCAATAAAACCAGAGATGCATGTCTGGAAAAGGTAGAGCAGACATATAGGATTGCAAAAGAGGCCCTTGCTCACACGATCCGGGGCTCAGGACTGGCCAATGCCTCCTGCAGCGAGTGGGAGGGAGAGGTGCTCACATGACGTTCCTGGAGCGCTCCCTCGTTCATTGCTTGACTCCTGGTTTTACTGTTCTCCTTAATGGACTCCACTTCCTCCCTTTTCCCTGCGTGTGAGCGTTAAAAGGACCGGACCTCCACACGTGCTGACTCTCAGTTGAGAAACACCCCATATAATCACAGGCAACTTTATCTCATCTGCAGCCCGCGACACCTTCCCACAGAGGATGTGCTTTGTACTGTCCAGTCCGGACAGAAAAATATTGCAAAACACAACAAAAAAAGACAATCATTCTCCTTGTTTAGATTTCACTGGAGCTGCCAGAAAATCCAGCTGGTTGAAGCATACTAAATGTGTTTTGCAACTATTTTCCTCAAAGTTTTCTGTAGTGAAGACTTGTGAACATTCCTGTTGGTGCCTTTGCACAAAAAACCAGCAAGACTTGAGAGAAACAACTGCAAAAATTCTCTCTTTCTAAACCTGTTCTGAAGAAAGGAAAATCCATAAGCTTCAAACAATTTATGGTTTCATTTCTTACATAGAGTTTATGTTTCAGCTGAAGGTTGGGGCTTTGTAAATGTTTGCACTCTTTAGGCGAGCAAACTTTGAAGGCCAACCTTCAATCATGTATAAACCAATGAAATAATTTAATCTGGGTTGAAATCTTCCAAGACACCAAGCTCCCAGCTGAAAACTGGATTTATCCATCCTACCTTGAAGCACATGTTTCAGTTAGCAATCCTGGGTGACTCGGCAGCTCATGGAGAGAACCAGACAAGGAACTGCCCTCCTGATAACCAGTTTCTCTCCGCCAGGACTTGTTGAGGTGACATTGGCTGCCTCTTGCTACAGCGAAGCCTGTCAATCCCACTAAATATTCCTGGCACACAGACAACCCAACATCCAACAGTTACAGAGCCTGCCTCGCTCGCTCCTTCCCCCAAGACAGAAATTGCCCACTTGAGGTTCCTTCATTGCTTTCCACAGCCCCCAAAATTCAGAAGGCAAATTTCCAACCCCACAACCCAGACCTGGGGAGTCATTCCCTGACCTCCCACGTGTTTTCAGCTGCATGAGGTGCCATCACTGCCTGGCCTCACCCAGCAGGCAGCCCCACCACCACTTGGGATGGCTTGCTCTGTTTCCAAGGAACAAGGGGATCCTCTAAAGCATGCAGAGAAACTGTGTGATGGCCAGTTGGTTTTTTAAGTGGCTCCCACCTAGTGCTGCCTCTCCTCTCCAGCACAGGCTGACCCTCCAGCAGCAGCTGATCAGCACTTTCTCCCAGCTGAGTGTTGCCTCCATCGTTTCCATTCCAGCCAGGCTTCACAGAAAGCATTGATATTACAGACACTGAACCCTCAAAACACAGGCTTTCGAGTCCAACCAGTTTAATTTGGACAGGCACCAAGATGCAGGTTTATCTGATTCTAATGCACCTGGAGCACAGCAGCTCCTATTGCACAAAGTGTTTCCAACCCAACCCCAGTGGTTTGCAGGAAATGTGCTGTCCCCCCCACCCAGCAGTTTGTTTACAGACTGTGGGGAAGGCAAAAGCCCACTTCAGACGCACATTTTTACAAGTCCCTTCACCTGTAAGAGCTCAGCTGCTTTGCCAGGAGCTTTGTACGTTCACAGAACTATGGAGTTGGGTGGATTTGTCAACTCAGTGAGAGTTTCCCTAAACAATGGCACAACACAGGCTTAGAGCGACATAACTGGTACAAACTTCCCCCCAAAGCCTGTCAAAATCACTCCCAAGCAATGCTGCCATCAGGAGATGGTAACAGCTCTTTGAATTTCCCCCGCTTCAAACCTGAGCCTCCTTTTGGGTGGCCCTTGTCATTCACAGGGACTCCTACTGCCAGCTGTTGGAAGCAGAGAGCTGGAACACGGCCACCCCCTAAAGACTTGCAGGTGATCTAAGCTCAGCCGGTGCATCTGTGCAGTTCTGTAAAGAAATCAGGAATAATAACGGGAAATGAAACGTCTCAGCCCTACATGATTCAGTTTTCCGACCTGAGATCCTTTTCTTCTTCCTTTGTCCTTTAGTGGTTTATAACCCTACACCAGGAAGAAGAGAGAGGGAGCAGCCTGGTCTATGGACAGTGTCCCTGCCCATGGCAGGGGCCGGAACGAGATGGTCTTTAAGGTCCCTTCCAACCCAAACCAGTCTGTGGTTCTGTGATTTGAAGAAGTGAAATCATACACACACGCACATCTTCCTCTACGGTTACTTAGGGTGATGGAGCTGAAAGACCCCAGCAAACAGTCCCAGGAGGCAAATCCTGCTGTCTGGAGCCACCCCCACGTGCCACGGGGCAGTGCCCTGCCAAAGAGCCCTGCCAGCCCCCGGGCACCTGCCCATTGCAGGGCTCTGTGCCTGGCAGGGCCCCCCAGCCCTCAGGAACTTGGCTCCCACATGGGGTCATTAGATGCAAATGGCTTTTGCATTAGCAGCTCTCAGGCCCCCGAGTACCACCCCTGTCACTTCCGCAGGCACCAGCACAAGCCTCGTTTCAAACCTCCAATTTGTCTGTTTAGTGTCTTCATAAAGGAGGGGGAAAATGAAAGAGAGAGGCGGGGGGAAGGGGCCAGGACGACTAAATCAGTAACTTGTCTCTAATTTCTCTGTGCCCCCCACCCCCAGACTTCCCCTGGGGACACAGGCTTCAAAGGGAGCTACAAATATTTACTAATTCTATTAACAGGATACAAATTGTTTTCAGGGGAGCATCAAGCACACAAAGCCATGTCAGCCCCCCCCGCCGCAGACCCCTGGCGCACACCCCCTGCCCCAGCACAGCCACATGCACTACACAGGCAACGAGTCCTTCCCGCCTCCCCAATTTTTCCTAAGTTCAAGATGAGTTGAAGGGTCAAAAAGGCAAAGGGTGTTTCAGAAGTTTAGCAGACAGCATTTGGTAAGGGGGAAGGCAGCGGGAGGGGGCGGGGGGAGAGAGGAGAGAAGGAATCTGGCATGCATTAGGCTGAACAGTTCCAAACATCCATCCTCCACAGACTTGTTACTTTCTTTCTTTCTCACAGGATTTTTGGGGGTTTTTTTTGTAATTTGTGGTTTATTTAAGCTTTTTTTTTGTTTCATATCAGCCAACAACTGTATTTTAATCTCCTTCCCCCGGCCTCCTGTGCTGCCTGCTCGCCTCCAAGAGCACACGCCCGCGATGCTCAGACTGAAACGCTCAGACACATCCTACGCGCTCTGCCAAGGAGCTGCTGCTGCAACAAGTTTGCAAAAGTTGCTGGAAACTTGAAAGGTGAATAAAATGCTCCATGGTGGACACGGAAGGAGCTCGGGGCAGTGAGATGCTCCATCTAGCAAAAGGTGCCTCTGACCATGGCAAGGGGTGGAACCAGATCATCTCTAAGGTCCCTTCCCTCCCACAGCATTCCACGATTCCCAGCAAAATGCAGCAGAGGATGAACAGTGCCCATGTCACCAGGTGTAACAGCCATGGTGAGCTCTCTAAAAGGAGAGTAAGTTCTTAGTCCAAGGCCACAGTTGCTGCTGCACAGCTCAATGGTATAATTAGAGTTAATACCAGATAAGCTTTCGGCTCCACAAAGTCTTCCAGGATGTAATTTTCCACACGGCTTAAATGTTGACCCATATCTCATTATGTTTTATGAGCCAAAATAAGAGCAGTACAGGCTACATGTTTAAAAGAAATAATATTTCCCAAATGTCCAGCTACCTAAAGCAAAGCCATCTGGCTGACTGGACAGGTGACCAAAGCCCTCATGGACACAAGATGACATTGGCTGGTGACAAAGTGAGCCAGACCTGACCTCCCAGAGGTTACCTCCTCAACCCAGAGGGGAGTGGAGAAGCCAGCGAGGCAGGACAGCACTGTGCAATCCCCACATGGGAAATGACGTGCAGCAGATGTGTCCCTGAGCTGTCACCAGACTGCCAAGCGTGGCACAAAGATCGTTCTCTCACACGGAAGTGATGTCATGGGGAGGAGAAGGCTGTGCATCATTTATTTGTTAACCTTTCCTGGCATGCCAAGTATTTTCACTTTTGTTCTGGGTCAAGGAGTGCTAAAGATGGAGCAGAGTGTTTGGCACATTGTGGAGGAGCTGTTGGAGAGGACCTGCCTTCTGCCAACCAGATGTGGGAGCTGGGAGTCGGGGGATGTGGTGCTTAGAAGAGAATGAACCTGACCAATGATTCCCTCAGTCTTAACCACAAATCTTGTTCCTTTCCTTCTCATCAGGTGTCATCCTGACAGTCCTCCAGATTTTTTTTTCCCCACTAACAGGAAACAAGTAGATAAAAAACTGTGTTTTAGTGGAAATCTCTCCCTTCAGGAAAAAAAAGAAATCACAGAATCATGAAATACCCTGAGGTGGAAGGGACTCAGGAGGATCACGGAGTCCAGCTCCTGAATCCAACCCAAGGCGAGTCCCTCAGCATTTGAGGGGAGAGATGGAAGGGCACATGAACACAAGAGCAGCACGCAGAGCAGCCAGAACCATAAAACCATGGAATGGTTTGGCCTGGAAGGGACCTGAGAAGTCACCGAGACAAGGCAGAGCACTGCACCCTGTCCATGCCACCCAGCCTCAGCTGGTTATCTCGGGCACACGCAGGACCAGTCACGTTGCCCTTGTCTTATCAACGGAAGAAATAGGTACCTCCAGAGGGCAATTTAAACCTCAGGTGGATTAAAGTGCCCTTTGGCACTAAGCAGTTCAATAGTGCCTGAAATTAGCCAGGATGAATCTGGACCTTAATCAGCAAATGGACTTTTCATTCCGTGAAAAGTGTCAAGATTGCAAATTATTTTTCATTTCAAATGAGGACCAAAAAAATCCTCCACCAACATTTCATTTTCCCCATGATTTATTTTTAAATTCATTTGAGTTAATCAAAATATATATTTTCAATCCCTTCAAAACATTCCCATTTAATTTTACACATCTTTAATTTGTCTACACATAAACCGCATTTTAAAAATTAAAAGTTTTCCCTCCAAGGAGAAACAACAAACTCCTTTGGTTTGCACCTATCAAAGTCAGACCCCTGATACTATTTCCCCCATGTTATTTAAAACAAAGATTCCTCAAAATGTATCTATTTTCACATAGAAAAATAATCAGTTTTCATCAAGGGGATGATATTTACCACAAGATGCAGTGGTATTTTCTGAGCCACTTACGCTGGGCATGACTTAACCACCCTACAGAGGAAGGCAAGTCAAGGGCTGGACAGGGCTTTGGTGAGGGACCATTCATCCCAGAGACGTTGAAGGCTTTGAAAAGGACAAGGTGCCCATCTCCTTCCTAGTAACGTGCTCTCCTGTTTGACTGCGGCTTGAATAATGTGGCTCTGCTAGAAATATCCATCTCCAGCAAAAAGTCTTGCAGCACACAGTTCGAGAGGGAAGGAAGGAGGAGAGGGAAAAACCCACCAAGTTTGGAGTTCTGTGATAGTTTTTCAAATGTTTCAAATGTTCAGAATGTCAATCTCCTGGCAACACCTGCACATGGCACATAGACCTTGGCTTTCTGGAGTCCCCACAGCATCTTTTCAAGTAATCTACGGGAGAATAGAAGGATGTGGCCTTGGAAAAAACCCTCTAAGTGCATAAACAGCTGTGGCCACATTTCCTACGTCTGACATCTCAAGGTTGCTGCAAGAGGGGAGAATAAGGACAAACAAGGCTCTAACACAGGCTCTCCATAGGAAAGTATTTCCCATGTGTTGGTTGTTCGTTAAAGAGTTCAGCAACTCAATTGGCAGAAGGATTTTAGCTGATGCCTGGTAGCTGCTCTCGGCACTAGCAGTGGTGTAGAAGATTTCTGTGCTGCCTATCTGCAATTCCCTGTGGATACCTGAGGACACTCTGTGTGGATGTTTGCCCAGATAAAGCTACAGATGTGGTAAAATGCAGTCAAATAAGCATCCTTGCTCAGATGAGTGGACTTACAAGGGTGATGAGCATTTCACAGAGTGACCACAACAGTCAGATCAGTACTGAAGGCAAAGGGAATCCTGAGGACAATCCCAGCGTTTTGGTTACTGTCACAGCTCCTCCACGTCTGACACTTGGTATCACACCACTACGGCCAAGGAGGCAAATAATTCCCAAACTGGGAACGAAACAGTCTTTGCCCTGGGCAGATCTGACAACACAGCCTCACCTCTGGAACGGCACCAAATCTAAGTGGCTGGTGTAGCCATTAGTGCCTTCTGGTTAGCTCATCATCCCACAGAGAGGCCTGAGCATCCACCCGAGGAGAGGTGTCTGTACAATGCACACTCCTACTGAACCTGCATCGGGGCTGGGGGACTCATCCTGCACCAGGAATGACCTCCAAAACAAAAGCCGTAAGGACAAGCAGAACCCCCTCAGTCCGGAGGGAGCACAGGCAGCCTCTCCTGGAGCTCCAAGCTGTGCTTCCTCCATGCCTGGCTGGAGGAGGAAATGAGAACCATCTCTCCACACATGCAATGTCCACAGGCACCGAGCCCTGCAACCTCTCCCAGCCTTTCCTGGGGCCTCAGGCAGCAGGGCCAGAGGAGCTTGGGGAACACATCAGGCAGCGCTGGCCTCCAAGGAGCTGCCTCAGCAGCCAGAGGTTGCTGAAGCAAAGGCTCAGTCCCTGTCACAGGCTGCAGGGAAGGACGGCTGGCACCAGGAACGGTGCCCTGAGCTGACACAGAGCAAGCTGCCTGCTGCAGGATGAGCCTGCACACCAGCAAAGCTGCTCTTGAATTTGTCTTGCTGCAGCCTGTAGAAATCCAACGCCCCGCTGCTCCTGGCGTTCCACTTGGCCAAACTCCGCGCTCCTCACGCAACCAAACCCAGGGATAACTCTGGCTTCGGGATGCATCCCATCAGCACAAATGCAAATCAGCCCTTCGCTAGAGGCAGCCTGCAAGGCTGTTTGCTGAGCACTTCATCAGGGCGCAGAGGAGCTGCCGGGGCGGCGGCAGGTGACGCCAGCTGTTGTGGAAAATGAGCAGAGAGCAGGAGGCTGAGGCTCCCTCTATTCCCCCTGCTGGGCTCAACTCTCCATAATCCTTAAAAAGGGAGGAAAGAAAACAAAACAAAGCCCCTCTGCATCAGCCTGTTTTGGCCATACATCCTCCCTACTGCAATGGCACTCGGGCCATCGCAGCAACCCAATGAAGTGTTGCTGTAATTAAGGTTTAATGGAGCTGCAAGGCTGTGTCATAGCAAAGAGCCTTATAACAGAGGTGGAATGCAATTTACTACCCACCAGGTAGAGAGCAATAAATCTGCAATATTTATTGGCAAGAGAGAGAAATGTGATCCAGAATTCCATATGCTGAGTTGGGGGAGGAGATGAACATCACTTCCAAGGGGGAAAAGTTCCTGGACTGCTCTTACTCTCTCAGTGTTGTGTCTTGGAACAGGGCTAGAACCGATGTGCTGGTGGCCATTCCCAAGGATCCCAGAGCACCTTCCATTGTGCAGGCAGGCCACACCAGGCTGCTCTGAGGGCAGGGAGTGGCAGCTGGTACCCTGTCACTTTGGGAGGGGATGCTGTGACCAGCACATCTGGCCAACCCTGCATTCCTGCAATATGAGCCCCAGGATAATGTGAACACAAAACCTCGGGGCCAGCCCCACAGCTGGGGTAAGCCAGCACAGCCACACCGATTTGCACCCATGGAGTGGCTGGCCTCAGGCTCTGCTTCACCTCTTCCACTTGAAACTTGTGGGCAGGCAGTAAACGGAACAGTATTCAATTTATTGCCCTCCGAAGGGGGAAAGGCTGAGCAGCCTGCAGAGCTGAGCCTGCTGTTCCCGAGGAACGGAGGAATTCCCAGCCTGCTGCTCGAGACCTGTAAACTATCCCTTCTGCTGCTGCGACCTCAGGGAAGCATCTGGAGCACTTCCACTGGCAAATGTGGATTAAAAAAACCCCTAAAAATCACACTCCAGTGTCACCCGGAGTGCAGTGACACCATGGAAGGCTGGTGAGAGGATGCCACTGACCATCCTTAAGGCACAGACAGATGTCAGAACTAGAGAAGATCCATGCTTCGGGAAGACCCTGAACTGCACAAATGTCCCATCATAAGGCACGTAATGTAAATATGTAAAGGAGACGTACACCCAGCACATGCAATGCATGGCTTTCTGCACTAGTGTTTAAGCTGAGAAGAAGGGATGCACGTGTGGGAATAGGACACACTATTTTTCACTGTCCTGAGGTGAGTGACCAAATGCCAGTGTCTGAGAAATATCTCCATCAGATAAAGCCAACCACAGAACTACTGCCAGGTGGAAGAACAGCCACAGAAAATCCCCAGCCCTGGAAGGTGCTGAGTACCTGTGCTGGAAACTGTGGGAATGACAAATGGCTGGTTCCTCCCGTGGGACCACATTAGCTGTTTCCTTTGTGCCCCACAGACATTTTCTCTTTGAGCAAAACAAGTAGCAGGTGGCTGGTCCTGCCTTCCAAAAGGGCTGTGGAAGATGCAGGGCTGTGCTGGAGGGAAAGCTAAGGTTTCACATCCCCAAATTCCCTGCTAGTTAACTGGGTTGGCGGAGGGTCACCGAGATTTGTTTGTGTGCGAGCGTCAGACACCAAGCAAGGAACAAGAGGGAGTTTTCCAGCAAGATTAATCCTCTACCAGAACTGGCTCTGTCCCAGGAGCAACTCTCAGAAACGCTGGCATAAATCTACAATTAAAGCTGTTTACTTCAATGGAGCCGCTTGGGACATAATTGACAGCGATGTTTGGCCCACTTGGTGCTGATCCCATGGCTTATGCTCTCATTTTCCCCTCTCTGAATGCATTTCCCAGATGGATTTCCTGCTCCTCTCCACAGTTCAAGTGTTTAGGGGTGCAGAACTCCATCAGGAGCGATTCCTGCTGCTGAAGAAGCACTGGCAGCCACGCCGCTTGTCCCTGGTACCTCTGTTGTAACAGCGTGGTGACATCAGTGCTCTGGCTCCTGTCAGCCCGAGGTGACAGGGCCACGGGCCCTTCATGTGGCTCCAGCCTCTCAGCACGAGCCTGGCGCAGGCTCTGGCAGCGTTTCAAGGCAGCGTCCGAGCTCACTGCAGCTCTGCCAGGGTGATAACCTTGGCCATATCTGCCCAGGCAAAGGGTTCAAAGGCTCCTCGCAGGTCTGGCTTCCAAGTGAAAAAAGTCCCTCATTTATTGACTGCAGGTACCACCAGCTGGGAGTGCACTGGAGAGGCTCAGCCCCTCAAGGAACCCCGGAGAAACGCGGCATCTACCCAGAATGCAGACTCCTGGCCTGAAAGGGGTTGTGTTAGCAGGCAGCTTTTTAGTTCATCACCTTTCATTGTGCTTTTTGAATGTCTCAGAGCAAGCTTTTCCCCCCAGTCTGCCCATCCACAGGTTTCTGTGGCCCTGGGTATTCAAGTCCCACACACACAGGGCAGCGACAGCCTGTGAGTGTATTAGCAGGGTTCAGAGAGCAAAATGAGGGTTTTCTTCCCATCCTTGGGCTTAGACCATAATTTTAAGACTATGTCAGGACCCATCTGGATGCCCTGGTGTGCACCTCTGACTGCTGAGCTACACAGTTTTGGGAAGCGAGGATTGTCTGGGAAGGCTGAAGCCTTATTTCCTTGGCATACAGGAAAGGAAGGTAAACTCCACCATCTCTAGAATACATTCTATGCAAAAATCTCTTTGTTGCCTCAAGCTTTCCACAGTGATCAGGGCCCAGGTGACACTTGGGTGGTGGGGACACCCAGGGACCCCTCCTCAGCTCTCCAAGCACCACAGTGAACCCCCAAGACACGGGGACTTGGTTACACTTCACTTGGCACACACAGTGCCAAGTGCCAGAGGCCTCCTGTGACCCCTTCCAGGACCTGAGACATTTTCTGGAAATTTTTTGGAAATAGGAAAGGATGCAGAGAGGCTGTTTGGGATTGTCCCCAGCCTCTTCCCACAACTGCCTGAACTCTTGCACTGCATCACCCTCCTGCTTGGGGCTGAGGACCCGCACAGTTCTCAGCCTTCAACCCCTGCGACTTCCAGGCTGAGACCAGACTGCCCACAGGGGTCAGCTCAAAGCTCCCTCTGACGGTCCAGATGATCTCCAGGGCTGTTCTCTGAGCCAAACCTCCTCCATCCCCTGGAGCTCCCACACCAGGGCCTGGCTGTAAAGCACTCAGGGCCAGTCATCCTGAAACCATTCCCGCTCCCAGAAAAGCTCCGTCTGGCTGAGGGCAGACAGTTCCTCCCTCCTGGAGGCACTGCCTAAACACAGCAAAGATTTTGTTATTGGGTCAGGTTTTTATTCCTCCCTCCTTCTCACTGCCTACAGAGCCAAAGGGCCTGTTTGTTTTGCTGTTACTTATCAGAAAGGTTTATTTGCGATTGCTTGAGAGAGGAAAAAACCCTCCGTAGCCAGGGGCAGACAAGCTCAGTGCTCAGGAACATAATGGCTGCAGCCCACGGGCCCATATGCTCGCCATCCTGCGAGGTGGAAGGCCAGCTCTGATCACATCCAGCTGCTGGGGATATGACTGATCAGGTATGGCTGGATGTCAAAAAAACCCAGGGTCAGGTTGGCTGGGGGTTGAGGCAGGGAGGGGAACGGGCAGGGAGCTGTTTAAAGTGTGTTGCAGAACTGGGAATTTTCCTGTTTGGAGATGTCAGGGCTGCAAATGCAGACACATCTACAGCCCCCCTGAAGGGAGGGAGGGAAGGAGGAGGTTGTATTTCCCCTGTCAGCTACTATAGCATCCTCTGAGCTTCATGAGAGAAAGAACGGGGCTTTCAGACTGCACTGAATAATTCCTGCATTTTTAGGTTCCTATTTCCTCCTCCTCGATGAATTAAGACCTAGGAATTCAGCTTGTTTGTTGTTGCTTTTGTTACTGAATATCCATGAAGAGCTCAATGACCCTGGGAACTAATTAGGTATTAACCCTGCATTATTGCTGCATATCAGCCATGGAAGCACACCATTTGGCTAAATCTCCTTGAAATATGGAAATATTGAAGGGTCAGGTGGAATGGCTAAAAACAAGTTAAAAAATAGGAAGATTTCTGGGATAGGGAAGGAAAGGAGGAAATATTTGAACAAAAACAACTACATGGTATTATTTTCCACAGTTTCTATCACATCCTAAGCAAAACTAACAGGTAGGAGCAAATCTCTTTTCAGAAGAACAATGAACTCTCACTGGGAATTGTGTCTGGGGGAGATGTGGGAGAGGTCGAGAGCTACACAGGATCTGTTCCAGCCCAACCTCAACTGCTTTCCTTCTTTTGTTCTCAGATCCTCAGCACCAGGTTTTCTGGCAAGATACTTTTGGAAGAACACCTCAACCAGATCACACTTCCAAAGACCTGAGCCTTCAGTGCTGGCAGGCAGTAGTTTTGTATTTTGGAGTATTGTCTTGCTCCTGTACACAGCAACCTTTCCCAGCACATCATTCCCTGACACAGACCACTAATGGCATGACAGGACTGATTGTGTACCTACCCATATTTTATTACTCATGCCATTTCAGGGCTTTGCAGATAATTAACTCTCCATACTTATTCATCTGTTTTCCCTCAAAAATCTTCCCATTCCCCTTAAAACCCTTATTTGTGGTCCAAGCAGCAGCAAACTCAATCAGACTGAACGGGGCTGCAGAGCAGCTTTGGAGAGGCCTTAAAATATCTGAACACTCTAAAGCCAAGCCATGGGAAATGGGATTGCTCCCATCCAGCCTCCCCTGGCCACAATGAGCTTCATCCCCCTCTCCTACGGCTTCAGAGCTCCTGACCCCTCAGTGGCAGGGATCCAGCCCCTCAAACCTGAGTGTTTCTCCAACACTGTGTCAGCCCAGACACACTGACTCAAGCCAACACCACCGCTGAACCAAAATATTTTGATTTGATAAAACAAACCCCTCAACTGTTTAGACTTTGGCTGAGCAGACTCACAATGGAGGTTTCCTTTTCAACTTCCCTATTTATTCTCATCTCTGCCATCGTGCAGTTGGGGTGAGCACAGCCAAACCCATTCCCTTCTCCTTTCCCCCAGATCCCCTGGGAAAGGCCAGGTCTCCAGGACTGTCTCCCACTGCATGGAACCAACCCAACAGTGGATGCCTTCAGGAAACACTACACATGGCTGTAATGCAAAATCATTGTTACAGCTCTTTGCTGCCCAGTTGTACAAGCACTTCCCACAAACCCTGGATGGAGTAAAAGGCCTCACTCCAACTGTTGATGGGTTTACAGAAGGCAGCATCCTTCCCAAAACATCCTGGCCTCCCTGTTTCAGTAAAATAACCCCGCGCCTCTCACAGCTCCCCGTGCACAAACCAGCCCTCCACGCTCACCCTGGGAGGTCTCTTCTCACATCAGATTAAAGCCAGACAGAATCAATTAAAGCAAAAAGGATGGGGTCTGCTGAGATGACAGAAGGCATTTGGGGCAAAATCTCACAGCTGAATGCAGGAGAGATGCCACTGCCCAGGCTCCTGCCATGGGAGCTGTGGCACATCCTCTCTCCAGATGATTTCAGGCTGCCAGTCCTACATAAGTTGTTAATTTTTTTTTTTTTTGCAGTGGTTCATGGTGCTAAATAGCAAGGAAGATACAAGCCAAAGACAGAGAATATGAATGCAGGAGATGATCAGAGGAGGGACTCCGGTAACTGGGAGAGATGAATACCAGCTTTGCTTCCCTCCATTACTCGGGGATGACTAATTCCTGTTGGGCCCTGGGATAAGAAAACCAAACCCAGATTTTTGTACCTCATGGACGAACACATCATTGCTCCCTCCTAAGACTCATTATCCACCTTCTACCCCTCCACAAGCAGCCCCTCAGGATCTATTTGCACCTATTCTACATCCCCTCAGAACCACCCCGTGCCCACTCCCGCCACTGCCCCGCGGTGACCCCAGGCCATTCCCTCGTGCCTTCCCAAAGGGAAAGGCAAGGCCTGCAGCCCATACAGACCTCAGCACAGATGTTGGCTTTGTAACTTTACCCCTGCTGGGAGCCATCCCCTCCCTCCCTCCTCAGCTGACATGCCATCCAATTTGTCACCTACAAGGGAGGTCAGGGTCCCGCTGGGTGCCCAACATCTCTCAGCTTGGGGCACTTAGTTTCACATTTTTTCTCCCACTAAACAAGATGTTCAAGCAGAGAAAGAACAAGGCAAAGAAATTGGCTTGAGAGAGGGCTTGATACAGGCTCTGTCTGGTGGGGGAGGATTTTTCTTTGCTTCCCTCCCACCTAAATTCCCCTGGTAGCGGGCACAGATTCCCAGGGGAAAAGCCTCTGCAGGATCCCGAGACCTTCAGCTTCCTCTGGGAGCACGTAAGCAGCATTAGCTCTCAGGAGTTTGCCTTGCTTGGCCGATCTGTGGTGTGAACAGGCTCTAATTAGTCATTTAGCTTAAGGACTAAGACTCCCAAGAGAAGATTTCAGAGGGGAATTAAGAGCTCTTCAGACTGAAATCTCTGCCTCCTCCTCATTTGCCTAGCTATTAAAATTGGTGCTCTGGATACTTCACAGCTTTGCACAACCATCACTTGTGCAGCCTCCTGGAGCCACCTGGGCAAATTCACATCCCACTGGCTCCTGGATTTGGGCTGGGAGAGGAAGGTGTGGTTGTTTGAGGATGTGGGGCTGCTCAGGAGCAAGGGCTACTTCAGGTCTGTCTGATCCAGCAGAGGGGACACAAAAACCACTTTAAAACTCCAGATTTCCAGCAAAGGAGTTCCTAGAGCCAGATGCTCTCAACACTAGACTTGAACTGGACTGAGTTTTAAGGCTGATCTTCATTTAAATCCCAATCCAAGTATCAAACTTGAGCCCACATCTTCAAATGATTCCCATATCAGCTGAACATTCCCACAACCTGAGATTATCTGATATTTTATTATAAGCAGCCACGATGCAGTGCTAGCGTTTGCTGCTTCCCTAAAGTACATCCCAGGGACAGGAAGACTGGATCTGTGGCATTCCCAGCTCCAGTACTGCCATGCTGAGTTGCCCTAACACAGTATTTTCCCCACTTTGTACTATTCCTGGTAGAATACAGAATCATTAAGGTTAGAAAAGACCTTTAAGATCGAGCCCAACCATTCCCCCAGCACTGCCAAGGCCACCTCTATGTGTCTTTTAAATCCCTCCAGGACTGGGGGCACCACCACTGTCCTGTAGCAAAGAAACAAGTGGAAACCTTGATCACTGCTGTGATTTTACATAATTCTAAACTCTTGTTTCCAGTAAATCATGGCCCTTCCAAGAGAATTCACCTACCCAGCACAAAAAAAGAAAAAAAAAAGGCATTAAAACCGTGCTGATGTTGCCACAAATGAAGGGTGCCAGGCCTGCCATGGGCTCAGCTCTCCCCATTTTCTGAGCCAGCTCGGCAGCCGGTGTCACACACCCCTACAAGTGATGGCAACGCAGATCCCAGCAGGAAACGTTCCACGTTCTTTGCACAGAGCACACACGCAGGGCTTGACTGATGGAATAAACTCCCTGTGCCACTGCCCGGCTGCACAAAAGAGAAAGGAGGAATCTCACCTGTCCTGAATATCACTCTTGGTATGTTTTCCCTCTCCTATTGAACAGCAGAATCACAGGATGCAGTGCCTGGAGTAGATTAATGAACTTCTTCCAGAGTTCAGAGCTCACCATGGTGTTTTTCCCCACATAACACTGAATTAAAGTGCAATTACAGTACCCATTCCAAAAAAGAAATTAAATCCTTTTATGCCCTTTGAAACATTCTATGTCATATTAGTAGTGTTTTACTCTGAGCCCTGGATTCCCCTGCCATGGGCAGGGACACCTTCCACTGTCCCAGGCTGCTCCCAGCCCTGTTCAGCCTGGCCTTGGACACTGCCAGGGATCCAGGGGCACCCACAGCTTCTCTGGGCACCCTGTGCCAGGGCCTCCCCACCCTCACACAGAAGAGATTTTTCCATACTAGGAAAAAATTAGGGCTCATCTAAGCCCACCCTTTGGCAGTGGGAAGGAAGAAAAGGTTCAGGATCAGGTCCACAAGTACCAGTGGAAGCCCTCGATAACTCCTTGAAGAACACTCTGTTCCCTCCCCACACACGCTGGCAAATCCTGATGTGCAGACCCGCCTGACACGGTGTGGCACAGAAAGAGAGGGAGGGAAGGATCCACACCGTCCCCAAGCCCCCCGGGCCGAGCCCCCGCGCTCCGGCTGCTCACCCAGGACCATGGACAGCAGTTCCCGGTGCGGGGCTCCGCTCGCCCGGCTCCCAGCGCGCTCCCAGCCCAGCGCCGGGCACAGGGCAGGAGGGGTTTGGCTCCTTGGCTACAGCTTGGGAACACTCACACAGCGTGTCATGAGCCAGTTCTGCTCACCCTGAGCGCTGGAGCTCCTCAGTGAGCTCACACCAGCCCCAGGAACATCCTTCTCCCTGCAGAGTTGTGAACACCTCATAACAAGGCTGAGAGCTTGGAATCTCTGGTCAGCTGGAAACAGAAGCCTGTTCCCTGCCCCACGTCCTGAGAGCATCCAGGATGTAATGACAGCACCCAGAGGAACACCTGTGACTCTTTCAGCTTCCACTTTAAGCAGTCCCTGGTTTCCAGGACACACTCTAAGGTTTTCTGTGCAAAGGACAAGTTGTTGCACACCCACATTTATTCCATATCGCCACTTGTGCCAGAAGAATTCACCAAACAAGAGTGCGACGGCACCTGGTAGGAGTTTTGGGATGGTCCTTGTGGATCCCTTGCAACTCAGGACGTTCCATGATTCTGTGATCTCTTTTTATGAGGTGACAATGTCACTTTACACACTGAATTTACAACCACACAACCCTGGATATATACACAGCACCAGGAATACACATCCTTCCAGGAGGAAAGAAGAAACAGCGCATTCACGTCTGCCGTAACACTGCAAATTGTTTTAAACACCAATGCCAGTACATAATGAATTAACTCCCTCACATTTCCAATTCTACACAGTTGTCTCAAAATAAGCGGACCATCAGCCACCACTTTTACCTTGACAAGGAGCACATCACTGAGATATTACAAGACCAATACTCCTTCATTCTCATTCAGCATCCGAAGTTCAGCTTGGAGGATAAGGAAAATGAGAGCAATGGCTAGTGACAGTAAGCCTTGATAGGGTCACGGGCTTTGCAACAGCTCCAACGTGCAGGCGGGTGAAAACATCACTCTCGAAGCGAAGGGACAGAGGAAAGAAACGAAGAAGGAGAAGGGGGAGAGGAAAGAAAAAGGAAAGGTTGATGGACAGTTGGACTTGTTGAGGGTGAAATCAATTAAAGTGCATCAAATCCAGAATTCATGCTTTTTCAAAGTGACAAATATGTGCTGGAAACTGAGAAAGACGAGGGGAAAATAATGTCTTTGACCTCCCGGAGACCGGCTGTTCCTTCCGTCAGAGGAGCCAGAAGTGAAGTGAGATGCGTTCATGATAAATTGTAACAGCCAGGCAGCCACCTTAAAAAAGAACGAGGTGAAAAGGTTACAGAAGGGACCCAAAATGCGAAGAATTCAACCAAACATCAAGATAAATCAGCTCAGGCCCCTGTGTGTGCAGAGCCAGCCTTCACAGAGCTGCTGCGGCTCATCTCAATTTGTTAGCCTGGCCTGAAGTGTAAGAGACACACACACAGCTTGTTCACAAAAGCTTTGGAAAAACATCCTTCCAAAGGGCTGCCTCACCTCAGCCCTCCCAGGTGCGGGGACACCGCGATCACCCTGCCTGCCATCCCGGTTTGGAGACCGTCAGTCAGTCAGAAATTACTTGGATGCACACAAATATCCCCAGCAATCCTGTGCTTTAGCAGAAAGCTTTCCAAGAGCTGGACACCTCTCTCCTACTAAAGCAAACATAAAATATTCACACTTCTGAAAGTTTCAAAGCCTTAATATCTCTTATTCTCTCTTGCAATTAGATAGAACTTCCCAGCTTTGATCTTCAAAGTGTGGTACAAGCATTTGTCTGGATGCTTCCACTGGTATGGAACTTTGGACATTTTTCACTAACAACCAGAAATTACAAACTCTGATGATTACTCTCATGCAGAACAGTTGAGTGCAAAGCTAAATATTTTAAAGAATCAATAAGTATGTGATATACGCTAATAAAAGCTTTGCAGCATTGCGCCCTGCTGGGAATATACATGTTCAGTCCATTAAATGACCAAGAAAATGTCAGTGCAGGTAAAATGGAACTCAACATGAAAAAATGACACAGCTCACAGTGACAGTGATGTTTTCCACATAAGGTAAAACTTCACGAGTAATTTTGGTCAAAATTCTGCTCCTGGCCCAATTCTAGCAAAAAGCTTCCCCAGTGCCACATCCGATGGTTTATGCGAACTGTAAGAAAGGCAAAGCAGAACTCTGGGGAATATTTAGTGCAGTTCTGCACCCCCACACACCTCCCACTAACTGCAGAGTCCTCACTTTAGCCCAGGTGTTTGTGAGACAGGGTCCTCCTTAAACTCTTTATCTCTATCAATGGACACTTCCCCAGATCTTCAAGCAGGAGCTGCCCAAAGCTTTCTGACTACTTCCAGACCGACCCTTGAGGAGGTCACTGAAGAAGCCGTGGTTTCTCTCTTGTCCTGAGCCTTTCCTGGCACTGAAGGGACTGTAGGAAGTGATTTATACCAGTGCTGCTCAGCTAAGCCAGTTCACACTGCTGACTACTGCAGGGCAGCCCAAGCATGGGAGCTACAGGGGATTCCCAGCACGGAATTCCTCACGCCTGGGATCCTGGCTGGCATGGAGGCCCTGTTGTGGCCAGTGCCTGCACTGGGGAGCGGGGTTTGGCTCGCTGCTGTTGCTGGGAGGGCGCTCAGCTCTCAAGTCCTGGCTGGCATCCTCACAGCTCTGCCTTCAGCACTGGTGAGTATCTCACCAACTGCTCCTGACACACGTGCCCGCCCCACTGCTGTCGCATTTTTCCTCATGACAACCTTCCCTGGATGGTCCCTTCCCCGAAACAGCATGAGTCTCTCAGGGAGACACGAGTTCACATCAACAAATCCTTCCCGACACTGCCCCGAAGCACTTCCGCTATGATCAGCTATTCAGAGTGATGGGACACACTAGTTAGATCTCTCTGTGTGTTTATCAATCCCTTCTCAGCTATTTTCCTCTGTAAATCCGTCAAATCTTTTTCTTCAAGCTCTGTGGGAACAGTTAGGAGCTATCTCCTCAGAGGTGCCTGCCCTGCCACTTGGATTTCATCCCCGCTCCTGGAGAAGTTGGATGTCAGCAATGGCCAGCACAGTGCAAACACAGCAGCAGCGCTGCTGCCAGTGCCCTTGGAGCGACAGGATCTGCATCAAAGACCCTTCAAAATCCCTTATAAAACCCCTGGCACGGGACTGGGAGGAGTGCCCTTAAACTGAGGCAGAGAAGGAAGAAAGAGAGAAGCACCGGGATGAAGTCAAGTGAGTAAAAAGTCTGTAACACCCCAACACAGACACAAAATTTGTTCTGAGAGGAGCCAGGGCAGGAATCCAGCTGCTCCACAGGATCTCACGGGATTTTAAGGACACAGGACTTGGAAGTGCATTGGACTCAAGGCACATATTACATATCCACACCCACACGTTACATACCCACTACAACCCTGCGATGAACACCACTGAAGCCACATAACTGCCACCCATAGATTCGGACCTGACAAACGTCCTTTTGTCCTTCCAGGGAATTTGAGCCTGAAAACTCAAACATCTTCCCTTAAATAGGGAGCATCAGCCTGTCTCTCTGCCTTACAGCGATGCTCATGACCTCCGTGCAGGCAGTGATTTGCCAGCCTGGATGTGCCCAGATGCCGTCCTGTGGAACTGCCCTCTGCAGCTTACACGCACTTCGACTGTGCAGATCTGGGTCAGCATCCTGCATCCTGACAAACATCCAAGGAGAAGGCTTCTTTCTCCTTCCACCCTCGTCATCAGCTGAGCTGGTTATCAGCCCCGTTCTGCGGTCAGGGAATGCAGCACAAAGCAGTGACGGGACCTGGCTGAGGCCACTCTGCAGGACAGCGCCTGGTTTGGGAATCAAGCCCTTATCAACAAGCTCCAGGTCCTCCACACCACCAGCCAGGTGACACCCCGTACATGAGACTAAATTGTGAAGCTTTTGGGAAGATACACCTGGTGGAGGGCTGACAAAATCTGCAGGTATCACCAGTTACGTTTTCTCAATCATACAGCATTCCCACCAGTGACAGACCAAAACTTAGGACAATCCTTAGTCTCCCACTAAGCCACCCATTCCAAACAAGAGCTACAAGGATGGTGAAGGGTCTAGAGGAACAGCAGAGGTCAGTTGGAATGTTCAGCTGGAGCAGATTGAAGGCAGAGCTCACTGAGGGCTGCAGCTCCTCCCGAGGGGCAGCTCCGATCTCTGCTCCCTGGGACAGGGACAGCACCCAGGGAGCGGCTGGAGCTGGGCCAGGGCAGGCTCAGGCTGGAGAGCAGGGAAAGGTTCTTCCCCCAGAGGGTGCTGGGCACTGCCCAGGCTCCCCAGGGAATGGGCACGGCCCCGAGGCTGCCAGAGCTCCAGGAGCGTTTGGACAGCGCTGCCAGGGATGCCCAGGGTGGGGTTGTTGGGGTGTCTGGGCAGGGCCAGGAGCTGGGCTGGATGGTCCCAGGGGGTCCCTTCCCACTGAGGATATTCCATGATCCTATTCCTTGCTCGCTCACCAGCCAGGAACAAACACTCAGGGTTTGGGATCCTCCCTTTGGAGTCCTGCACAGCAGGGCAGCAATCTCCCAGAACCGCCCTTCGTGCCGGATTTCACCAAAGGCACCGGATGCGAGCGGAGAGACAAACATGAGGTTATAGATACGAAACCAACAGAACATTTTACCATCCAAAAAAAGGGGTTCTGTCACTATGACTGAATAGTTTCTGCTCCTGCTTCTGATGTCTCCTGTCAGAAGAGGCAGATGAGAACAGACCACGTGGCAGGAACAGCTTCACTAACATGACTCTGGTAACAAGCAACCAGACAGCTCCGTATCCGACACATCCACAAGGGGGAAAAACCCCTCCAAGAGCCACAGAGCAGTTGCTATTCTTCTAGGACTGAATTAGTGTCTTTGTCCAAAAATAGTTGCCATCTGACTACCAGCATTTTTAATATTTGGTTTTGTAGGTTTTGTTGCCTCTCCCTAAATTACTCTCATGAAATCTTTCATCTGTAAAAGCATCTCAATTATTTTCTTTCCATCTCCTCTAAATTATTTTCCTGTTTTTGAGGACTTCAGGATAATTTGGTGCTGAAATACTTTTTGGTACATTTGGGAGGGAAATGAAGCTTTTACTTTTTAAAGGAAGAAAATAAAGGAATCTTTTTAAAGCTACTGTTTCATTACAGCTTGGTGTAAAACTGAACACTTTTTTTTTTGTTAAGAGAGAAAAACCCAACGTGTAAACAGTAAAATGTGCCTAACCAACAGCTTCTCTTTGCTGGTCCTTAACATTTGGCTTCATCACAACTGCTGCCACACAAAGCCAGGCTGCAGCTCTGGGATTTAGGCCATATAAGTGGTAAAGCTTTGGTTTTAGAGGGATAGTACAACTGAAAGGAAAAAAAAATCCCATAATCAACCTTCTCCCTCATTAAAGGATTGGCTCTAGAGAAGGACCAGAGCTCAGACATTGTTTGGAGTCCAGCCACAGCATGCCACAGCTCTGTGCACGTGAGTGACCAGGGCTGATGTTTCCAGCCCAGAATTCCCCCAGGAGCTGGTCTGTGTCCACCAAGCAGTACCAAGCCACCACCCACAACAGCCTTTCATCCCCTGTATTGGATAGAAGGGTCAGCTCCAGCTTGTGCTGGAAACCCCAAAATGCAGTGTTTGCTGAGGATACCAGGACCTGATCCTAACGTGACCCCAAAGCAACACAGAGGAAGAGGTGACAGATTTTACCACAAATTTGTCTCTCCTGATCCCCCAAGCACTGTGCACTGGTGGATGAAATCCATCACCATATGGAACAAGGCCATTTCCTCCAAACGTAAACCCTGGAATTCCTGGTGGGGAAGGGAGTTCAGTACAAGTGCTGTAACACTGTGCCACGCACGTAATTCAGCTGGGGTAATTCACAGCTTTCCAACCTTTGCAAAGCCTGACTCACGGAGATTGGTGAAGGACCTGAAGCTTTAGCCCCCTCCTCCTCCCCTCTGATACAACTTCCTCCACCAACCCTCTGGGACATTAAATCTTCCAGTTGCCATTTTCTCCCAGGCAGGGAGGATATGAATTCCATAACTCCTCAGCTAAGCTGCCATCAAAAGCCATGAAATACGACAGGAAACCAAGAGCAGGGCCTGGCGAGCGCCCCGTGCACAGCCACAAGAACCCAGGGCTGGACAAGTCATTAAGGGCAGCACACGGTGCCTGGGGCACAGGTCCATGGGGTGGGTGAGGAGAGCACTGACACTCCGAGCAGCTCAGAGAGGGATGAAATCAGAGCAGGACAGAGCCAGAGCCTGGGCTGAGGCTGGTCATGCCCAGGGAAACCTGTGCTTAGCGAGGAGTCACTCCTTACATGTCTGACTTCAGGGGTTGTGGAGGGACTGGGCTGCCGGAAGGGCTGGAGGAGGAAACCAAACCCTGAATTCAGACACAAAACAGCTACAGGAGTAAACCCCTGCCTGTTTCCCGCTTGAACTTGTGCCTCTCTCTGCTAGAACCAGGGTGAGGGGAGAACTGGTGATGGCACAGGAGCAGCAGAGGCTGAAGCCCCCCTGCCTCCCTCACCCAGAGCACTGCCAATGCAGATGCTTTCCCAGCAACTCAGGTCACGAAGCCCAGTATGGGTCACAACAGGACCAAAGTGTTTCAAAAAAACCAATCTGGCTGTGGAACAGCCTTCCAGAGGAGACCAGCCTGGCAATCCACCCCTGAGGGCACACTGCAAAGCCTTCCTCCTCCTCCAAACCGTTTCATCATGAGCAGGAATTTTACACAGCTATTCCTACCCCAAAAGACTGCATTTCGCCCCTTCTTTCATATATTCAACATCAATTAAAATAAAAACACAAGCATTTTTAGTGAGTTAAACCAGTATCATACTTTCCCCTTACCACAGTTTTTACTCCCCCAAATAAGAGCTGAATAGATAAATCCCAGAAGGAATCAATACTTCTGTCAGACAATGCACTGGGGCCTTGAGCAATCTGACCTAGTGGATGACATCCCTGCCCATGGATGATCCCTGAGGTTCCATCCAACCCAGACCACTCTATGATTTCTATGATCCTGGGACTTCTGCAGATGATCTAAAGCCCTAAGCTGGCCAGCACAGCACAGTGTTCCCCCTGTAGAGCTGGAAGCCAAGAGGAGGAGAAGGAGATTCTTTACAGAGGTTGCAGAGTTGATACCACAAATGCATCCAACTGCTGTGGCCAATAAACTTCAGCTACCCAAGGCTTGCTACTGCAATTGGAATAATCAATAGCTGGGGGAGCCCCTTTGTGCTTGTGTAGTAACCTGGGTCATGCAAAAGGGAAAAACCAGTGCAAGTATTCACAATACACCGTAAAACAATCATGATCTATTGTAAAACAACTGCTGTAAAACATCTAGAAAACCCTTAGTAACACAGATACACTCACCTCTTCCAAAGCAAGGTTCACCTGCACCAAGAATGCTTTGTAGCACTACAGCAACCCACAGAAAACACAAAGATTTCATTAAATAACCCATATCAGCAGCTCCTGGCTGCACCAATAACAGCAATATTTCTGTTGCCATAAAGTTCTCACCACTAAAACCAGTATGCAAGGAGAAACAGCTAGCAAAGAGAGACACTGGTGGCTCACTGTACCACAGCCTTTAGTCCAATTTCTGCTGTTCAGCCAGTCTGAACAGGATCACACTCAGCTCTTCACTCCAGAACGATTTTGTGAACTACCAAAACAATATCATCAGTTTAAAGCAGTTTTTGAGAATTCAAGTCTAACATACAGGCATTAATTTATCTGGTCTCTCTTCAGCCAAGAAAGCACTTCACCCACCCTCCACATTTGTCCAGAAAACCAAGCAAACAGCCAACTTCAACACAACAAAAATAAACTCTCAACATAGATAAGTGAGCTCCTCACGCACCTTCTCCTCAGCCAAGCTCCAACTACAACCAGGTGAGCACCTTTCAGAACTAACAAGCTGCCAACCTTCAACATTTCTCTAAGGAGAAATTTATCCAAAGAGTTTTATCCAAAGAAGTTCATCCAGCTGGCTCTTAACACATCCACTGCCCAATGCACCTGGGAAACCCCACCACCTCCCTGCTGAGGCACCATTCTGCAGTCCTGCTGCCCACTACAACATTCCTTCTGCCAGTCTCTTCGTTGCCATATTCCCAACCACACGTAAAAGTCGCTTACTCACGGTCAGGAGCAGAGAGTGCCCTTCCTTCCCTCTCTTCCTGTTGCTCCTGCCTGGGTCCTTTGCAGCAGGGGCAGCTCTGAAGCAGCAGCTCATTTCAGGCAGTCCTTCAGCAGACTCCAGCAGAAGCCACCTCTCCCCACAGTGGGTTTTCCTCGTGGGGCAGCAAACACTTTCCTCATCCTTTAAGGAGACTCCACAGTCACTTGCCTGCTTCCCGCTCACCACGTTACACAGAGACTGAGAACAACAAAGTTTACTTTTCAGTCATCACCACAGCTGGGCTTCTTTTCCTCTTTTCCCAACAGCACAGACACGAGGTGACACACCCCAGTTACAGAATTATGGGATTTTTATCCCAATATATAACTTCTAAACTTGAATCTACCACATGAGCCACAAAGAGAAACTCCAAAGGCAACCCTCAGGCTGACAAAACAGAGCAGGACTGAGGGACTGAGCTTAAATACAGCTCCTGGACCAATGAGCAGAGGCTGTGGATGAGCCCAGGTGAGGCTGGTTAGGGCAATCAGACCCTATGGGTGCACCCAGGCCCTGCCAATTTGTACTTAATTCCTGCTAATAGAAAACACCTGAACATCATCAGGGACCTGTTAGCTATAGGGAAATGTCTCGATTTTTGTGAGGGGATTGAACTCCTGGAAGACTGGAGGAAAAGGCATGGATCACCTCAGAAGCCACGTTAGCTGTTGGCTTCCCAAAGCCCAGGCTCCTGACCAACCCCCACTGCTGCCCAGGAGTTCAAACCTGGTAACGAGGCTGAGTTGAAACTGAATGAGCCCTATGAGCTGGCACAGCTGCAGAGGATGTGACTGAATTGTGCCCCTGAAATAACCTGACAGCTTGTCCCTGAAGTCGTAATGTCCTTTGATACTTTGCAGAGGCAAAATGGACCCAAACAGGGGCTGGCAAAAGCACCTGACAAATGGCACTTGTGTGAAACCCTCCCAGACCACGCTGTAAGGCCAGAGGGGAGCCAAGCCCTGAGGAAAAGGAGCACAAGAGGAGGGATTCATGTTCTTCACATGGTGACAGCTCTCCAAACCCACCCCCAAACCCCCAGCCTGGCTGGAACACCACAGCCCCTCTGGGCTGCAACCTCTGCTTTTGCATTTGCTCTTTGCTTTTCTCAGCTCTCAGGTTCAGGAGATGAGTTAAGCACATAAATAAAAGGAACTGCCTTTTTACAATAAGCTTTTTCTTTCCTCCTTTCCCTTTATCATAGAATCACAGAATGGTTGGATTGGAAGGGACCTTAAAAGACCATCCAGTTGCAACCCCCTGCTCCCTGCAGGCAGCTCCTTGGCACTTTGTGCTTTTCCTTGCTTTCTCTTCCAAGTCACCAGCAGCATCCTCCCCCCCACCCTACTGCCTGCTGCGGCAGCATTTCTGCCCCACAGAAGATAATAAATACATCAGGGCTGTCAGAGCCCCGTTGTTCTGGCTGGGAAGAGGTGCCCCCCTGCTGGGTGAGATTCCTTCCCACCGGGATGGATGGCTTTGCCCTCACTGACAGCTCTCCAACAGGGAGCAGTCGCTGCCCAGCCGGGAGGAGCAGGCAGCAAACGTGGCTAAGTGGCACTTAGGACTGATGAGGGCAGGGAGGGGGACAGGAGCTCAGCCCTGCTCACACCAGCCCTGCTCTGCTGCCTGGGGTGCTGCCAGGGACACAGCTGGGATCTCCTTGCTGGCCCTGCCCAGGATTCCCCAAGCAGGGGGTGGCACTGAGAAATGGGAAGTTAATATTCCTGCTCAAGTCTCGGGGCAAGTGTCAGCCTTAAACCTACCCAGGCCTGACACCTGGAACCAGCAGCTCTCAGTGCCTAAATATATTAGTGAATGGGAAATTCAGGAAGACCTGGAGGAGGACAGGGAAGAACGTCTCCTTTTGCCTGCGGGAACACGTGTTTTCCACAGGCCCTTCACACTCCCCAAGCAGCAAAAGCTCTGGGCAAAAACTCATCCTGAGCTGCACACTTGGCACAGAGCTTGGGACAAGAGCTAGCAGGGAAGTAGCATTCACTTGAGAAATGGATTTCCCATGGGACAAAAAACCATAAAGAAAAGGTTTGGCCTGTTTGCATTTCCCAAATTAGTCTCTGAGATACCCAGGTAAGCTGAGGAGCAGCCACCTGACCTGCAGGTCATCACCTGGCCCCAGGAACCTGACGTGGTGGTGCTGTGGGTTTGGGTTATGCCAGCTGAATTACCCTTGGATTCTTGGCTTTTTAAATTAAAGAAATAGAAAAGAGTAAAATGAGCACTGAGACGCTGTGAGGAGACTGAGCAGGATCACAATGAGTCACCTGGAGTTTCTCCACCTCTAGACCGGCCTCTTCAAAGACACTTAAGGGAATCAATTGCCCGTATCCCACTCAAACCCTCTCTGTATGTGGTTTGTGAAGCTTTAAGCCCCTTTCCCACTCCCACAGTCTCCATCCCTCACCTCTGAAGTCTCTCCAGTCCATTATTCTGGAGGCTGATTGTGAACGATGTGTTCACTTTCCGTACTGCCTAATGAAGATGTTCCTGGCCCTCACATTAGATGTGCTGCACACTTAATGGAAAAAAATAGCTATTCTTATCACTGGGGGGTCAGAGGAGTTTCTTGGCAGTGAGGGTGGTACAGTTATGTGGACAATCAAACAAGCCAGTGATTATTGACAATGCATTTTTGAGGAAATCATTGCTGTTTAAACTCTAATCACAACAATACCTCATTTAAAAGCATAAAAGCTTTCACTCAGCAGGCCTACCTTTTTTTTTAATAGCTAGACAATTAAATAAATCTCCTGACACTTAACCATCATTTACCCAACAGTCAGAAAATGGATTCAATGCCTTTGCATTAGTTAGATGATGATATTAAAGCAAAAGTTGAACAAGTACAAGCAGGTGAAGGAAGATCTGGGAGGAGTGTGTGCTGCACTCAAGGATAACAGGGTTTCTTCTGCAGGGGAGAAGGGGATTTTTTGGTCTTCCCTTATTCAGACACCAAGATAATTTTTAGAATTATTGTGTTGCACAGATTTTAGTGTTCTTGGGGAAAAAAAAGGGAGTTGTTCCCTCTTTTATAGGCCGGAAACTGAAGTACAGGGACAATGCCACTGAAATTCTGTGTCTGGACCAGGAATTGAGTGTGGATGTGATGAGTTGTTCAAAAAGTAACCTTTCTACACTTAAGCCTCAGCCAGTCTTTATTTTGTGAGCATTCCACAAAACTGGTACCTGAAAACTTCAGAGTAAGTGTGGGTTAAAGCTCAACAGGCAAAATCATCTGGGTTCTTGTGCATTTTTGCTGCCATTTTAGGAAAGGCTGCATGATCTGACAACACAGCCCCCAGATCAGCACTGGAACAGCTGGGACTGACCCTGCACTGGCCTGAGCATCAGCCCCTGGCAGATCACAGACCTTTTATTACCCCTGATCCCAGAGGTGCTCTTAATTCCCAGCTCCAGCACTTCTCCCTCGTTAGGTTCCTCAAGTGAAGAGCTTGTCTTTCTGATGCCATTATTAAGAAGCTGATGCTAAATAACTCCTAAATTTATTTATTATTCTGCCAGGTGCCAGAAGCTGTAATGGGAGTGACTTTCTCCTTTTCAGGTAGCGACAGCCATGAGAGAAAATTCAATTCTTCCAAGCAGTGTTGGAGTTTGAGATGTATTATTATATATTCATTACCCTAGGCTGAATTTCACAGGCTGCTTTATGATGTGCTATTCAGAAATAAAATATAAAATGGAAAGGGAGGCCATTGATCCAGCCTCATTCCAGGCCCTAAATAACTGACAGCTACATAGACAGTTAATTGTTTCCTGATCTCTGCTTACTCAATTTTTAAAGAGATCCCACAGATAAATTTTATAGAGATGGATCTTTGTTTTCACCTCCCTCACAGCCCTCGTTTTGGCAGAAAAATCTATCTCCACAAAGGTGTTTATGATGGAGTGGAAGGAGTTAAGGCCTTCTCTTCCACTCCTCCCTCTTGATTGTTTTAATTGGCTGTTTGATGACCTGAGCACCTCTTTGATGGGCACCAAACACGGGCCATGCAGGAGGGAGCAGAGCTGCCGACCAGGGTCACCCTGCTTGGCACAGGGCCATCAATCAATGCCCTCAGGACAGATCCAGTGTGGACCAAGAGCCCTGATGGACATGGAATAACCTCCCCGGCCATAACCCCGGCAGCTCCAGAGAGGTCACTGGCCCCGGGGCTGGCAAACTTCAAACCGGGAAAAGGCAACCGTGAGCAAACAGCAAAACCCCCAAAACCAACACAAAGGAACTGTCCTGGTGCACCCCCCAAAGCCAAGGTGAGGGAGGTGAGAGAGGTGGGAGCCAACAAGGGAGAGGAGCCCTTAAAGGACAAAGCAGCACAGGTCTCTAGCAGCAGTGCCTCCAGCCCCAGGCATCCCCCCGGGGAACGGCACCACCACAACGGGACACCACAGTGACAATGGGACACCACAGCGACACCAGCGTGCTTCCCACAACCCAGTGCATGAGGGCACAGATCTAAGGTAGCACCAACCACAGTTCCTTTCTGGATTTGTGGGGACTGTCATGGAGCTGTAAGAACTTCTGTGCTATTGAAAGAGCAGAAAGCACGGAAAAGCAGCTAAAGGAAGGAGGAAAAGTGGAAACACCTTTTTCTGGTGAAGACTACTGGCTGACATTGGTCTCAACAGCTTAAAAAATTACTGCTTCATGTGCTCCCTGGTGTGAGGGCTGCACCAGCAATGGCTTGTGTATCTTGGACAGACACACCAAACACCTCAAGCTACTCAAGATCCTCTGCTTCTGAATGGGGCATAAAGGAGGGGTGATACTCCAGGTAACTGCCAAAAGAAGCAACTCTAAGGTGTCACTTCAGAAGCAGGATTTTCTGAAGAAACAGCTCCTGGATCATATGAGCACATCCCAGCAGTGGGAGCACACCCTGAAGTCAAGTCCCCGTTTCCCCGTTGCTCTGGAGACCAGGCAAGAGCTTCCCGAACTCTCCAGGCCTCTTGCCCCAGGGGCCGTGTGCTGGTTTCACACCCTCTGGCCTTGCGCCTGCCCTGGGCTGCACCTCCTCGTGTCGCTGCTCACGTCTCGGGGCTCAGAGGCTGCTCTGCTGCAAATATTTGCACGGTCTGGGGGGAGGAACACAGTGCACTGGCCCCCAGGGGCAGGCGGCTCCGTATTTATCCTGGAATGGCAAACAACACCGAGAGCAAAGAAGAGAAAAAGGCAGATAAGATAAAAATGTGTTACCAGGTCTAACAACACAAAATCAACAAAGACCACAGCAAAGGAGTTATCTGCAAAGAGCAACAAACGCAGCAGCAAGAGATCCTGATGGAGGACATTGGATCACCCAGAGGACTGGTGAGACAGAGCTGTTTGGCTCTTGGAATGCCCAGCATCATGTCACTGGGAATCACTGTCAGTGACTCAAGACAATTTAAGTAAGAAGATGTTTTTGTGGTCTTTGTCCTGCCCACACCGTGAACCTGTAACTGCAACCAGCACCTTCATAGCACAGAACTGAACCAAAGACTTCTCCACATTCTAATTCCAGAACAAGCCCCAAGCTGATGTGTGCCTGAAGAGTGGCGTGAAACGCTGCAGCAATCAATTCCCAGTATGTCGTGGGACTGGATATTTCTCCCCGAAGATAGATTCACCCAGCTGTGAAGGTTTTCTCTGTCATTTAAGAAATATCCACCTTTGCTGAAGTTTTAATTCATGAGTGTGGTTAATTTATAAAGTGAAACGAAGTGTACTTGTTAGACAAACTGCATAATGATGACTCCAGAGGGGAAAAAAAGAAAGGAGGTACTGGGAGAACCACATGTGAAAACCATATGGAAGGGTGTTCCACCAGCTTGGAACCAGATGGAAGAAAACATTGTCCCTGGACACTGTACAGAGTCCTACTGATAACAGATGATAAATCATTCACTGAGTGTAGGCAGGAGAGTGAACATCACCACAGACCGAGCTGTGCAGGGACAACAGGGCCACGAGCTGGGGGACGTTAGATAAAAGGACGGCATGAAAAGCTCAGATGTCACCCCCTCGTGTCGATCTAATCGGAGCCATTATCAGTAGGGACAGCCCGAAGAGCTGCAGAAAGGAACAAAGGCAGAGCAGCAGGGGAGGAATGCACTGAGGGAAACCACAGCACAGCCCAGTCTGCAGTAATGAGAGGCTGAGCAGGGATACGGGAGAACTGTCTGGATGTTCACCCCTACGAAGAAGATATGAACTTAGTCCTGTCCCTGAGCTGTAACTTTTCTGTGTGAGCTTTGACGAGTCATTTAAGGTCACCTGAAGTCAAAGGGCACCCTCCCATTCACTCCAAAGCACTGCTGCCTTCTCCACCACACTGCATTTCCCAAGGAGCTGAAATCCTTCCACACCACTGTTCGACTTGGTGGCTCTCTGTGACAACATCTCCCTTCTCAGGAAGGACAACTGCTCCTGACTCAATAGGACTCCAGGTGTGACTGGTTCAGAAGACAGGACAATACACGTAAGTGGCACTCAGAAGTAGGTTAGACAGAAGGTGGCTGTGCTTAATGATCAATAATTTATTTATAGCCATCGGTATCAAAAGGCACGATGCCTACAGGAGTCCTGCTCGAGATAAGTGGCCTGGTACAACGCCATGGAGCTGCAGATTTCAGACTGACAACCAGTTAAAGCTTCCCATCCAGCTGAACTCTCCAATGCTGTTTACGGCCCCAGAGGTCATTCCCGATCACGACTCCTCTGCTCTTGCCAATCTTTTCGTTTCTTTGGTCACAGGGAATTTTCCTACCAGGAGGAGGGAAGCCTAATAATAAACATCACTACTTCATACTCCCATGTGCACAGTTATCTGTGTAAGCACCAAATGACTCCTTGCCTTTAAAAAGGCCCGAAATCTCTCTTGCAAGTACAGTGAAATGTTTTTTAGTGGTAGAAGCCTCTGTAACAGACCCCAGAGCAGGACGGGTCACTGTGCACACAGAGACACACACAGACAAGGAAGCTCACCAAAACACACGCATGCAGGACCACCAAGGATGACCCTAAATTAGACCACCCAGTCACTTTGTTGGACCTCTTGTGAGGAGCCAGAATCTCCGAGTACAAAACAGTGTCCGCACGCGGGTTCCTTGGCCTGCATTTTAGACCATCACATATCTCCAGTGACTTCCTGCCACTGACCCTCACAATAAATCATTCTAGCCAGCCTCCCTCCCTCCTGGCAACATCCTGTTCCTTCCTCAAAAATCCTCCCACTCACAATTCCAAGGTTTGATATCAATCTTAAATAAATGCCTCTCTGGACTGGGCTGCATTCCCCAAGCCACCTTATCTCCTGCCTCTCCAGGATGCTGCAGTTCAACAAGCACATGCAGAAGCCCCTTAGGCTTTGCTAATTTTACTTCCATCCTTGTGTCCGCTTCCTTTTCCCCATATTTTCTCACAGGGAAGGGAAGTTACCTTCAGGAGAATGTACACTGCAGTACAGCCATGTGCTGTGACTTCTGAGAGAGGAAAGTGATAGGCCAGGAAAGAGACAGTGCTGTAATTTTCTGTATGAAATCTGCTGAGAAGAGAATCCATGGCAGACGTTCTTCTCCATTGTCTCCCTTGCTCTGGCTTCCCTCACTTCACAGTTTAGGTGAAGGAAAACTCTGTCAATGCATCTCCCCATCAGAGTTCCTTCTTCAGCATCCAACAGACGGGGACCAGCTGCCTCCATCTGATCTTTCCCATTTCCATCCAAAGCCCAGCTTGAACGAGGGTGAAAGCACCAGCCTGCACTCCCCAGATCACCACTGCAGAACCTACAGCAGGTCAGTCAGCCTAGGGTCTCCCAGTCCCACATTTCTGCTGAACAATTGAACTAAGCAGGGTGAATCCAGGCCCTGACACCAGCTATGTCTCTGAAAGCCCAGGGAAAATGTGCAGTCAAAAGGAATCACACTGGCCCCTTGATCCAGCAATGTCAGTGTCAATGAACACTGGTTCAGGTTGGACTTCATTTAATTTTCATTATTTTGTCACTTCTGTAACCCTTTTTGTCACTGATTTTACCCCCCACCCTCTCAAAACCTTGTGCCTGGCAGGTTACAATCCTTCCAAAGAATGGTTTCACAAACATCAACGAGATTTGCCTGCTTAAATGTCACACTTACAAGGTGATACTGGTGCTTACCTGCTTGCCTACTCTTCTTATCTTCCTCTGCTCTACCCTCATCTTTCCTTGCCTTTAAGGCCACCAAAATGCCCCGATCATCTAATCCAACTTCCTGGAGTCCATTTCAATGAGGATCTGTTTCTGGCTGAGGAAGAATTCCTTGGGTGTCCCCAGACTCACATCTCTTTTTTAAAAATGTAAGTGTAACTAATTCATTAGCAATTCACTTGATAACGAGCCAAGGATCATCTCTGAGGAAAGCAGCGGCGACCTAGCAGATTTCCAAGTTGGAAAGAGAAGCTGGAGGAGAAGCAAAGAAAACGTGCTTTAGTCAGAAAAACCAAAGTGGGGTGAATAAGATGGCATGGCAGGCTCCTAAAATGCCCTCGGAGTTTCTAAAGTAATCTTATTCCAGCACATGAAACCCAGAGATGCCCTCCCTCTCCTTATCATCCCACTCACTCAACCATGGCACTGACATATGTACTTAGCAGCAGTTATCAGCAGTGGCACAGAAATAAATGGCAGGTATCAAAGAATCAAGGTCGTCAACTCGTCATGAATATTTCAGAGAAAAAGCAACACGAAAAGCTCCAGCGTCCCAGGCGCTCAGATTTCCAGCAGAAGGAATAAAACACAAACCACACTCACACACACACACACAGACAGACAGGGGCCGCTGGCTCGGCCATCACATGCGCGGAGCTCATTTCAAGGCAGTACCACATATGTTACAAGACAATCTGTCACATTTTAAAAATATATAAATATATATCAGATATCTCCTCTGTATAATGTGCAAACTCTAAGCAGCTGGCAAGAGGGCAGTGGTGATTTAATGCAAGAAAACCGTGCTTTGCTGAAGGGGCTGGGGACTGGGGAGCTCAGGCTGTAACGAGAAGCCTCTTTGACAAAGGCGCAGAGTGGCATCTTTTCACACAATTATATGTGGGTCACATTAACCTCTGCTGGGCAGGATTCCCCTGAGCTGCCTCTGCCTGTGTCACCGGGAAGAAATCTGAGATTCCTCTCTCTTGCTTTTTCTCACGGCACTGGGCACTGCAGGGAAAGGATGGAGAGGGAAATGGGGTTCCCACTGCCAGCATGAGTTTCCCACTGAGCTCCGGAGCAAACGCCACACTTCAGGGCCCAGCAGTCCCACTAATGAGATAGGTTAATCAAGGGAGAGATCTGAGATTTCCAGCTGTGTCACTGCACTATTATATATATACATTACTATTTATAACCAAAGAAACTCTGCTAAGCTTCCCTTTCCACTTGTATGCCAGATACTGATGGGAACTTTTGGAATTTTGCTCTGTGGATGTGGATTGAAGGCAGACACATTTTTTCACAGGCTTTGGAGGCACGAATTTTCTCCTGTCAAGTATAACTCAAATTTACAAAGGGAAGTTTCATCAAAATCATCACAATTCATTACACAAAACAAATATTTCTTTAATCAAATCATTTGGGTATTCCACTGTTCTGGGTTGGCTTGTTTTTTTCAGTCTTTGCAGGGAATTTATTTATCAGGCAACTCCATTTCTGGGAGTGGGGTGACAAACTTCCAGTAAGATTAATTTCCGACTTTCTAGTGCCACAAAAGTCTGGTTTTTATAGATTTTTTTTGGTTTTCCAGGCACCTCACCATATTCTTCTCTGGGCTCAGCTGGTTTGCTGTGGTCTATAGCAAATGAACTTTATGTCCCATGGCAAACTGGATTTAAAGGACAAGATCTACTAAATTTGAGAAAGTCACCGTGGAAACCCTGCTTTCACTTACATTAAAACAGGTTCTTTTTCAATGAACTCCTTCTGGAAATGAAGGAAACATTCCTTGCACTGACAAACTGATACTTACACTGTCATTCAACTCCAATCCTTGTGCTCCTTCACGCATTTCCAGTCCCAGTGGGCTGCAGGGTTTTGAACTTGCAGGACACAGTAGCTGGGAAGCCTTTGAAGGTGGCTGGAGCCTGGGAGATAAGGACACAAGTGGGAAGTGTCTGCCAGGACACCTAAAAGCAAAGATTAAGCCCGACAATTTGAAAGGTATTTGAGCATTTTTCACATGCTGAGATCAGCTGCAGATCATGGGCTGATATTAAAGTACACTGAGGCATTCCCAGCACCAGTAATTGCTGCTCACCTTTCACCCTCTGCTGCTCATTTCCTCTCCATGCCAAAGTGCTCTCTCCACTCATTTGTGCCAGGAAAACTCGCTGTGACCAGGCACTGAACCAGACAGAGGAACTTTCCTGCTTTAAACAGACAAACAAACAAAAAACCAAACACATGAAACCTTTTTTTCCCCCTTTCCAAGCCAGATGGCTCCTCCCACCTGGTTCCCAACCACAGGAGTGGCTGTGCCAGCAGAGCTGCAGGAACAAGAGGCCAGGAGACAACAGTGTCTTAAACCAATGTTACCACCAAGCAATTTGTAATATCAAACCACAGGCTAAATCTCAACTAAAAGCTTTTCGGGTTCGGAGTGAACACCTCTATTAAGATGAATTAAGCAATTCACAGTGTTCAGAGCTGCACTTTTAAAATGGAGTTTAAATCTTTATTTTCAATGCTCGCCCCTGTAGCGAAAATGGCCTGAAAGAAACCAGCTCGGAAAACCAACAATTCCAGGTTTCTGTCAAAGAGGGTTTGTGCATATTCATTCTGGTTAATACAAAAGCCTCTGTCTGCACTGCAGTCACTGCCACAGGGACTCCACTGCACTGCAGACACACAGAACTACCTTAAAACTCACCAGTACAAGTCCTGATAACCATCTAGACTCAACAGCACAGGCTCAGCTCGGGCTAATTTGTCCTGACAAGATTATTTGCAAATTAGGTGAGGAGGTCAGACAGCTGCCATAGAACCACATAAAAATGTAGTAAACACTGGCTCCAAGTTTATGCCCTACCTATTTTTTATGTGTTTTTCACTTCATGTGCCCCCTCAGCACCAGGTTTCACCCACTCTTAGGCCCAGTTTCAGCCAGGATGTGTTTAAATCCCTTGTTCAGGCTGGATTGCAGGTGTGTGCTCACCTAAGCTGGGTGTCTTTCAGCTGGGTGGTGTGAAATAGATCCTCAGCTCGGAAGACTCCAGTGTGGTGAGGCAGAAACTGGATCAATGGATTTAATCACATGCAAAACCAAGGAGAATGAGAGCCCGTTTTGCCTTGAATTAACAAAATAAGTGGTTTCTAGTGGTTTATGCATGGAAGGTCTGTGTTAGATGTAAGATCCTGCCCCATCTGGAGGGCTAAACATCAGAAGATGTTACAGTGAGAACAATTTTGGATCCCAATCAGAACATCCTCCTCCATTACCCTTGCAGAGGATCTGTCTGTGTGTTGCCGTGCGGAGGCAGGAGCTGCCTGTCAGGGGAATGAGCAGAGGATGAGGGATTTCCCACGCACTGGGATCCAAACCCCATGGACTCACATGAACCCATCCCAGATGTCCCAACAATGTGTAGTGACACGTGGCACGAGCCTGCCCAATGACAGAAGGGGCCGGAGGAGGGCTCACACTTGTCTCCAGTTCTGGCTTCATCCTCTGTTTGGAAGACAGTGCCGGAGTTTATCCCCTGCTCGGTACTTTTGGGAAGTACTAACACAGGGAAGATTGCCTGGTTTGGGCCATTGCATGCCCTATGGGAAACAAGGCACGAGGGTAGGATCCCCTAAATCCTACATGGATATAGGAACAGTGTCTGAGCACTGCAAGTCACATCCCAGACAGGCCCCACAGGTCAGTGAGTGCAGACAGGGTGCAAGGGCAGCCTGGACAAACCCTGTGTCACCTTCCAGTACTGTCTCAAGGTGCAAAGTCCTTGGAACGAGCATCAGAAATGCCACTGGGCCAAAAATCAATCCAGCTCAATACTGATCTCTACCAAAAGCCACTGTGTGAAGGAGAATACAACATCCAGGTTTTCCCAGGACTGATCTTTCCCTGCTCTACCTGGCTTCCATTACAGTAATTTGCTTAATGACTTCCTCCATCAGGTGGCCAGCACAGCCATCCCTGGAGCCACCCTCCAGTCACACTCCTAAATGTACCTCCAACATATTTGTGCCTTTGGCCACTGGATTCCCTGGCAGTGCCTTCTGCAATCTGTTCAGCCTCTCAGGTCACAACTTATTCCCTTTTACCTGTTACAGACTCATTACCTGAGGTGTTCTGCCAGTCCTCCTGACTCCAAAGCTTCCTCATAAGAGCTGCTCAGGAAACTTTTCAGTGCAATTTCATTGGGAAAGGTCAATTAAGTTAAACTGAAATTTCTTACACAAAGAACTCTATTCTTAGTTTAAAAAAGAATTTATATCCTTAGTTTGAAAAACAATATGTTCTCAGGATTTGCACGGGGTTTCTTCTGCTTCTTCACTCCATGCCTTGTTTTCAGGGTTATCTGAGTATCAAGTCCCCAGAGTTTCCCCTTATATGCAAGTATTTAACCATGTGCACAAAACTGACTGTTCCTGTGCCTAATTCTGACCCAGGGAGATGGATGCAGCACAGATCTCTTCACTTGAGCCAGTATCATCAGAAAACCTTTAAAGTCAGCAATAAGAAATTTCCAAGGCATGATTCAGTCTATCCTGAAGTGAATCATTAAACTGGAACATGGATGAGTGAATCATGAGAACATCTCCAGTGTAAACCCAACTCAGTTAAAGGGAATCACGCCTTCTGTCCTTGCTGAGATTCCTCTGGACCACAAGGGAACATCACGCACTCCCATTTGTTCCTTGTCAATTTGGGAGCTTTAGGAGTGAATACTCTCCTCCCATTACCCTTAGTTTTGATGGCAGTGTCTTTGACTTTCCTTCTTTTCCCTTTCCTCTTTGAATGGTCTTGTTTTCCACCAACCCCACCAGTTCACAAAGCTATCACCCAGCAGTCCTGAAAGCAGTCCTCTTGTCCCAGAAGGAGTCTTCTAACACTGCTTTATCCTGTCCAGAAGCCCTTTGTGAAAACCCACCAGAGATGTTCTCAGATGGCTGCAATTAATTAGACTGAAATGACAAGTAGTGTTGTCTGTACACAACAAAATGTTCAGGTGCCCCCAAAATTAATTCAACTTTTTGGCATGATCTTCCAGCACCAAAATAAAGATCCAAATAAAAAACTAAATCAAAGCTGGGGAAAAATATTTTTGTTACCACTTCAGGAACAAGCCTTTCTTATAACCTTGTCATATAAACAACTTTTGTTTTGGGAGTTTCAAAAGGATATGTGGAAAACAGGGTGGTAGGGGCTCTCCCTGGGAACTCCCCATGGCCTTCCTCTATCTCATGTGTCTCATCTGAACCCCAAACTCATTGCTCTGCTCAGCAGCCTGGGGATGAGGCAGGCAGAAGCCATTTAGGACAAAATTATTTGTAACCCTTAGAGAAATTCTAAAAGCTTTTTAGACAAAGGGCTGAATTGGCTTTTGTCTGAGCAAATCTGATGTATAAAGGGTAGCCCCTCAGCAGGTGACATAACCCAGATGCCACTGTGACTTGACACTGACTTTACAGCACTCTGGAGAGAGGAAGCAACTTCCCCTTGATCAGGCAACACCCAGGACCTCTCCTGCATCACCGAACACTCCAAAACGCCCCATCCTGCCTACTGCTCCCAGACAAAATGAAATGTTGTCCCCTGTGCACCATTCATCAAAGCCAGGCCCGTAATTAATGGTACCATTTGTTCAGGGGATTTCAACAGGTACTGAAATCCGAAGCATCAAAGCACAGACAGTCTCATCCTGGCCTGGCGGATATAAATATGCCAGGGAGACTTCGTGTCACTCAGGAATCACTGTCCTTCCAAAGGGTTTGAAGGCCTTTCAAAGCACTGAGATGCTGTAAAGCAGGTCCCCAGGTCCTCATGGATGATCCAGAGTGAGCTCTGTTACTTGAGGGGACCACGAGTTTGGTCTTTCGAGCAAGATTTTGGGTTGGAACTGTCTTCACAAAAATGGCAGCAGCCACGATTACAACAAATACCAAAGCTCCCAACATTCCAGCTCAGCTTATTCCGTGATGGTGTGAAATCGGGAGCAGTGAGGTACGAAGCAGCCTGGTCCTGCTGCCTTCTCCTTTAACAACACTTCCCACCAGGCAGCAGAAACCAGGGAGTGGGTGATGTGAAGAGGCTGTTGCCCTCCTCAGAGATTCAGTCCAGACCTTCCGAGGCCAGCAACACAGGACCTACGGAAACCTTTTCTCCCATCACCGCACCCAGAGTGGCTCAGTCCAGCACAAGATCTCAGCCTCTTTCTTAAAACTCATCAGCTCCCTGCAACAATTTTTTGGGGTCTGTGGTTTTTCAGTGGAATTTAAAGAACAAAAACCTTGGATCATTACATCATGGCTCCAGTAATGTCTAGAACATTTTACATTTGATAAAATCTCCCCAGATTACCTTCTGAAAGCCTTGCGGTCGAGTGGCATGGCTGGGAACACAGGAATGATGTAAGAAACCACTGAATAGCTCAGAGATCAGCTCCTCACATCCATAGCAGAGAAACTTGGGGGAGGCATCACTCCTCCTTCAAGGGAACGTGGCAACTAGCTGAAGTCAAGGAGCTGCTGTGCCTATGGACAGACAGGAAGAATGGCCTGGCGTTAACACACGCGTAGCCTCACTTGGCAGGAATTCTGGGCCCAGGGTTGTCCAAGTGCCTACTCCCTGCCCCTCCTTAGCCATCCCTCCCTGTCCCACTTTCCTCTGGGTATATTTCCCCACCTCCTGCCTGTGTGTTTTGGAATCTCTCTGGGAAAGAAGGTGAAAGGTGCAGATTTGTATGGTGTGAGCCTCTGCTCTCAGTCCTGGTTCTTTAAAAACGGGAATCTTCCCAAAAGTGGGGACTCACACCTGGAGCTTGGCTGTAGGGGTGTTATAGGGGATGGGCAGAGAGCATCCCTTCCAAATCTTCATAAATCTTACTTCTGTTCAAAGTAAATACAGTATGATGTAATAATAATAACAATAACAACAACAATAATGGTGACACAGGCAAAACACAGGAAGATGAAAACTGCCAAGCCATGCAGGGAGAACCTGAGGTAAACTTTTCCAAGAAACCATGAGCTTAAAGGGAATCTCTGTTTCATTCTCCCTTCAGGAGACAAACACTTAATTTTACAACCTCCTACTAACTGGCTAAGCCCTGTGCTTTGGTGGAGCTCTGTACTCTGCCTCTCACAGACACAGCGTGAACCTCAAATCTTCGTGCAAAGCCATGTAAGCACAACTTTTGTATTTAAAAATGCGAGGATGGGCAGGAGGCAACCTAAAATCCTGACCTCAGGTGACTTCTCCCATGTCATTCCAGTCAAAGACAAACTGAGACACAATAACCAAGAATTCTGATTCCCAGACTGTACTGACAACCACCAGTTCATGCTGCTTCTCATCCGAGCAATGTCACCACGAGACTTTGATTCAGCTGGGAAAACAGAAGTGACAGCAGCTCTTGGTTGGGGTTGGCCCCTGAGCTTCCCTCGTCACACCATAATTAGCTGCACTGCTTTAGTGCAACTGGGGTGTTTCACCTCCAAGTGTGTTTGGGTGGTTAATTCGAAGATTAAGTCTCAAAAGCAGAGAACACAACGTTACGACCCCTAAAAATTAGATATTTATCTTAACTAGGTGGCTCATCCCTTTCACCTGCTCTCTGCTACAGATTCAACAAAAATCTTTATTTTTGCCTGGAAGACCCAAAGGAATTGGAGCTTCTGTTGTAAGCACAAGAGTTAAAGACAGTATCTGGGCCAAAGAGCTGAGTGCTCAAACCAGGCAACAGGTAAGAAACAAAATCAATACTAACACGAGGTCCTCCTCCTTATAAACCAGGAAACGAACCATGGGGAGATGACATGACCTGCCTGGGATCACTGCAGCCGGAACAGAGCTCCCAGCCTGGGTAATGGCTCAACCAGAAGACCACCCTTCCTCCTGAACAGGAGATCTGAACCTGAGCAGCCTGGCAAAGGAGGGATTACATGGTTCACATGGCTGAAGGTTTCTAGCTACCCCAAGGCTTTGTTGCCCAGGACCTTTGTCAAAGCAGCTGAAGAGAAATGCCCCACTCTGGTGTTGTTCCCAGTGGTCCATCTGCAAGCTTAGGCACTGACTTCCTGGTCGGTGCCTTCCTTTAGAACTGCAATCCAATTTACAAAGCCTTTAATTTGAAACTTTCTCATCACCGACTTAATAAAAGTAAATGACAGGTAATGGTCCCAGAAGCCAGGACCCATTAGATCTTTCTCAACACTAATAAGGGCTGATCAGACGCTTGTGCGCTCCTTTTCCAGCTCACGGAAACCCAGCTCCCCAAGGACTCTGCAGCCGGGGGAGAAACAGGAAACCAACCCTCTCACAGGCAAGGGGAAAAGGGAAAGAAAAGGGAGGGAAAACAAAAATAAAGAAATCCATGTGAATGTGAACACTTAAAGCCGAAGATGGGCAGGAGGATGAGCGCGGGTAACGCCTGCGCTCTTCCCGGAGTTCATCTGGGGCCCACGTGCTCGCTCCATTTCCCCAGCAGGGCACCGGGGGCTCTGCGAGGCGCTACAGGCGTCGTGGCTGCACGGAGCCGTGGAGCAAACCGGCTCTGATTTCTGCCCAAAGGCATCAGTGTCAGACCGGTTGGGATGTCAGCTCGGCACAATGTCAAGGCGGCAGTCACGGTGTGCTGTCACAAAGAGAAATAGATATCATTTCAAACACACAGCTCTGCAGAGAGGAGGGAGAGGCAGGAAAGAGAATCCCATAATGCACTTTTCTGGGGGGGAGAGAGGAACAGGAGGCTTAACTCTGCTTTGGCCACACGAGAGGAGGCACAAGTAGAGGATGCTCCAAGTCTTCCAGCCAATGTGTCACCAGGCTGGGAGGGCAGGTGGGTACTCCAGGAAGGACCTGATTTTCATCTCTTCGATGTACTTTTGGTTAGAAAAACAGCATCTGGAATCAGTCTCCTGAGACTAACTCCTGATTTAAGGAATTCTTTGGTCAGCACAAAGCTTTAGTCTTCACCTCTAGCACAAAGGGGAACAACAGCAGTGTGGTCACATTGACCAGGACTCCGGTGGTTTTCTGTCCTCCTCTGGTTACACCTCCACACTTTAGTGATAAAGGAGACTTTAAACCCAACCTCATTCCTGCCCCAACTGTCCCTTATGGTATTCTCATCCCAGGCCTAAGGCAATCCTGGCTCCATACATTGCATGACACCCTCTCCCAGGGAAGGGTGCTTGTTACACCCGTCTCTTCCCCTCTACAGAAGCCAGCAAGGTGACTTAGGCATTATTTGGAGATGCTCTACCTCATTTACCTCATATCCAGGCGACAGAAAGCAACTGTGGCACAGTCAGGACTGGAAAACTCAGCATCAGACTCTCCTTCTTCACTACAAGACTGTGCTGGGGCAGCCCCTTGCTCGTTCCTTTTCTGTTTGTCAATACTGTCTGGCTTCTGCTTTTGGTTCTCTGCTGTTCAGGGTGGAATTGCATCTGCAGTGACTTCTCTTTCCCAGACCTCACTTCTTCCACACTGATTTTCTCTCCTTCCATGGTCTCAAGGGCATCTGCCAGCCAGTGCACCCAGATGGAGGGGAAAAGAGAGAGTTGAAGGGAAGAGAGAAAGTCTTCACCTCAGTTTTCCTGGTTTGAACAGATACAATTTCATGAGATACCTGCCAGGAGTTCTGCCCACAACAAACAGTGACAGTACCACAACATTCCCAGCATCTTCATGTAGGTTTAAGTAACCATATTTCTGTTTAACCATGGTTCTGTTCATAACCACATTTCAAAGCAAGAAATACTTCTCAAGTAACAGTGTGAGAAAAATGCCATCCAAGAGCATACGTATTTTAATGAAAGGGAAGGGGATGGAGTTAATTTTTGGGAGGAACATGACATTTCCCACAGCTGATTATTCCTGGTTCCCTGTAGATCACTCACTCCCTGCCCACTTGCACAGAGGGAACAGCACCAAGGAATCTCAGGCTTCATCTTTGAGGGCATCTTTGTGGAAGGCTGGCAGACAACACAGCAAGTTTATCTCCTACCCCACCACTGGTGTCTGTGTAACATTTTTGATACACCAAGTCTGTATCACAGAAAGCCCTGGAGCCTGCTGCAATATAATTAATGTGATAGGAAATCTTGTACTGGAGCACAGCCAGGATTCTCATCACACTCAAGCCTCACTCAGTAACCACTGGACTTTCCATTCCTCCCTCAGCCACCCACCTCATTTGTCTTTGCTTCCCAATTCCTCTGAAGCACCTTTTAAACCCTATTGACACGATTGTTAGCTGTTGTAGCACGCAGGATCTAGGAAGGACTCTGTCTGGAGCAAATTCCTTGCCTGCTGGCTTGTCTCTAGCCTAAATCCAGGCTCTCTTATCCTTGCACATGACACTTGCTCACATGGCCTTGAAACCTCACGCTTCCCTACTCCCTTCAGATATTTTTACACTTAAAGTGGTTCCTCCTTCCTCGCCCCTGTCCTTTTCTTCCCAAGTCTGGCTTTCCAAATAAAATTCTTTCAGGTTTTCTGGATGGGGAGAAATCTCCCAGGGCTCTGCTTTATCCTGGTTATATTCTACCCTGTGCTCTGGACCTCTCTCTGATAATAACGTGCATACACTGTCTATTACAGCCATAGAAAGAAGGGGGTTTTATACATTTGGCCTCTTCTAAGTGCAATACACAGGCCTGGATCCTCTCCCAACATCTGCTCCGAGTCTGGACCAAGGGAATGAGAGATGCCACAAGGTTTGTAGCTTGTGTAAGAAAGATCTCATCAAGAATTGCAATAGCACAGTCCTAACCCTCGGGAGATGGGTATGGACAGCCTCTTGGAATGTGGTGTAGCCTCCACAGGGCTGCTTTGTCTTGCATTTGAGCTTCTTCACCCCACTCCTTCCTTCAGCAAATAGCAAACAGCAAACAGCATTTGTATTGCTTCTTACTACACCGCAGTGCTGCACAGATGAAAATGTCTGTGGCTTGTAACAGATTTGTACAGACACTTGTGCCACATCCTTACAATAAACTGAGAGCAGAGCGAAGAAGAGAAGTTGATGTTGGTGTTTGGGGTTACACATCTGTTTATCTGAGTATTTCCTTACTCTTTTGGGAAAAAGTCAACTACTACTGCTGTTCATTTCCACCTCCTGGCCACCAGTGCCTTACACCAGGCTGTCACCCCAAGCAGGGTGCTGGTTCACTTCATCTAAAATCTGTATCCGTAGGGAAATGTAAGCAATGCCTTGTTGCCAGCTTTGGTTTAACCTGGCTCTGAGGTAACCCAGCCCCTTTCACTAATTATACCTCCCTGTCCTCCGATTTTAATGAACACAAACCTAACTGCTAACTTTCTCACTCTCCGTGTAAGGCCCATTACTCAGATAAATCCAAAGGACTGTTGGGCTTTGTATCCATGGCTGGGGCAGATCATACTTTAGGCCAGAACAAAGCACATGGTAAATTCCTGAAGTCTCTTGGAGCACTTGTTTTGCCAGGATAAGATAAAAATACAAGGTCCACTATAAGACCACAAGTTTCACAACAATCAGACCCAAAAAACCCCTTAGACCTCAGTGCCCATGGGAATCCTGGATATCAGCCCTAATGCATCTCAGGTAGGGTGCCCAAAAGTCAGGGTTGCTTTAACCCTGTAACTGAAGAGTTTGAATAAATGTTTAATTCTGTCGGAGATTTATGTGTGCCTGGCATGCCTAGATATGCCTTTTTGTCCATGGTTTTGTCCTCATGGGATGCTTCAGACACTGTACCAGGATTTCAGCTTGTTGGAGCAGTATCTGTGGTTGGACCTGCATGAAGAGTCCAAGCAGAAGCCTCACAAACAGTAAATCTGAGATGTCTGAGAGGCACTGGGGCTCCTGGGTGAGACAAGAGCAGCCCTCACCTCCAATACGCCTATGCAGGAGCAAACCCAAGGACAGCAGGATCAGTTCATAAATATCACTGATCTTTAAACCAACCATTTCTCAGGCTGGGTATTTCATCTGTCATAAAAATACTGGTCAAAAAAGGTGTTTCTGTCTTGAATGGAGAAGAGCTGAGTTGCTGTCTCGATCCTCTTTTTTAGACTGACAGCAAATTGTTCCACTGCCAGGCCTCAGCTCTCCAGCTGTAAAAGGGACACAGCAGGTACCAGCCTCCGTCTCCTCCTCTGCTCCTCTCCACATTCACTGTGCTGTTAATTCAAGCATTTCTCAGAACTAACCAGCACAGACTCAGTGCAATAACTTCAGCTGGGCTCTTACAGGAGTGGCAAATCATAAATAGTAACAGAGGAGCTGTTTGTCCCCACAAATTGAAAACAAAAGATGAGATGTTGTAATTTGGATGAATATATTCCAACTCCCACCCTCCGTGACAGGGCTTTGGGAGAGCTGTGCAGCACATGCACAGCACAGCTGGCTTTGGGGATGGAAGCATGGCTCTGGGAAGAGCAGCTTTGCAGTGAATACTAGCAGCAGAATCTCCCTGGTTGTTACAAGCTGTGAGCTCCTCTTAGGCTATTATTTAATTAGGGAATTGCACATCTCTTAGCAAGCCCCCTTCCTGTTTCCCTCCTGCGACTTTCCTTCTTGAGCTCCCAGGACTGTTTAATCAGGCAAAGCTTTCAAAGGAGCAGAAGCATGGCCAGATGGCCCAGCCAAACTGAGCTGCCAAAGTAGAAAATTTGGGATGCACATGTGGCCCCTGAAACAAGTCCAACTGTGGGTGTTGAGGTGAAGGCTTAGGAAAGGCCAAGCTCCTGCACTGCTCCCTCCCACAGCCCAATCCCAGCCAGGACAGGCACTTCTCCTTCCCACTGCTCCCTGTCTCTTCAAACCACACAACACTGTCATTGTTCAGATGGCAACTTCCCAGCAAAAGGTGACTGTCACAACCCTCAGCTGGAATTGGCTGCACTTCAGGTTTCAAAGCCCACAGCAAGGTTTTTTCATGGCAGCTTCTCTGCTGGGAGCACACTGAGAAGCTCCTACCTCCCTTGTGTCAGGCCCTAATAAAATCACCAGTCACCCAGGAGCTCCTCCAGAGCAGCCCAAGGGACTGCAAGGGCAGCAGAACAGATGCCCTGCAAATCCCAGGAATCCTGTGGTGTTTACCAGGACTCTCAGCCCTGTTCCTGCCGCTCAGCTGGACCAGCTCCAGGCGCTCAGGGTTCGCACTGGACTGACTCCAGACTGGATGACAATGTAATAATGGATGTGTCTCCATGCTTTGGTTTGAAACCCTACAATTAAAAGCATACAGGGACACAGCAATTTCCTTGTGAATCAGACCTGTGGGCCCGTTAGAGCAGGATCCTGTTCATTACACTGCTGAGTGCAAGGGTGACAACACAGCCCTCTCTGCTCTGCTCTTTGGAAATCGCTGCTTTAGGAAGGATGACAAAGAAAACCTCGACAGTCGGGAGTACAGAAGAAGCAAACACTGCTCAGAGAAACGAGGAGCTCCCTCTGCAATCCCACTGCTGGAATATTTGTAACCCATGCAGGGGTCAGCCTCTGAGTGTAACAGCACTGCTGGGATGAGGGAAAGAATGGAAGTTCCATTTGGTACAATTTCATTCTTTCATTAATCATGTTTTGCTTTGGAAGAGAACTGTCAAAATCTCAATATTCCCTCCACAATTTCATTCTTGCTGAAATATATTGGGAAGTCTAACACATAACTAAACATGACTAAAAAAAGAAGCAAAAAAACTGGAAAAGAAAAACAATACCTAAATAAAACCTATGACTACAACTGAGTCAGGCTCTTCTTCTCTGAAGAAGACATAAAAGAACCAAATCATTGTGATTTCCTCAACCATCTCCAACAGGAAATGGCATTTTCCAATGAGAACCAGATTATCAAAGTATTCGTGACCAATTCTATGTACAACAGTTCCTAGAGAGTATCAGTGTGAGCTGTGATAATTAGGACAAGATTTTAAAAGAAATTTTGCTGTTGTGAATTCAATGCTTGGACATGAATTATAAAGCCATGTGATTCCTACCACTCTGTTTTCACCTTCAGCTTTCAAGATGTTGGCTAAGGACAATTACTATTTTATTGTCAGCCAAGGACTGAGCTTGTTACAGAGGAAACAAATGTATCAACAGCATCTGTCACGAAATTTTATTTTTATTCTGTCTTGTTTAGCTGTTTTCTTTTAGAAAGTCATTATACAAAAGTAAATATATCCTTAGTTCATCAGCACAAAGATGACAAAACATTCAGGATATTTATCTTGTCTAGATGCCATTTAAACTTCTATAAATGTGACCAGAAATTATTCTTACCAGCTCAGGGGAATCCTTTTTTTGGGAAGATTTTCAGCGCTAAGAGCTTTTGCTTACATGAGAAATGCTGTGCAGAAGTGCTTTCTCAAGGCACCACGATGATCCAGCTGCCAATGCCAACCCCTCTGAGGAATCTGAGAAGGGAATGAACAAACATGGCAGTGTTTGTGCTAGATGGGGAGCTCTGGGACAGTTGGAAAAGCGGTGCTGTGTGCCACAAATGCTTCTCCCACAGCTCTTCCCTGCCAGTGACGAGCTCTCCCCAGCCCACAGCAGCAGTGAGCGGCTGTCCCTGCACTGGCTCAGCTTCCTGGCCAGAACAGAGGTGTGAGGCTACTTTCTGTCCCTCTGCAGCCTTCTCCCAGCCAGAAGCTCTCTGTGAGCACTCCCACCTGCTCCTCCACGCTCACACGCAGATTATCCATGTGGGAACACAACTGTTATTCCAGCTCCCAGAGTGGGAGCTCTGCTGGACTCAGGCTCGTTGGTCCCAGAGATATTAACACTTATAATTCCCACCTCCCCAGTACATGAATTTTTACATTTTGCTTTCAATCCTCTTCAAACATTCCCTGTGGCTGAGGCACTGCCAGGTGTTTACCTGAACGAACTCAGCTGGGCTGTTCCACCAAGAGTCCAGTGGAAGGACACGCTCCCGTGCCGCTGGAAATGGCTTTCATACCTGGCTGAAGGTTAGAAGGGTCCTTATCTCCACACTTCAAAGAGCCTCCTCCCATTTGACAGCTTGGTGTCTCCCCCTGCACGATGTGAAAATCTTATTCTCAACAGTTTCAAGCCTTTTGATCTTCATAAAAGCCAGGTCACAAAACATCCTATCCTGGCTGTCTTGAGGAATGCCATAAACCCGGAGCCGTTGCCACATCGGGCCTCAGGATCTCTAATCTCCCAGGATTTATGAGCTCACATTTTCTTTGAAGGGACACAGCCTACTTTAAAATCACAAATATCATTACACATGCCTGCAATTTACATCAATAAAGGAAGAATAAAATCCACAATCTACTCATTTTTCTCCCATCAGTCCAACTTTTTAGTCATTTGCATTTATGTAGATGAGGGAATTTCCAGCCAGTTCCATTCTTTGGGCAGTGCTGCACATGCCAGTACCACAAATATTAAGACTGCAAACATTGTGGGGGAGGATTTTAATCTAAATACAGATAGTGCCTTATCTGGTGTCTTTAAAACAAATGCCTGAATCCATTTCTTTTAGTAATATTTTGTAAGGTTGTTAAAATGCAGGCCATAAACTTATGGATGATGTAAGAAACTTGTATGAGAAAATTCTAATATTTAAGAAACTCAGAAGATCAAAAGCAGAATGAGAAGGATTTATTTCTACACGCTATTACTGCATTTCTTTTATCTGTCTGTGTGTCAGGATTTCTGAAAGTGCTTGTCATCACCTTGTTATCTCGGGGCCTGATCTCCATCCAGAGCACTGGAGGTGCCGAGGCCCCTCACAGCCTCCCTGGGGACACTGGGAGCCAACAGCAGCCCCGGCCTCACCTCAGCCTTGCCAGGTCTGGCCACAGCATCAGGCACATTGTCAGAGCTATCACCAGCCTTATCTGCCTGCATTTCCTAAAGTCAAGACAGGGAGAAAAAGGTAACACAGCCCCAACTCAAGACATTCCTGAGCTGAAGAATTCACGTGGCGCATCGAAGGAATGTGCCACAGATACAAAATCAGGCTTACAAGATCTCCAACAAGAAATGGGTCTGTCACCAAGCTGGTATTTCTACCAATTTTAGAAGAACTAAAAAATATGCTCTTTTTCTTTCCCAGCTTTGTTAGCAGAGGATTCCAGCATAGATAGAATAAAGTCAAGAACTGCTTATGTAGCCCTATTTTGAGATGTGGGAAAGCAAGCAAGCATCCCTCCTTTTCTGGCCCTGCCACCCATGCAAGGTGTGAGATCCTCAAGCCTTGCTCTTGTTAGAAGAGGAAGATCAAGCTATGCCTCCCTTCTCCCCCAAAAGAACAAGGAATCCTGAAAACTCATGGCTTTTTTACTGTTTCAGTCAAGTACAACACAGATCTTCCTTTTACAAACTCTGTCATGGACTGAGTTCCCTCCTTCCTGCTCAATCAATCCTTGTACAGAGACAGAAGGGCTGATCGAATTTGTGGTGATGCTTCACATTTCATGGAGTATTCCCCATCCCTCATCCACAAAGTGACAACAAGCCAGCACATCCCAAGTCATGGGGCAAAAGATCTACTGGAATTACTTTGCATTACAAAATATGGGAGAAATATTTCCAGTATCATTAAATTTCTCATTTGTCCAGTGCATTTGTCCAGATCATAAAATCACATCAGGGAAAACTAAAACAACAAATCAACACAAAAATCAAATAGGAAAGGGGGAAGGAAAGACTGGTAAAATTAACACTACCTAAGAATTAAGATCATCCAAGATGTCACCTTTGACAGTTTCCTTTTCTTTCTCTTTGAAGGGAGGTTGAGGCAAGGAAGGAAATTTTATACACAGTGCAAAGACGATGGAGAAGGGAAATAAAAAACAAATCAAAGGAAAGGAAAAAATCACAGGGCCTATGGGATGATGACAGAAAAAAAACATACAAAGGGTGTTCCCCTCCCAGCTGCCAGAGACACGAAGGCACCTGGTACAACCTTCATCGATGAAGGCTCAGATCCGTGTCACCAGGAGACAGCTCCAGGGTCTGAGCCCTGATTGATGACTTTCAGATTGCCAGCTGTGACATAATTCACTGGGCAGCAAGACTGAGGTCAATACACGTTTAAGTAAAAAGGTTTTTCGTAAGCCTGTGGGGTCAATCAGGAAAAGCTGTCGTTGTTGGAGGGGAGACGGGAGAAGGGATGGGCTGGCAGGAGGAGAAGTGACCAAGCACTCAATTCCCGGTAAGTAACTGAGAGCATTTTACTGCTGAACAGCAGTCCAGCAACAAAGCACATCCTGGAGTATGGGAGCCAAAGGATTTACCCCTTTGGAAACAAATACTGCACCAAGTCTCCCGGCCCTTCCTCCCCGCTGCCCTTTAAGCCACTTCCTCCCAAATCCAGCCAGGACCCAGATTCACTGAGAGAACTGGGATTGTTCAGCCTGGAGAAGGAAAGGGTCTGGAGACACCTTAGAGGCTCTTCCAGTGGCTAAAGGGGCTCCAGGAGAGCTGAAGAGGGACTTTGGACAAGGGATGGAGTGACCTCATCCCTTCCACTGTCCCAGGCTGCCTCCCACCCCATCCAGCCTGGCCTTGAACATTTCCAGGGATCCAGGGGCAGCCACAGGGATCCA
>VZTE01006120.1:96981-401317 GCA_013397775.1 Eulacestoma nigropectus | reverse complement strand
CCACTGTCCCAGGCTGCTCCCAGCCCCATCCAGCCTGGCCTTGAACATTTCCAGGGATCCAGGGGCAGCCACAGCTTCTCTGGGCACCCTGTGCCAGGGGCTCCCCACCCTCCCAGGGAACAATTCCTTCCCAATATCCCATCTTCCTGTGGGCTGCCTCCAGCCTGGCAGCTGGAACACAGCCCCCTGGTGAGGTTCCTGGCTGCCTGCACAAGAAAGCCTGGGAAGCTCTGTCAGCCAAGCAGGCCGGGAAAGCTGCATTGCTCACCGAGACTGCACCAGGGCCAGCCCAGGGAACACGGACGGGGCCATCCAGTCCCGCCTGGTTTGGCACAAGGAGGTGGCTGCACAAACGGTGGGCAGAGCGAGATCCAAAGCCAAGGCCGTTGCTGCCACAAGGGAAGAGGACTTGACTCAAAAGAGACACCACAGGCTGGGCAAACAAACTTAACTTGGCTTCTAGGCCCAGGCCATGGCTGCTGGCAGTGCTGGTGTGTCCAAAGGAGGCACTGAAGTCCAGGTTTCCCCCGTGAGCACAGACGTGCATCAGGAATTTCAGTCCTAACACAAGGGCTCTGACTCACCACAAGCTTTACCGCTTATCCTGTTTCAAATTCACTTTCCCTCCAACAAACTTCCCTGCACTGGCTGCTTGAACCCATCTTTTTACAGTACAGAACTGACCTTTTTTTCCATACTTTGAGGGTTCAGTGCTGTGTGCAGGACTTTGGGATGTCAAGAGCTTCTGCCAAAACCCCTCTTGCTGTCTGCAGTCAGGGACGCTTCCATTTCTGTTCCAGGTAGCTGGGTCATTTCTGCAACAAATTAGTGTGGAAGCAGCACTTTTATAAAACCATGTGGCATATTAAAGAAAAATATCCTCCATTTCAGACCGGAGTTCTCCTGAGAAACAGGAATGGGTTGTCAGTTCAGCCTCTGCTTTGAATAACTGAAATGTAAAGTAGCATATGGGGGTTTATGAGCATTTGCTTTCAGCGTGGGACTCTGGAATCCAAGTCTTGTAAATCCAGGATTGGAGATTAGATACTGCTACCATCAGATCTGGGCTGGGCATTGCCTTTACAGGGCATTTAGGCCAGGCTTGAGAACCTCAGCTGCCAGGTGCACACGGGCTGCAAGTATTCTCCTCATTATTATTGCAGAGGCCGTAAGTGGCAGAGGCAGCTCATGTTTGCTCCCGGTTTCTAACTTGCGGGAAAGCTCGTTATCGGTGGGGCATCCTTGAAACTGCAACCAAGAGCATTAACTTTTAATATTTAATGTATTCTTCAGGCTCTTGGAGAGCAATGTGAGAAATATCCCGTAAAAATCTATTAGTGTTAATAAAATACCACCCAACAGGTTGTCCATTATCAGCAATTAAAGTTTTCAAAGCAGGTCAGATAACTCCCTGGAATGATTTGTGTGGCCTTTACATCCGTTCTTCTCCTTCTTCCATTTTTTTTTTCTTTATTAAACTTTCTCAACTCTTTTTTCTCCCCTCCCTCCCACAGCCCAGCCTAGTCCTAACCAGTGAATTATGGCACTAATGAGGTGTTTATACTCTCTGCCCATCAATCACAGATGTGCGTGAGTGAAAGCGCCAGCCGAGAGTCGGGAAGTGCTGCAGCCTTTGCTGCAGCCAAAGGAGTATTAGACTCCAGCTAGATAAATGCCCTGCTCTCTCCCTTTTTTGCTCTTAGCCCCAGGGCAGGAGCAAACACACTCCATCTGCTTTGCCACCCAGCACCTACACGGGGACATCCTTGCAGCTCATGTGTGTAACCTCTGTCCTCTCATTTGTCTCACTTCACCCCTTAACCACAGCAATGCATCCCTGGAATGTGATATCCGTAACAAGCGAAGGAGCAGCTAGCACAGGGTGCCATCAAATAAGACAGGAGCTGCCCCCAGTCCTCCTCTTTCAATGCTTTCCTCAGCTCTTCCTTCCCTATGAGCCCCCAGAACACACATGGAGGCACCCTGAAGGACCAGCACCGAGACCATAACTAGAAATTAGTTAATTTATACTTCTTTCATTTCTTAAAACAAAACAAAACAAAAACGAGACTTGGATTTTTAACAGAGAGGCTTTGGCTTTCTCCCTGCTAATGAATTCATCTGAAAAGAAAATCAAAATGAAATCTAAATTAATGAACACCCATGTTTATGGAGACCTCAAAGAGCTCTACACCTACACAAACCCAGTCATTAAATGAGGTCTCTGTGGTCTCCATTTAGCATACCCTGGCAGAGAGTGAGCCAAATTCAGGTGTGATGCTCACAAAGAACTCCTCCAGGTATGTTTTACTGCAGCCTCACGGTTCCTGGGAAAAAGACAGAAGCTCCTGGCTGGTGACCCCAGCACCTGAACAACAGTGGAAGTCTCCTGTGGGATCTTTAAGAAAGCAGGTTAGGAGCAAAGAGAAGGAGCTAAAGGGACTTAGCCACGGCTGGAGAGGCTAAAATCCTAAGAAGCAGCTGTTTCTCTTCTAGTTTGAGAGCAGGATTCTCGCCAACTCAAGCACCCCCCTCACGGTGTCCAAAGCCAGCCTGAGGGTGGTGGTGGTTTCACCTGACCTCAGCACATACTAGGGTGGAGCAGGCAGCTTTTCCTCATCCTGTTGGACCATTAGTGTGTAGGGCTTCTATATTATTTTTAAAGAAAATGATGTTTTTACTTGAATGTGGTTGATCTCTGCGGTGCTTTTTGGAGCAGCATCCCCCCTTTACAAAAATAGTGAGCAGCCATCCCACCTTCCCCCCATTCCCACCGGATTTATCTCATCTCCCTCTAAGGGGATCCTGTTCTATTTTCTCCTCTCGTCTGGTTCATGCTCTGCTCCTGTGAATAAAGCTCTCCTCGTGTCCTGCTCCCACATGCTCAGGTGCCCACCAAAGGCAGCTCCCTCCTCTTGGGCTGCTTCCCCATCACCACACGGTCCTTGGGACAAGGGCAGCTTCCTCTGGGACAGGCTCATGCCCAGGGCAGAGGTTTCTGTACCCCTCCATCATTTTCATAAGGAAGCTACAGGTCCTTGTGCCAATTCCCATCTAATGACAAAAATCACATTCTCCCTAATTACTTTTCAAGAATCCCTTCCCAGTTATCCATGGATCCCCTCAGCCTGCTGGTAGAAAAACTTGATGGCATTTTCCAGTGGAAACAAAAGATTTTTGTGAGCCCAACTATTGGGTCAGTTCCTGATGGGAACCTGGCCCAGAGTCTGGAGAGACCAATGGGCACATTTCACCTTCTGACAACACTGATGAGTGGCATCAGGAACAGCACCCTGTGGCCACACTGCTTTTGGTGCTCCAGCAAATGCATCTGGAGGCTGCCTGGGGTGCCTCACCCTCCCACTCTGTCTGCTGGAGAGAGATCTGGATTTCTTGGTAGGAGGAGGGATGGGAAGGGGAGAGAGGAGACAAACAGGCCCTGGGTTTGTGGTGAGCAGCGGGGAGGGGGGGCTTGGCAGCTCTTTGGAGAAGAGCAGGAAGTCTTAATCCTTGGAGCCAGCTGAGTAACCTCAGTGGTGACCTTCCATCGTAGGCGCCAGTGCTCTCACACGGGGGAAAAACAGCGAGAGAGGAAGAAACAGAAGCTGAGAGAAGTTGGCACAAATAAACCCTGCAACACAGGGATGAAGGGACACCATCCCAGGAGGAGACAGCAGCCTCACTGCCCCGAGCATCTGCTAGATTCCAGTTCTGCTCTTAGGGCTTGTGTTTCTATTTATGCACCAAAACAAGCGGTTGGGTTTTCTCAAGAGCTTGGCACGTTGAGAAAATGCGGCTTTGAGCGTCCCAGGGGCTCCATGCAGATCACGGGGTAGGTGTGCTGTGCTGGCTCAGTCCTGAATCATCCCACTGGTGACACGGCCAGGGCGTGCTACAGCTCCCTGACTCACATGCCCAGGATTCCTTCCTATGGAAAGCAGAGCGTGGGAGGGGAGGACACAGAAGGGGTGCACAGCCACATCTCCCAGCTGGGAAGAGAGGAGACGGTCCCTGACACGAGAGTTGGGAAATGCCGAATATCCCACAGTTCAGCTAAAGCCCCAGAGAGCTGCTGGGTGAGAATTTCCCTAAGAATTCAAATTCTTATAGATTTTATCCTGACATCCCAAGCAATTATAGGACAGAGATTCCCCACTTCCCCATGGCCATGAATGAGGCAGTCTCTGTGCATACACTTCATATGTTCCGTTGCTAGAATTGACAACTCAAAATATAACTTGTCATTGAAATATTTTAGTTATCTCTTGTCCCACTTTGTCCTGTGCACAGATTAATACTTATTGTTAAATTTATACAAAGACCTTAGCAGGGCTTAGCAAATAATGTCCTTCCATCACAGAAACTTCCTCCAAGGAGGAAAAAAGTAACCACTTAGAAATACAACAACTTCTACAGAGAAACACAGAGGTGCTGGTGATGCCCGTGAATGTTCTGAGACCATTTGCACAAGCAAATGTGAAACAGCCCACAAGCTCCTCTCACTGCCCCCAGTACCCCTCTACCTTGCAGCAGGGTGAGCAGAGCAGGACGTGCCTCCACGCACACCCCAGAGCCTGGGAACGAGGGGGAGAGCGTGGGCAGCACAGTGGTTTATGGGAAGAAATTCCATGTTTAGGACAATGCTCGGAGGCAGCTGAAAATCATTAAGTTTGGTCACTTGTGTGCTTTTGAAATCCGTGCCCCAGCCAGGAGTGACTCATGTGGGGAACACACAAGGATCCAACACGCACAGGGACCCACACCACACAGCTGAGAGAGGTGTGAAACTGAGGAAAATTCCTCCTTAAGGACACCCTGAAATACGTCCCACACGGCACTGGCGCTGTTACATCCCACATCGTTTCTCCTCGCACCACGGCCAGGATGGCAAAACCCTCCACAGCCAACACAGGCTTTTTGGACAATGCTCAGAATCCGTGTGCTGGGCTGACTCCAGCAAAGCAAGGCAGGCAGGACCACATCACAGCCAGAGCACGGATTGCCACCGGAGTGGATAAGCTTGGAGCCAGCCTGGGCAAGCTGGAGTGAAAGCATTGATCCAACCCTGCTAATACAGGCGCTGTGAGCGCTGCTGGATTTCCTCTGCCTGCTGGATTACACTGTATAGGGAAATAGGAGCCAGAATGGGAGCAGAGAGAAGAGAATGAGGAGGAAATCACGCCCCATAATTTTAAGCCTCTTAAAGGGAGGGATTCAGTCCAAACTAATTGTTTAAGTTCACTTTATATTCAACGAGAAAGAAAGTCCTTGCCAGAATGGAATTTCTCTCATCTTAAATTAGGTGGGATACACGTTCCTCCTTACTGTTCTCCATTAACAAGAAGGGAAACTTAGACAATTAGGTTAGTCTGGATACTCTGTTTAAGAAGACTAAAATTAGGTGAGATGAATCCTACCCTAAACATCCTATCCAGGTGAGTGTGGCTCATGTCTGATGAAGTCCAGCTTCACTCTCTCATGCCCCGACACAGCATCTGCTGTTTTCACCACCTTTCCTTCCATTGATCACCACCTAACCCCTGGAGAAATCCAGGCAGCTCCTACCACCAGGATGCCAGAAAGTGGTAAATTCTACCTGGCATAAATAAAGGCAGGAATTTGGGGAGCACAGGGATGAGAGGTGGTTGGCATCACACTCAGTTCAAACACCTTGTGCCAGTCACATGGGGAGACAATTTCTCTGGAAACTGCCTATTTGTCCTGTTCCTAAGCTGGATGAATTAGTGGGCCCTGGATTTCTCCCAGAGCAGCTGAGCTCTCTTCCAGCTTCCTTTCACTAATGGCCACAGGAGCTGGAGCCCATGAACTCCTTCTCTCCTTCACCTCCCTTTGCTCTCTGCTCCCCCAGCACACAGAGCTCCGCGATGAGCCGAGCTCAGCCATTCTGGGATGGAAAACGAAGGCAGCTGCCAACACACGGGGCTGCCGTCAGTCCCCGAGTGCAAAGGAGGTGCCATCCACCTCCTCCGTGCCAGGTTACACCAACTCCACGATCCATGACATCCCTGGCCTCGCTCAACAGCTCCAAGCAAACTGCACAGGCTTGAGCTGATACAATTAGTCCGCCTCAGCCCTGGAAAAGGAGAACCCATGAAAAGCTACATTGAATCCTGCCTCTTCCAAATCCCCACAGCTTCCTTCTTTTCCTCCTTCCTTCATTTTTATTTCTGTAATTATTTCTCCCCTTTCTTTTTTTCCCCTTCCTTCCCCATTAACAGGGGAAAAAACCCAAGAGAGAAAACGCAGGCAGCCAAAAGCTCATTAACATACTTGACCTTTCTGAAGAAAATTAATTCCAAATTCGCACATACCGGCTGTGTTGCTTGGTTTTGTCAAAACGGTGGCATCATTAGAGAGGAGACGAGATGGCTCAAGGGGACGGGGTGTCTGCCACCTCAATGGAACTTGCACCGAGTTACTGAGTGCTGGCACAAATAAAGCAATGACATGGGCCATTCTGTCAGCTTTTCACATGAAATTAATCTTCGTTTCGTTGGCTGTGTAAATTTTTATCACCATGGAGTGGGGGGTGATGAATATACCAAAGCATCCTGACAGCTATGGCCTGAAAACTCGACATTGTCTCAGCATCTTAACCGCAGTGGTGCTGGAACAATCCCCCTTCCCCGGCGCGGGCTCCGCGCGTGTGCGCGCGTGTGCGTGAGCTCCTGTCGGGATGTGTGAGCCGTTCCCTGACACTCTCTCTCCACTCCAGTGTGCTGTGGCCTGGGAAATGCTTGAGGTTTGGATTTCCTGGCTTCAGGGCAATGGCAAACAAATTACTGCTTCTCTCTCACTCTCCGAGTCCCACTCCAAAAGCCGGTTTGGGTCCCGGCATGCTTTGCTGGGGCTGGCAGGGCTTCCTAACTGATGAGCAAGAAGAGCAGCTCTGCCTTCTCCCGTGGCTCTGGAGCTGTTGTTGCTGCTGTTTTTCAGGTGCATGTCACGTTGCAGTCCAGGTAGGGACATGACATTGTTTGCAGGCAGCAGGGATGTGAGAATAACACACACCTCGGCGGTGCCACACGCACCTTCCTGCCCCAGACAGCTCCGACACGAACACGAGCGTTCACCAACAGCTGCACCCACACAGACGTGTGAGCGGCCTCAGCTCTCCCAGATTTTCCCCCTGCCAACAGCACAAATAACCCTAACCCTCACCCTACACCAGGATCCACAGCACAAACAGCAACCCGGGAACTTGCAGATGTCCCCAGGGTCACGGTTTATTCTGTGCTCTGTATCTGAGACAGATGAGAGGCTTAAAATTTAAGTTCCTATAGAGCAGCAACACAAATTTCCTAAGGATGCTTGTCTCCAAAGCAGTCTGGCTTCTGCTGGCCAGACCCAAACCCACAGGGGCTGGCTGAGAGGAGTGACCAGGCCTCTGGCCATTATCACTCATGTGGCACTTGCTAGTCAAGGGCATCGACTGCTCTTTTCAGAGCAGCAGAGAGCTCAGCCAAACCCAGTCACCCCCCTGCACTCCAACTGTCACTCAGAGGCAACGTGCTCACTGGGAATTGTGTTGCTTACACTTTTGGCTTCAGCAGGAAAAGCTGGATTTGCCCCCTGAAAGTAAAGCATGTATCCCTTCCCAAATTAGCCAGTGCTCATTCCAAAATGCACTCGTGTGACAGTTTGGACAAACTGGACAATGACAGAGGCACACCCTGACACAGGTGTACACAGCCTGCAACCTCACCCATGAACATGGACAGTATTTTCAGCCTGGAGAACAGAAGGCTCTGGGAAGACCTTGTAGCAGCCTTCCAGTACCAAAAGGGGCTCCAAGAGCTGGAGAGGGACTTGGGACAATGGATGGAGTGACAAAACAAGGGGATTGGCTTCCCACAGCCAGAGGGCAGGGATAGAGGGGATATTGGGAAGGAATTATTCCCTGGGAGGGTGGGGAGGCCCTGGCACAGGGTGCCCAGAGAAGCTGTGGCTGCCCCTGGACCCCTGGCAGTGTCCAAGGCCAGGATGGACAGGGCTTGGAGCAGCCTGGGATAGTGGGAGGTGTCCCTGCCCATGAGGCTGGAACAAGATGAGTTTTAAGGTCCCTTCCAACCAAAACCATTCCAACATTCTGAAAAAATACCCTTTCCCTTCGGATCATGGCTTGCGAGGTAATAGGCAGGTAGGAGTCTACAGAGTCTGAAGTTCTTCCCCAAATTAAGTACTGCAAGATCTTAAACCTGTGATCTAGGCAGTTGTGGTCGTGACCTGTGTGGACACTGGCCACTGGAAAAGGAGGACATTTCAAATGGCGGAATCCCTCCAAATACAAGAAAGGTAAAATGTTCAGTGGATCTTCAAGGCCAAAAAAAGAAACAAAGATAAAACACATGCAGGAAGTCTGGTAGGTCATCTGATCCATCCTGTTCTCCCAAAGCTGGATCAACTACTGTGATCTCCTGATGAGGGTCATGGAACTGCTTGAGATCTGAGATCCATTAAATGTGAGCCCAGACTGGTAAGAACCAAAGCTCAGTGTTTAGTTTTCTTATTTACTATTTTGTTATCAGTCCAATTCCAGCCAAGGGCACCTGACAGGCACCTGGCAGCAAGGAGAGCTCACAGCAAACTCGCCTGTACCAGCAGGTCAAGGGACACAATTATCCCTCCGTGACTTGTTAGACCCCAGCTGGCCCACACCCAGGTGTGAGCTCACAAGTACAACGAAAATGCTGATAAACCTGAACAAATCCAACAGGGAGCCACCAAGAGGATGGGCAGGGGCCTGAAGCACAGACCCATGGAGATACCCTGAGGGAAGGGAGTTTGTCCACTCTGTTCAAGTTTCAGGGACAGCTACAGCAGCCTTCTTGATACCATGGCAGGTATAGGGAGACAGACCCAGGCTCTTTGCTCAGCTGTTGTGGCAGGGCAGTGAAAGACAAATTAAAGGTCAAAAGAAAGGACAAACATTGAAGGAGTGAAGGTTCTGCCTGAACATACAGAAAAAAAATGGGCTATCACATCTCTGACTCAGGAGGTTTTAAACACCTGACTGGACACAGCCCCGAGCAACCTTTCCTAAATTCAGGGTGAGCCTGCCTGGGACAGTGGTTGGACTAAACCTCCAGAGGTTCCTTCAGGCTCCATTTACCCATCTCTCCCATCAACTGCTGCAACCCCTTGGCAGGGTGTGTAAGTGTACCTGTATCCATGCATTCCAGAGGAGAAGGCCCAGGTGTCCTGGGACACTGCTGCAGCCGTGTGCCAGAGCAGGCTGGCGTCTGCAGGGAGCGATGATCACGTGCACCCAGAGAATTCCTGCCTCTACATTTGTGCAGGAGGACAACAAAGGGAAGGTATTTGTGCATCTGTGAGTGTTTGTACCCATGCATCAGTGAAATGCTGCATGAGGGGACGTGTGCCTGTGCACACACAGGATTCAGGAGCAGCAGGGTCTGTTTCCAGCTGCATGGAGTCTGCAGAAGAGATCCCAGGGGAAAGCTGCACTAACACGAGCATCCTTCTCCCTCTTGCCAGCCCTTTGTGGCTTGTTGAAGTAATGTAGTTTCTGAGGGGGGAAGTCTTATATCTTGAGACAAACCACATACCTCCAGGGTGTGCATCCAGCCTGGAAGAGAGTGGAAGTGAGACAAGAGAACAGTCCAAGTCTCTCTGAGGTGTCATTGTGCGCACACAGAATGCAATGACTCGGCCCCATCGGAAGCGATGGGGTGAGAAGAGAGAGCGAGCTTCCTTCAGAGGGCTTCAGAAATAGAAATAGGACAATCCAACCACGCTTCCACTTGAAGTCATTCCCCATGTACATTCCCAAAGCATCAGGGATCCTCTAATGCGATTGTAGTTGGAAAAGGTGTTCAAACCCACGCATACAGAGGAACGGGAGGTGCAGTAGTGAAGTCTGGTGTCAGAACGCACGTGTAAAATAACGTCTGGCATCAAGTGCTCTTAGCCTAAATATTCACCAAAAGAGGTTCTGGTTAATCTCTGATGCTTCAATAACCCTCTTGCCAATCTGGGTAGGAGCAGAGAAGCAGCACTCCCAAATTCCACAGAGATGAATCACTGGGTAACCTAGGGGACCCTGGTCATGCTGGAGTGAAGGGGAATTGAAACAGATTGTCAAGGAGCAGCAAGGCACACCGTGGGAGGAGGGATGGCAGCACGTCCTGACTGCAGCCTGCAACCTGAGAGGTAAAAATCCCATCCAAAACCAGCTCCAGACACCGTTTGTCAGAGGAATTTGAATTTCAGCTCTGCCTTGACTGAGGCTGCTCCCAAGTGAGGAGCTTTGCCAGGTACTCTGGGGGCCTGGCTGAAGTTCACCTGCTGGAGCTCTGGGAGCTGTATTCCCAGCTCATTCCATCCCACAGGATCGGTGAGGAGGAATTCGTAAGCAGGTGATCAGAATAAATGATTTACCAGGGCACTAAAAGATCAAGGCAGTTATTTCTAAAAGATCTCAGAGCATCTAAAGCCTAAAGTGTTGCAGTGCTTTCAGGTCTGCCTCCAGGCTGTCAGCCTGGCTCCAGCTTCTTGGAATAAGTAATTGCCCCACTCCACGTAAGTCAAGTAGAAAACCTATTCCAAAAGCTCCTTGCACACTCCCCCAAGGACACAGGCATGTGATAAGTATCTGCTTCTCCAGGATACAGAGCCATAAGAAGTATAAAGTTTCTAATTCATATTTTAAATGAGATTCCCTTTCGTGGTTCCAGTAGTACGAGAAGACTAAGAAAGGCTTTGAAAAATGCCTTTTCAGTATCAACTCCAAGTGTCACCCCAGGTTTCACTGTAATTCAGTAGGAGGTCATAAATCCCAGACCATGGAGCTGAGGGAGCTGGGAAAGGGGCTCGGCCTGGAGAAAAGGAGGCTCAGGGGGGACCTTGTGGCTCTGCACAACTCCCTGACAGGAGGGGGCAGCTGGGGGAGGTCGGGCTCTGCTCCCAGCGAACAGGGACAGGAGGAGAGGGAACAGCCTCAAGTTGTTCCAGAGGAGGTTCAGGCTGGATCTTGAGAAAAATTTCTTCCTTGAAAGGGTGGTCAGAGACTGAGCAGGCTGATCAGGGCAGCGGTGGAATCACCATCCCTGGAAGTGTTCAAAGTAGGCATGGATGTGGCACCAGGGGACATGGGTTGGTGGTGGGCCTGCAGTGGTTGGACTTGATGATCTCAGAGGGCTTTTCCAACCTGGATGATTCCATGATTCAACCCATGGCTGTTTCTTTGGTCGTGCAGCTGTAACACCAAACCCCTCCTGCTTCCCCTAAGGAAGGTGAACCTTTGGGCTGTGGGAGTGCAACCAGGGCCATGCCACCACATCAACAGCTGTGTGGTTTGAGTCTCCCTCAACCACTGTGAGCACCTTCCAACACTGCAAGAAGCCCCCACCACGCTGGAAATGGGATGCTCCTGAGAACATTGTGAGCAAAGGGGAACAAACTCAGCATGTCAGGATTTGAAATGCCACTTCTAAAATTGAAGCCATTTACTGTTGGGGTGGAAATGGCTGTTTCTGATCACAGAAAGGCTGGATCTCCCTCATAAACCCATGTGGGCAGTCACTAGAGGGGGCCAGAAAACCACCTCGGAACAACAGGGGCTGGAAAACCAATGTTGAGGCCAAGGACTTGACTTTTACTCTCTGAGTAGTCCAGTGAGAGGAGTAAGGCCGGCCCCAGAGCCTCTGCTTACAATGGGTGCCATTTACTCCGGGTGTAGTTCCACTGAAATGAATGGACATCTTCAAGAAGAAGAGTTACCAGTCCTGTGAGTAAATGTGACACAATTTGGTTTTTAAATAGCACTACCCTTTTGATGACCTTCCACAACCATAAAATTAAGCCTAGAAAGACCTCCAGGGCAAAATCAAACTGAATTTGTCAAAATGTGTCAGAAAGAACGCAGTGTGTAGCCAACCTAAGTTGGAAACGTTTCCATACAGGAGAAAGTTGGAGGTCATGGAGGAAACACAAGGATGACAGAAGCCATTTGAAGCCCACGGTGATGTGGGATTTATACCACACAGGCTTCTCATTGCTCTCTCAGCCTCCAAGAAATGTCTTGGGTTTGTTTCAGGAGCACTGAAAAGCTCCAGCCTGGCACAGGGTCTTGGCACACCCAGAGCATGGCAGGTCAAAGCACACAAAGGTGGAGGAGTTAACAAGTGCCCCGGTGAAGAGCGGCCATGCCAGGAAAAGGGATGAGCTTTCAGAAAGCCACATTAGTGCTGATGGGAAGTGGCCATGAAGATGCACTGCAGGATCCTGCCAGCATCCAATTACAGAGAGAGCATCTCCCTATTAACCCTGCTGGGCACCACCTCAGCAGCCCTGGCAGTGCCTCCTCCTGCCCCCGCTCAGGGGATCAGCACTAAACTCCTGCTTCGGGATTCCTGCGTGCACAGCCACGGGCTCTGCTGAAGGAGGATGACCCTGGAAATCAGCTCACTTGGCAAGATGACGCCAAACCAGCATTTCCTCAGATAATTTTCTTTTCTGACCAATGGCATAGACTCCAAAGCAAATAGGATCATACAACAGAACAGGATCACAGAACATCCTGAGTGGGAAGGGAGCCACAGGGATCACCCAGTCCAACCCCTGGCCCTGCACAGTCACCCCAACAATCCCACCCTGGGCCCGAGGGCATTGTCCAAACGCCCCTGCAGCTCTGGCAGCCTCGGGGCTGTACCTGGGGACCCCCAGGTCTCTGACTGATCTCTCTTTACACACAGATGTCACCGGGCTCACTGCAGGGAAGCAGTGACTTTCTGGCTACGTTCAAGTCCATGAGGGCTTTTGCCATCACCTTTTTCCACCCTTCTGTCCAGGGACTTCCCTAGAGAACTTCTAAGGGCCTTCTGAAAGGTGACCAGGAAAATCAAGTCTCGCATGAGGAAAGACAAGTTTCCTTATGAGAGACTCCACGGACAATGTTTAGGAATCCACAAGGTGAAAAATTGCTCTCTATTTACAGAGAGCTCTGAAATTGCTGCTGTGAAGGCCTAGCTTGTGCTAGGCAGGAAAAGGCTCCGTGCTCTCCTGCTGGGCAGCCCTTGGGTCCAGCCCTTCCTTTGCACCATACCCTCACTGCAAGGCTGTGCCATAAAAAAGTCCGATCTGCTATGAAAAGCTGTCAGTGATGAGAAAGGTAAGATTTGCTTTTCAATTCTTTTCTCCTCAACTGTCATTAAAAATGATTCACGATAACCCCAAAGTCTACACGACTACATGATTAGAACTGAGACCTACCATAAATTAAAAGGCTTTTCTTTCTGTTCTTCCCTGGCTGGGCTGTATCAGGTTACCAGAACAGAACAAATGCAGGAATCCAGAGACAGCCCAGCCTGGTGACCAAAACTCAACTGCTACTAAAGGTAAGTGATATCTCAAGAAACACATGTTGGTTCCACGGCTTAAAACAATGAATCCTTGTAGAAAATCATAAAGTTTGAGGTAAAAAAAAAAAAGTTACATTGTAAAATGACATTTCCCATAAGCAACGGACTGTCAGGGCACTGATACCATGTGCTGGGGAACTTCTCTAGGGCTGCTCAGCTGAGGAAATGAGGAAAAAAGAGCTGAGCACTGCAAGCATTCCCAGGGTGTTGAAAGAGGATGAACAGAGAAGGCTTTTATTTATTTTTTTCCCATGGAGAATTAATGAATATAGAAAGTGGGGAGGAACAAAGGAGAAAGGAGACGAGAGAAGTTTAAAAGTGTCTTGCCTTTTTCTTAAAATCAGAAAACAGAGAGGTTTTAGTGAAAGTTTTGATTTTACTTTTTTGGGGGAGAAAAAAAGAAAAAGAAAGAAATCCAGAAAATCTGGTGCTTGAGTAGAAACTTAAGATTTGGAAAGCAAAACTGTCTCATAAATATCCCTTCACTAAAAAACAATAAATAATAATTATGTTATAATAATGTTCTATTATGATACTCCATCCCAGCCCTATGTTTATTCCAATGCCAACTGCATATCGACAACCACCAGGCATTGAATAGGTTGGCAAATGTATTTTGCCAAAAAGAAGGAACTTTATGTACTATCAAGGAACATCATGCCCCACCACCACTAAAATCCAGGATCTTACCAGGCCTTTTAAGGAGAGAGATCCAAGGCCACAAGGCAAGAAGAATTAAGACAATTCAGATAAATCTTCTCTTTCTGTTGCCCACACTAAAACCAAACACAAACCTTAACTGTAGGAAGTTCTGAACGATTTGGTTCAAGTGTCCTCAGTCCTTTTTTTCTGCCTGAACTGGAAAAGGAAAAAAAAAGCCTAAACAAAATAAAACTGTGCAGGAAAGATAGTTTTGTTTTCCATCTGTACAGAGGAGTTGGGAGTTTTTCCTAAAAATCTCTCTGAATTAAATCAATGCCACAAGCAATGTCTTGTCAAGGCTGGTGAAGTCGGGATCCACATCCCAATTTTCCAGAGCAACATGTGATATCCAGCAGCAATTAATGGATTTTTCTCCCCTGAGGGCGTGTCTGGACTCGTCCCCCAGGTTCCCCTCTCTGAGGCTCGTGCTCACTCCTGTCCCCCTGGGTGCTCGGGGCTCAGTGATCCAGGTTCCCTCTGCATCAGCCTCCCCATGGAATGGCTGTTGCCATAGAAACCACTACAGGAACATCACAGTTTCCACCAAGATGCTTCAGCAATTTACTCTGGTGATTAAACTGCAGCCATTTATTGCACAGAATAAATAACAGGGCAACGGTGAATAATGGGGCTACGGCTCCATCGATGGGGCCCGGTGACATCATAAACCACAAGAACCAAGCTCGAGTCATCACAGCTCCCGAGATGGAATTATCAACTCCACCATTCAGACTGTGCTCTTTAGAGACATTTGAGCCAACTTATGGAGCCAAGGAAACGAAAGGGAGAGAGGCAGAGACAGACCAAGAGGTTCTCGGGCCAACCACAGACTGTTCTGGCCAAGCGTGGGGACAGACAGACTGCCAGGCACTGGCACAGCCAGGTACAGACAGGAGTTGGGAGAGACAGACTGCCGGGCACTGGCAGAGTCAGGGACACACCAGAGTGGGGACAGACAGACTGCCAGGCACTGGCACAGCCAGGTACAGACAGGAGTTGGGAGAGACAGACTGCCGGGCACTGGCAGAGTCAGGGACACACCAGAGTGGGGACAGACAGACTGCCAGGCACTGGCACAGCCAGGTACAGACAGGAGTTGGGAGAGACAGACTGCCGGGCACTGGCAGAGTCAGGGACACACCAGAGTGGGGACAGACAGACTGCCAGGCACTGGCACAGCCAGGTACAGACAGGAGTTGGGAGAGACAGACTGCCGGGCACTGGCAGAGTCAGGGACACACCAGAGTGGGGACAGACAGACTGCCAGGCACTGGCACAGCCAGGTACAGACAGGAGTTGGGAGAGACAGACTGCCGGGCACTGGCAGAGTCAGGGACACACCAGAGTGGGGACAGACAGACTGCCAGGCACTGGCACAGCCAGGTACAGACAGGAGTTGGGAGAGACAGACTGCCGGGCACTGGCAGAGTCAGGGACACACCAGAGTGGGGACAGACAGACTGCCAGGCACTGGCACAGCCAGGTACAGACAGGAGTTGGGAGAGACAGACTGCCGGGCACTGGCAGAGTCAGGGACACACCAGAGTGGGGACAGACAGACTGCCAGGCACTGGCACAGCCAGGTACAGACAGGAGTTGGGAGAGACAGACTGCCGGGCACTGGCAGAGTCAGGGACACACCAGAGTGGGGACAGACAGACTGCCAGGCACTGGCACAGCCAGGTACAGACAGGAGTTGGGAGAGACAGACTGCCGGGCACTGGCACAGTCAGGTACCTGGCTGGCTCTGCGATGCTGCTCAGGATCGATGCTGCCCGTGGGACCTCGGCCAGCCCGGCTCGGGAGCTCCTGCCAGGAGGAGCTGCGCTCCCAGCAAGGAGCCCCGGCAGCACTGCTCTGCAAACTGTGCAGGGAAGGCTACACAGCCATGAAGCACAGGCTCAATTCTCCCTGCTAGATCCTAACTGTTCTCCTGGAGCGTGGTCACCTCTCTCCAGAGCTCTGAGCAGGCTCAGGTTTCGGAGCAGTCTCTCCTCCAAGCACTGAAGCAGCACAGTGGCTCTGCATCCCGATGGGATCAACGAAGGAGCTTTTTTTAGAGCAGACCAAGATTATTTGCTGGCCAAGAGTTTTCTTTTCTCTGGGGCCAGGTGCTGAGCAAGCTGTAAAGTGCTGACACGGACTGAAAGGAGCTGAGGCTCTGGCTCCGAGCCCGCCGTGCTGGGACAGCCCGCACCTGCAGCGAGGGCTGTGGAGCTTGAATAACATCGATTGCTTTGGACGTTCTGGCCCATTAGATGTTATTTAAAATACTGAAGTATCAGAGAACAGAAAGATCTATAAGATCAGTGATAGCAGATGGATCTTCTCACTCATAAAAGTTGTTTGTTTGACTCCAGTGCTTACTCAAAGTTGCATTTAGCAACTAGCAAATGTGAGGCTTTTTTTAAATCCTGTTTTTCTGAGAGCTTCATGCAGCCAGCTCTTTGTTTCTTGATGCATTTGATAACATAGAAGATGCAAACAAGTCATTCCAGGCTTACTTTCTTCCTTGAGCAGCTCTTCAGATTGCAAAAAAAAAATGTCAGGTGGGAAATTACAATAGAAATGCCAGACCAGTACGGGACTGGGATGACCCCAACAGTGAGCTCTGCCCAGCCAGAGCTCCCTCTCATCACCATTTCTCAAACAGAACTTTAGGATCAGCAAAGTCAGACTCACTCTTCCTCTAGTGATTTCTCTTTAAATATATACTTAACGGTAGCATTTTAGAAATCACTCATCACTGCCCTAAAATGTGATGCTATTTGAGGTCAGTGTTGTATTTTCCACTGGGGACAGTTTGACCAACGTTGAGTACTCTAAAATTTCCACCCCTACACACATATATGGAGAGAGAGAGAAAGAGACTGTAGGATGATACATGTATCTTAATGTACCGTACTAGACAGAGACAAAACCCACATTTTTAATAGCTTTCTCTATTGATTTCAGAACTATTTATCATGTGACTGCAATAACACACATTTGCAGACTTTAAAAACTCAAGCGCTGCTTCAAGAATGCTGGGTTTGACTCTAATCCCACTGTAAAATGGTAACATCTCCAATGAAGATAATTACCCCCATGTCAATGGGCTCAGAAATGGGTAATTTTGCCTCATTGTGTTTCATTTTTAACCTTCTTTCAGGCAGGAAAGCATGTGGGGACGCAGTTCAGAACTGCTCATGCCTTTTGCAAGCTGGTCAGAGAAACACTCTGGAGCTGTTTGTGCCCATCTCAGATCTGAATTTACTCCTCTTCCTCCAGCTTCTCTCTTGCTGTCACACATCCTCACTGCTCTCAGGTTTTGTCTCTCCTGCTCACCCTTCACCCTGTATTTTATACTGTTACAAAAGGAAGGATTTAGCTCAGATGAGCTCAAGATTATCATGAGCAAACTCCCCTTTTGCTGCAGAACCCACCTGAGGGTGGTGGAACCCTTCTTTCTGTCACCCTCTCCAGCAGCAGAAATGTCCCACTCAAGTGCTCCAGCTGATCTGGAGCACGGGCTGCTGGCTCCTATTTCCTGTAAGTTTAGTTTTCAAAGGATGGGCCCTTCACCTATATTGCCTTAGAGAACAGACAGGTTTACATAAAAAACTGCCCAGCAGCAGGACGATGAATTGCTATGATTAATTAGTAATTTACTAATTGCATATTCTAGCTACCAACCAGGATCTACACTCTACCAAAATAAACTATTACATACAGGAAAAAGAGAAGAGAGTAAAGAGAAGGAATGAAGCAAAGTATTCCAGATTCCAAGCTCCCTGGCTTGGGCAAGACCCTACAAACACCATGGAAAGAGTTATTTTCCTAATGCTATAAATGAGAGAGTGATGATGACAAGATTTCCAGCAGACATTTCCTCTTTACGTAAGGAAAAAATGGCCACACATATGAGGTGAGACTATTTTCTCCTGCCATCACAGAGCACAGGCTCTGGGGCCACTCCTAAAGGGACCAAAACGGATGGAAGACAACAAAGCAAAAAAGAGAATCACAACCCTGGAGCTCAGGACAGCAGACTTCAGCCTTTTCAAGGATCTACTCAGAGGAATTGCATGGGATACAGAGCTGGAGAAAAGAGGGGCCCAGCAATGCTGGTTGATTTGCAGCCCTTTGAAAGCCCTGTGAGTTCTGCTGCTGGGGAGGAAACCAGGCCTGAATAAAGGAGGTGCTTCCTCAGAGAAGGATGCAGGGCTGGGGAGATGTGAATCGCCTCTTCCTTAGTTCACACAGAAGCAGATAAAAGCCAAGGGAGGCTCTGGTTAGGCACTCCCAAGGCAATCTCATCTCCTGGTGTGTGCATGTTGTGTTTATGGAATGCCAAGGGAAGCTGGAGGAGCTAAAACATGAAAAGCCCTTTAAAACACAGGGTCTATTGTCTCCCCTGGCCAAATTTGCTTTAATCAGGTGCTGGCTCCATTTCACCTCTTGAACATGAGCTCCCAGATCTGCAAAGCACACTGAACCAGTGAGCAGGCACAGCAGGAGGGGAAAATAACCAAACCTAAACTTCACCTGGCCTGAGATTACTCTTGCCCTTTAGTCTCTTTGCCCAGGTGACGAGATGCTCTCACCCAGTCAGAAAGCAAAAGAACAGAAATAGAAAAATCAAATGCTACCAGGAGCAAGTGGAGCAATGTAAACTGCCTGTTGTTCTGTGCATGCTTTTCTCCCCCCCTTCTTTAATTTCAATTTGCAAAGACAGTGAAATGGAAAATGTGCCTCTAATTATTACCCCTCTGTTCTTCCTAAAAGCCTCTCTCTGAACTTTTAAGTCTCCTCAAGTTTCAGGTCCTCTTTTTCTCCCTCTTTCTTTCTCTCTCCCCCTTTTTTATTTAAACTAATCTAAAAAAGCTATAAAAAGCCTCTGACACTATAAATTCCCTTGTAAACCCTGGTTTTATAGGTTTAATTGCCTCATTTTACTGCCTTGCATGCTTTGTTCCTTCAGTATTTTAGAGAGCTGCCCCAGTATTTAGTACAAGCAGGCAACCTGGGGAAAGAGAGACCAGCTCGGAGCCCTGGACTAGAATTTGGCTGTGGTCAGAGCTCTGGCATGGTCAGCACCCTACGGAGACTGAGTCTGGAAGTGGCTCCACTCAGGCTCTCGCGTGCGAGAGGCTGACCCAGACAAAAACAGAGAAAAACCTCAGCACTGGGGAGTTCAAGTCCCCCTTGATGGGACAGAAACAGGCTCACAGGCCGGGAGGGAATGAGAAAACCCACAAACAAACCTCTCACAGGGGAAGGGGTGCTGGGGAGGATTTTTCGTTTTCTGTTACAGGAATAGATTCTTCCCTGAGCATCAGCAAAGCACAGTGCAAGAATCCCAAAGATTCCCAAGCAAGCAGCAAGGGCTCTGCCATGCTGTACAAACATGGACAAACAAGTGAGAGCCCAGTCCAGGCAGCTCCCCATACAAATAATTATCCTTTTCAAATAAGGGCAGGGGGATGAGTGTGAGAATCCTACCAAGATTCCCCCTTGATTCTTCATAATCTCCCAGTCCCACTTCTGATCCAAAGTGTTAATGCCCAAGCAATCAGCAAAATGCACCTTTGCTTCAGACACACACATCTCCCAATTATGCCACTTTCTGCTGAATGGCTTCCACAGATCCTAACTGGAGACTGTGGCTGTGCCTCCCCCTGCGGGGTGCAAGAGGAGAAAAGATGCACAGGCACTTCATGTGGGGAGCTAAAAGGAGCCTCGGTTTTTATTTCAGGGTTAGAACTGCCAAATGGACTTGGAGAAACTGCCCACATTCACAATGCAAGGTTTTTTTCTCATTAAAGAACATACACAACATACTTCTGTGCAGGTATTGCCTCCACAGCCATCCTCAGCAATAGCACGGAACTTTCACTCCCTGGCTTGAGCCTTGGATCCAAGACCTCGATGTCCAGCAGAACGAACAACGCAGACACTGCAGACCTTTCACCAAAAGCCTGGGGTGCTTTTCCCCTCAGTGTTCCCAGAATCCATTTTCTGGCTCCTAGAGAATATGAAATGACACCCTTGGTTCCATCTGAGTCTACAGATTTTTTTGCCTATCACATCCAGGTGATCTATTAAGAAGAACAGACTCTGCGGGATTTTATTCCTGAACGCCTTCTTTTACCAGTTCTAATTCAAGCATGGGAAATAAAAAATACTAGAAAGAAGGGAGAAATAAATGAAAGCCGAAAAGCTTTCAAACAGTTTGGTTTTGGCTTAACTGAGGAAATTATAAAGGCATCCAAATGTGGGTTTTCTTTGCAAATTAAGGGGTTTATTTTTTTCCCTGTTTTCCTAAGGAGGCAAGGCTCCAGAATCCTGATGTGTGTGCAGCTTGTACTACATTCTGGTTTATGGCAGCTTCAGAAAATGTTGAGCATTCTTCACTAAATATGTCAGAGAGAAAGAAGTCTCAAGATTATTAAGTGTCTGTAAGTTTTATAAATACAAATCAGCCAGTAAGGAAGCAAGATACAAATTTGTTTCCCCATGCTTAATCTAAACCACATATTAGATTTCCTCATGCTGTTCACCAAGTTACTGTTCTCTGAAATGCTTCCCCCAGCTCAGGGAAAGGGACATACACGTTACGTGAAGAACTGAATCTGCTTTTTGTACTAACCGAGGTAAAATAGTAACAACCTCTTTATTTTTCCAGACCGTTTATGATTTTATAGACCTGTATTGTATCTCTCAGCTCCCTCACAGATCCCTGCTCTATTTAACCGCCCTTCACAAATATGATGGTTTTTCCTCTCCTGCCTCTGCATGTCTTTTCTTAGCTGGGTCCTGCAAAGAAGAAAGAAACATTCCCTATTTGTGAAAAGGGAATTTAAAAGTATGTGTTCACACACAGGTTACTCCTTGTGAACAAGCAGATCCTGCAAAAATACCCTGCTTGTTTTAGCCATTAAACTGTTGGCAGCAGGGCAGGCAAGAGGGACGGCGATGGAAGGGGAGAGGCACTCAGAGGATCAAAATCTGCAAGAAAAAGAGGTTTAAAACAAATGAACTGAAGAAAGAACTTGCTGTTGGTGAAGTTGATCCTTCATGCTGCTCTGCTATCTTGTAAAAGGAGTTTTATTTGCCTTTTTGTGGGAGTCCTGGGAGGAAACTATTAAAGCCCCAGGCTTTAGGCAGTTTGTGGGGATGTGGATGCAGGCACAGGGGTGGGTGCGTGTGTTTGGGCGTGCACGGCTGCGTTTTCTCCCTCCCTTTTACAAGGGCCGGTCAGGTCACAAGGTTAAAGCCAGGGGGGACTTATTTTGTGTTGTAAGAATTTTTACAAAGTGTAAAGGATCAAAGTAATTAGCTGAGGGTGAGAGCCCAGGACTGTCAGAGAAGCAATGCAGCCTCTGCCCGGGAGTCCTGATCGCAGCCGGCCGGCCTCAAATTCCAGATCCTGGGAATAACCTCACCCAACAGGTCTGCACAGCACAGGGGGTGCTGCTCCATACGAAACTTGTAAGGAAGAAGAAAGGCAAAATTTTGGATGGAGCAACTGGAAAATGTTCCAGCAATGTGGCCGAATGAAACCCAGGAGCTTTTAGGTGTGAATATTTAAAGCCAGCTGTCTGTGCCGCTGTGAGAGCTGCCAAACCTCGCTGGCGCTCTTTGGGGAGCAGCTCGTTGCTTCCTGCTCCCAGCTGGCCTGGAAAGATCATCCCAACGTGAGGCAGGACTCTCAGTTCCTCAGTTTGGTCCTTCAAAGCAAACAAGCAAGAAGGGAAGAGACACATGGGGTGCTAAAGCATCAACATCAAACCAGTGGATCCCAGGGGTGGATCAAAGCTACCTCCAAGTGTTAGCCAAGAACTTCCTACTGGAAATCTCTAGTCTCTGTGCTGGCTCTCCTGCTGCCTGTTGTTCTTGGGATGCTCCTGATGCAATTCAAGTCCATCCAGCAGCACTTTCACTAAAATAAGCCAGGCCAGAGCCCATCTGCAGTGTGTGGGCAAGGAAACCCCCTATTGCACCACTGGCCCGGGCTTGCAAAGCGGACAGGCTGAGAAGCATCCGAGTCACTCCCTTCCAGATGTTCTCAGGAAGGAGCTTTGCCTCTAAGCCCACATCACTCATCTTGGGAAAGAACCTTTGATGACATCGATCTCCTGTGTCCCTAAAGTAGCTCAGGGTTTTATTCCTAGAATGGTAGGGGTACACGAGCCCAGCATCCACTGCACAGCAAGAAAATCAACTGCTCCTGACACTGCACAATCCATCCAGTGCTCCAGGATCCCTTTCTTCCTGTTGTACAGACAAATATCCAATACTGGGAGACATACACTTTTTTAGGAGAAGTTTTTAGGAGAAGGACCAGGATAAGATCTCTGGCCAAAGAGACTGCCCTACTTATGCATGACTGCCACAGCTCCAGGGGTGGTTCACGTGTAAAATGCCAAACTCCACAGCACATGAACACAGAGTGCAGCCCTGGAGAGCCTCCAAGGCCCTGGAGTCACCCATGGGTTGGACTGGCACTGGTAACTGAGAAGAATGAGTTATGTTCTGAACACAGAAAAACAAACCAAGCTCTTCTAGATGGCCACAGAAGGACCTGCTGGGCACTGGCCAAGGCCACCAGGCCCCTCGCCTCTCCCAGACTCATTCAGCAAGAAGCTAATTAGCTGCCACTCTTAGAAACCAAGGGGATAAGAAGGAATTACAGAGAGACTAGAAATCCGTTATCCCTGTATCACAGCTGGAAATGAACTGTGCATCCTCCTTCGCTGGAGCGCTGGGATGACGGAAGGAGGAGGCACTTCTACACCCTACCTGCAGCTGCTGTGTGGAAGGAGGATATTGACTCACACAAAAGCTTCTTTTTTAAACTGCTGCATTAGTTTTATTAAATGTTTGTAATCTACGTTTCACCTTTCCTCCCCAAATTACACTCATCTTTGTGAGAGAATAAAAATTAGCTGCCTAACCACAACTTTGGCCGCGAGCCGCCTCCAGCCCCAGCGAGGATGAGTTAGTGCTGGTGGTGTTATTGATCTCCAGGCACGGAATGTCTGGCTCACGTGTCTCCTATCCCACACTGAGATCTGCCTCCCCTTGGCATCCCCCTGATCCGAGCCTACTTGAGATGCAAAATGCAGAGCTGGCAGGTGTGGCTGCACCACGGCCCGCAGCCATTTATCACACACTTCTCAATAAGCTAATAGCCCTAATGTGTGAAAATTGATTTCTGGGGTGAATGCAAAAGGCCCAGTGATTTACACTCTATTTCCAATTGATGAGGCTCAATTGATTTCAATGAGTACTAAAATATTTACCATAGTGGGAGGCAGGAGGAGGGGGTGTGGGGAAGGCTGGGAACAGGATCATCACTCATGGAAAGGCATCCCAGCAGTGCCAGCAGTGCTGGTGAGCAGCACCATCAGCCTCTGGAAGGGCCCAGCAGAACATGGAGCATTTGGTGGAGCAGGGAAACTACTCGGTCAGCCAGAAGGAAAGCCATGACAGAAGGGAAAACTGGCGTGTCATTAACACAGCACTGGGGTGAGCTAAGACTCAAAACTCCTCTCATTTCTTGGAGGAATAACTCTGGGAAAGCACCTTCGATGCTGTGTCCTGCCAAGGGCAGTTTGAACTCAGCTGCCTTTGCTCTCTGACTCTCAGGGGCTCCGTGGGCTCCAGGACAGCACAGCTACACTCAAGGTTAACAAGGAAAGGTCCAGTGACTTCCCCACAGCCACCACCTGCCCTGGAAGCAAAACAGCTGCCCATAACACACATCTGTGCTCCATAGTTTGATGGCTGGGACAGCCCAGGCTGAGTGGGACAATTCCAACACTGACCCCAAGTGCCAGTGTCCTCCCCAGCCACCTTGGCAAAGCAAACCAGTGCTTCCAGGACAAGGTAGACAAGAGCATGGGGGAGAAATGGAACTTGAAGCACTCTCACAGTCTACAAGGTCTTGCATTTTCCTGAGCCCCCTCAGCATCTCCTTCCACCTGAGCTTGATGCAACAAACTCAGCTCTCAGGTCCCATTGATCTTCCCCAAGTCATCCTCCCCTTCCCCTATGTATTAATCCTTCCTTCTCCTCTCCTGCCCTCCCCTCCATAGGGTAAAGTTCTCATGTACCAGATCAAAGGTTAGCACTTGTCAGACCAAAAGCTTTGACATACATCTCAGCAACAAATAATTTCCAAGTTCAGAGCTGCCCTCATCGCTCTCATTGTCACTCAAAAGCAGCTCAGGGTAGAGGCTTGCAAGTGTTTCACACAGAATGCCAAGCCCCAATCTTTGAGCAGTGGAGTCAAACAGCATTCAGATCCTGATCTAGGTGTGAAACTACCAACAGTCACTGGGTGGTGACTCCTCTGTGAGGCAAGAGGGCTTTCATTCATCACCCCTGCCCCCAAACCTCACTGTGGGGAAATGGAGGTGCTGCCCCATCACAGCTCTCATAGTCCTGCCTGTGCCTGGAAACCCAACAGCACTTCAGTCCATTTCTCCAGGTTGGGGCCAGCACATGGAGGCAATGTCCCCACAGTCCTCAAGTTTATCTGGTATGTTCTATTCTCGTAGCAAGTGGTGAATTTCCCACATAGGTCTGACTCCTCTGAACTCCTGAAGGTGCTGCCATAAGCAGAATTCCTTTATTTCTTATCTCTCTACTCATGCTGCTGTGCAATCATGATGACAAAATGCCCCAGGGACTAAGAAACAGCAATAAATAAAGAAAACACATTCAGCTAAAATAAAAAACTCCTACTTTTACCAAGTTCCCAGTGGGACAACAGCAGAAGATGAGGAGCACGACACACACAAGCCTCATGCACAGAGGGCCATGAGCTGGTCCCTCGGTCCTCCCCTCGAGCCCACTGCAGGAGCAGTGCCAGGAGCTCAGCTGATGGAGCTCAAGACAACTTTGTTCAACCCCCCCCAAATGAGAATCTGCTTTCTAAACATTTGTTAAACCGTCAGAGGGAAAAGCCAGATGATGAGAGGACTGTGTTCAGCCAATGCAAAGCATGGGAAACCAATGGAGCTGGATCAATTTAGAGCAGGCAACTCACTGAAACTTTAAACTCCCTTTCAAACACTCTTAGCAACCCCTCATTCTGCCAGCTGCAAAGGAATTCACTGACCACTATTTACATGATTCATGTCTGTTACTCTGTTCTTCTTGGAAACCGCAAATGAAAAGCCCAGCTTTGCTCTTCAGCAGTTTTGGTTTCCTGCCTCAAAGCACTGCCCAACCTGACAGGTAAGGAATGCTCAGAGTGTCCAGCTGCACCCAACGCTAACACCGAAACCCAGCCCTTCATTCATCAGCAGACCAACTGCAAACAGATTCTCCCTTGGCTGTTCTCGTCTCATCCTGGCACACTAAGGCAGATCCTTCAGCGAAAGAAGTTATTTGCCCAAGCAAAAATACTCCTTGCTGCTAGAAAAGGTGTCGTGCTGGCAGGTTTGCTCTGCTCATTTCACTGCACTTGAAATGGCAGAGGAGAGATATTAATGCTGTCTGCAAGGGCTTTTTGGTAGTGATGAGCTCAGTGCAACAGCTCATCCCACTCATCCTCTGATTTTCCAGTTCCCTGTTTTAGATAATTCCTTACTCTTCTTCTTAGTTTACACAATTCAGATCAGTCCTTCCAGAGAGACTAGGATGTGTCAAAAAAGAAAAAAACAAATCCACAGTTAAGGCACGTGCCAAGTGGGCAAAGCCAAAGCAATTCTGCTTCCACGGTTCCTTTTCCCCTGGCAGTGTCCTACCCCATCAGCCTCTGCTTTCTCTCACCTTGCTGAGAAGCTCCAAAGGTGTTGCACCTGGAAGACCTGGTGCAGGAAGCTCTCACAGTACAAAGCAGCACTAATTGTTATTCACCTTCACAAGAAGATGATGCGGTGTTTAATCAGCAAATGTCCCTGAGCTCTCCAGGTGAAAAACAATACGCAAGTGCAAAGTGTTTCTTAAAAATACTGGAAATACATTTTATAAATAATAAAAGAGGAGAAATGTCCATTTTAGCCTCTGTCTGTTCCTCTGGCCATCCCCATTCCTCTCTATCCTGCTCACTCTGCAGAGCTGTATAGAAAATCAGAATCCAATCTCAGCAAATCCTATTGACTGTCTCCTGTCACTCACCTGATTAAAGGTTCCACTTACATCCAAATGCTTCGAGCCCACTCTGAGCCATTCATAAAACTCCTATTGAAGGATTAGCTTTCACAAACTTTGCCTTAATGATTATGCATTCTATTGATCAGCGGGGGAAACTATAAAAATTGACACCAGAATAAACTTTGAAGGACTGCTCTCGCTCAGCAGAACTCGGATCAATTGGAATCGACCAGGATGATAGGGAAGGGGGGAAAACAACCTCTCTCCATTAGCTGCGTGTAATCCTGATTAGCTAAATGGTGAAGTTTTTTTCTATCTGTCTCTATTTGACTGCTGAAATCCAACAGCATCTCAGTGTGGTGCAGATTATCAGAACTCGTGGATAACAGCAAATACATTGGTGTGTGTTCATTCCACCTTTGCTCCACAGATAAGCCCTCCTTCACCACTGCTTTGATGTTCAGATTTCCTTATCCCTGCTCCCCAGTTTAAAATGATCCAACACACCACAGAGATTATTTTGTTCATGGAGGGAATAGGTATTAGTCACTGATAACAAAAGGAAACAGTGTTAATGTGACATTCCTAAGGTCAGTCAGGAATTCTTTGGGTTTTATCCTCACAATTCTTTCCCAAACCTTTTTGGGACAACACATGCACACATCCAGGTAATCCAGCTTTGGTGAACCTGCCTAACGCAGGAAATGACTAAAGAGAGATGAGACCAAAACCTTGATTGCATTTCTAAATATTCCACTGGGTTTAATAACAGGAAAGAAAAAGAAATCATCTTCTGCCCATAAAATCTGCCCCTCACATACTTAGACCACCATGGCTCCAGATGATTCCTTGTGTTCACTCTGTTGAGCAGTGTTATCCAGCTTCCAGGTGGGACGCACAGATATGGATACAAACACCTCTCAAAAGGCAACTGCAAGTTACCTGAGGATACCCATTTCCAGTTCCCCATGTTCTCTGTATTTTACTGCCTAATCCCAACCGCTGAGGTGCCATTTCAGCACAGCCCTCCTCAGTTCCTCCCACCTGAGCGTTCAGCATTGCCAGACACCAGCAGGAGCTTCCTGAGAGGGTTTACAAGCAGAGCTGGCTCCAGAGCTTGGCTAACATCTCCCACATCCAGCTGTCCTATTCCAAGGAGTATGGATAACATCCAGCCCAGGGAAGCAGATGTTTTTAGTCCCAAAACTGACCTTATCTAGAGCCCAGCCCTACAACCACTGGAGTCCGGCTCAAGTTTACATTATGCTGAGATATCTTCCCAGACTCAGTTCCAGGTGGTCACCGAAATCCAGGTTTCCTTTTTACTATGAGATTATTCATGGGATGAGTGGTCTATTTTCTATTTGAAAATCATGTACCTTTTCCTATGTGGTACCCCAGAAAGCTGGGACAGTCTGAGAAGGGGTAATTGAAAAAGACAGCTGACAATGAACTGATAAAAATGGCCCATTTGAAGAAGATTCTTTCAATAAAATCAGACGGTCAAGATATAATTTTCCATAAAAACATTTCTAGGGCTACAGAAACTTGTAACTACAAGCAGGATACATCTCAGTTAATTTTAGCAGTCAGGAAATGAGGTCTAGCCTAGATAACTCTCCAGGCTCTTGGCTGAGCCAGTGGCACAGGCATGTCCCGAGGTAATACATCCCATCTGTCCCAGAGAACTTCTGGGGATGAAATGGCTTGCCCTGTAAGGCTAAATGCCACCTCAGAGTGCCAGGTATGCCCACCTGCATGGACCCAGAGAGGAGCAAAAGTGTGGCCAAGGCAAGGCAAAGTCCATGTGATGAACTCAGACAAAATTCCAAATCGATTCTTGGATATACCCAAGGACACAGGAAGTGAAACCCAAGATGATGTACTCGATAAAAATGTGGTCTGCCCCAAAGATAAAGTCAGAAGTAAAGCTGATCCTTAAAGGAAAACCCTGGGTGGACTAGGTTACTCAGAAGCCACGCCCAGACATATTCAAATTAGCAGTTAATTGCTCCAAAGCCATGGTAATTAACTGCCACTACTTTTCTAGAAGTTATAAAGAAATGGATTCAAAGGGCCTGGCTTCCTTCGAAGAAGAATTCAGACTACACAGCACATCCCACTGACCTCACATTTTTTTAATCTCTGAGAAGAGGGTTATTTCCATGATTGGAAGAGAATGGCCAAGTAAGAAAAGGTATCCTCTGATAAATGCAATTTCAATAAAGACGTAAAGAAAAAGAACTAAGAGCAAGAGCTACCATAAATAACAGCATTAACTGCATTGAGTTGTTAGTAAAGATCCAGTCAGTGTTTTTTAATACACCCTCTGAATGTTATTTACTTAGAAGTGCTGTCCAGCATTTGTTCCAGTCCCAGAGTTTTCTAACAGTTTCTGATTTTTGAGTGGATGACATTCTCATTTAGATTGGAGGCCTGACAGAATATATGGGAAATCATTAAGTTTTGCAGCAGACCAAAGAAAGCAATCTATGTTTGAACTTCAAAAAAAAAAAATAAATGATACTCCTAACAGAAGTGATCCATAATGGATGTGAGCTGGGCAAAAATGACCTAATTGCTGATCTAGGGAAAAGAGAAACAATACCTGAAGTGTTTACTCCACACAGCAAAGCAGAGAGAAAGAGATATATAGGGATAATAAACTGATTTGGCAAAATTCATTCCAAATCTATACATGATCAATAAGGGCTTGTGGAAATTGTTGGAATATGAGGTTGCCGGCATTCAGCAAAAAGACATTAATAGACATCTAAGTGGCTAAAATCATTTATTAACAAGGTTGTTTCAGAACCTCGTGACATGACTAAGGCTGTTGGGTTGGAAGCTCCGCTCCACGCTGGCATGAAGAATCCATCAGACTTCTAAAGGAATTTCCAAAAGTGCCTCTTGTCTGAGCTTAACACACTCTGGGGCTGGCACAAAGGTGCTGACAGGGCACGGTGTCCCCCGGTTTGTCAGGACGAGGAAGGAAGGGCTCCAGGGATGAGTTTCACAGAAGGCCAACAGGACAACAGAGGTGCAAAAGTCCTAAAACCAACCAGTTGTTCTGCTTCCAGCCCTTTTGGGAACCTCGAGACTTCTCCAGCTTGGAACCCCAAACAAATTTCCTGTTTCCAGCTGTTCCGTGGTTATCCCCTGCTCACCCCAAACTACTGGAAAAGCATCCATTCAATAAAGAGCTGGGAATGCTGAACCAAGTGGCAGCACAACCCCTCCACACTCTTATCAACACCCCTGAACCATTTGGGCCAAGAATGAAAGTTGTTGGGGAATGATCACAAGGAGAGGTTTCATGTGAGCTTTTGGGACATCAGTGGATAGCGGGGTGAATATTTATCTTTCTAAAGAGCAACAAGAAAAAAAAGTACATTCCCTTTGCAGTTGCCAGTGATAATGGATGCTGTGTGAGCTAAAAACCCAGCAGTTAAAAGCTACATTTATTATCACTCTATCTCACACCAGCAAATTTATGATCCCTTCCAGACCTAAAACATCAAAGCAGAGCAGGAGTCAGAGCCTTTTCAGACTGTTAGGGTTTTTTTTTCCCTTCTTCTTCTTTTCACATAGATTGCTTTATTTATTTTTTAAAAGGAGGTGGGCATTAAAACCAAAATCTGACCTTTGATCCCCTGAGGCAACTCATTACTTACAAGGGCAAATAGGGAGCTGAAAGTTTTTCCTGCATGAAACCGTAAATAATTCTCCCATACGTCCACAAATCACTCTAGGTTGGTAAAGTAAATAGTAATTGGTGGGTTTCTCCCTAGAGGCAGGTCTGAAGGGGGTTATGGATTAGAGTTAGGGATTTTTTGTTTAAAAAAAACTTTAGAAATCATGTTTCCCTCAGCTCAGAGCTCCAGATGCTCAGGTAATACATGAAGTTTTGGAGGGGTGGGTATGGGCAGGGATGTGGGAAGGGGAAGGGTTTGCTGGGTTTTTCTTATGCTTAGTAATTTCTCATGCTGGAGTTTAAGAGATTCACAACTTTAGGGCAAAGAGGAGTATTAAAAAAAATTAAACACCAGGTATGTACAACAGCCTTTTCTGTGTATTATCAACAAGAAAAAGAACCTTTAAAGAAAGAACCTTCTTCCCAGCTCCTCCTGCAGCTCCACTGACTGCTGGCAAGGATTAGCAGACGTGTCTCCCTGCTTTTTTAAGGTGCTACCACGTCACACATTATCAGCTTTCTCTCTTAGATAAATTTTACCCAAAACACCTGAACTCTCCCTCACTTAAAACATCTTCTCGACCATCCCTGTTTCAACTGTTATCAAAATTGTTTTATTCAATAACAGTCATACAGGAATACCTACATCAAAGGAAACTCTCCATGCTTGTTACTGCAATGCAGTTGTTACAGCAGCCCAGGGAATGGAGTGAGAAGCACATTCTTATTACCAACACCACTGGAAATGTTCCCATGCTGGAGCCACCAGACCTGGCTGTAATCAAACCAGGACTGCCCAGGACTGTCCCAGAGCAGGGAACTTCCCTGCTGGGAAGTTCTGCCAGAGCTTGCTGAGAGTATGCCAAAGAAAAGCCATCAAATGCAGATCAGTCCTGTGCAAAACACAGTAATCCCAGAAAAAGGGACGTGGGACTGTTACACTTTGATGAGAGAAGTCAGAGTCACAAGGATAGACAGAAAACCAGTAGGAAACTGGGAATTTATAAACACGACCGACACGTTTCTACCTGCACGAACTGACTGCAGCCACAGTTATTCGCAAGGAGAAAACTGGTCCCAAGCCTGGTTCTACTTCCAACAAAAACAACAGGTCATAAATCTGTATTTAATAATTGAAACAAACGGCCTGACTCCCAGCCTGGCTGAGCACAACGCAGGGGAGAAACTTAAAATATTGATTAAGACAAGGGATTTTTCTACCTGGCCTCTGACTTCTTTGAGACCTTCAAAGTTCAGTGCTAAAGCCACAGGGAGTTTCATCTTGGACAAGATTATGACGGAAATTTCTCATGTTCACCTTTGAGGCTCCTCAATGCCGGGATCCAAGGGCCCAGCAGACACAGCACCAGGGGCAGGAGCTGCACTGACCCCCTTCACAGCAGCCTCCCTTTTACACCCCCTACGTCAGACCCAGCTGGGAAAGGAAATGGCAGGAACTCACCCTGCTGACACTTGGAGCAGTGGGAACATTTGCTGTTCCACCTCTCTGAGCTCCAGCTTTCCACAAAGGATCCACGTCCTGTGGTGGGGATGGCAAAGCCATGCAGGAGTCACAGTCGTTAAGGGTGGAAAAGCCCTCCAAGAACATCAACAGCTCCCCAGCACTGCCAAGGCCACCACTGATCCATGTCCCCAAGTGCCACACCCACAGGGCTGTTAAACCCCTCCAGGGATGGGGACTCCACCACCTCCCTGGGCTGCCAATGCTTAACAACCCACTCCATGAAAAAATTCCTCCTGGTGTCCAACCTGCCCCTCCCCTGGCCCAGCCTGAGGCCGTTCCCTCTCCTCCTGTCCCTGTTCCCTGGGAGCAGAGCCCGACCCCCCCGGCTGCCTCCTCCTGTCAGGGAGTTGTGCAGAGCCACAAGGTCCCCCCTGAGCCTCCTTTTCTCCAGGCTGAGCCCCTTTCCCAGCTCCCTGAGCTGCTCCTGGGGCTCCAGACCTTTCCCTGGACCTCTAAAGCTGGTCCTGGGTGGCTGCAGTTCACACACAGAATTAGTCAGGCAAAACAAGCCAAGAATTGGTTTTAATAAACTGGGTTGAAAAACACCATCCATTCCAAGTGTGCTTCACAAGAAGTTCAGTCACCCCTCCTGAAATAATGGCTATGCAGGCCTTTATTTTTTAACTATTTAACAATGAAGTGATTTATTTTCAATCTCCCAGTTGAATCAGGAAATTGTTGCTATTCCCAGACAGGGAACAGAGACAAAGGAAGATTAAACACCCAAATATCACACTAGAAGCCTTTGGCAGAGTAGGAAACTGAACTCACCCCTCCTTTCTGAAACGTAGCTCAGCTTCTTAACCATCAGCCCATCATTCCAGCCTCACGTGACGTGGAGACACAAACCCTTCTGCGGGGCTCCAAAGCACAAAGGCAGCAGCCAGTAAAAGATTCCTGCTGGCCCAGGCTCAGATCCTGTCTGGACTGAGGGAACAGGTTTCTGGTTTCAAAAGGAGCAGAGTTGAAGTTGCTTTCCTTCAGTTGCAACCTTTTTAACAAAACAGGGATTTTTCTCCAGCAAGTAAAGCCATAAATCAGGACATCTCCTGAGGTTCTTTTTTTTTTTCTCCTTTTTTTTTCCTAGTTAGTGTGCCCTGCCTCCCCTTTCCATCCCTCCAGACTTACTTCATAAACATTAGCTTTCAAGCATCTCTTCCCCCAGAGGACATATCATAAACATCATGTTAAATATTTAGAACAGGAAACCACCTCACTTTTCTAGCTACATAAAAGCTATCTTGGGAGGGTGCATTTTCTCTTCTTATGGCTTTATTTATTTATTTCCTGGTGCAGATCATTCCAATAATCACTACATTTACCAGGGATGTTTGACAACAGTGTTAAGAAGTTCCCCAGTACTTGGGCAAAGGAAAATGCTACTGGACACTTCAGGGATATGCATTTCCAAAGCATCCTGCTCCTTGTGGGACTTCCCCAGGACTTGGAGAGTCACTGGTACACCACAGAGCTGGGAAGAGGGACTCAGCTATAACAACCCTTGCAGCACTCCCATCATCCACTGTAATTTCCAGCTTGTTTTCCTTAACTCCTCCGAGTGTCCCCAGAAACCACTAAGTTAACACACAGCAAAGACATTTAATAACAGCCAAGCACTAAACACCACCGAGCACCATAAACACTGGCAGCTCCAGGCTTGGTTCAAAGCCAGAGGGAGTCAAAGGTATATGGCACAAGAGCCTTTTTGACAACTCTCCTGTGAAATGCCTCGTGCCCTCACCCTGGCTGGATTCACTTATTCAGATCCAAGGAAAAGGGTCCAGTCCCAGTTTCAGGCTGTCCCATCCTCATCTGCACCATCCCTGTCATTCCTCGCACACACACACACGGAAGCACCTCGGGACTTGGGGCAACTCCACCACTCTCTGAAATACTACAATCCTCAGGACAAAGGGGAATGGCTTCAAACTGAAAAAGGGAAATTTAGGTTAGATATATGAAAGAAATCATTCCCTGTGAGGGTGGGGAGGCCCTGGCACAGGTTCCCAGAGAAGCTGTGGCTGCCCTGTCCCTGGAAGTGTCCAAGGCCAGGTTGGACCATGGCCATGCCTTCCACACCATCCAGGATTTTGTTCAGTCTCCCTTTGAAAACTCCCACTAGTACAGAGACTCCTCCAGCAGACAAATCCATGCCCAGAAAAACCTCCCCTTTCCACACCAAGCCACCATTCTCAGCTGTTCTTGCAGCCTCTTACTCTGTCCACGCTGCTCATCTAAACTAAATCTCCTGAACTCAAACCCCTTCCCCAGAAGCTGGGCTCTGTAGATCTTTAACATTAATTTACTTTCTCCTAAGCTTCCAAATTTTGGTAACAGGCTGCCCCAAATGGGATGCGATTGTCCAAGCAGAATCTAAAGCACCAAAGCCACAGAGGAAAGAAAGTAATAATCAGCACTGCAGCCCCCAAACCCCTTTTTTCTTTCACAGCACATGGCATGGTCACAGTAATTCATTCTCCATCCTCACCCCTTTCATTCTGCCTGGCTGAAACTCAGTCCAGCTTCAGGGGAAGGCAGTGCAACGGTCTGGCAAACCATAATGTCCTGCTTCAGTCCTATTTTGAAGATTTAAAAGGTGCAAAGGGCTTGATGTTGCCTTTTCAGACGTGGACAAATCTCACCCATTGTACATAGGTGAATCAAATTTTCAATGATGCAAACTGGAAATTCTTGCCAAGTATGCATGCAAGAGAAAGAAAAACAAAGATCATAAAGATTTATAGATTGCTTTAAAATGCATTCACCCTAAACCATGAGCTGCTCTGAAAAGCACTACCAACCTGGCTGAGAAGTTGTACTTACATGAAGGACTCACTCTGCTGGAACGAGTGCTTTTGTGAAGATCGACAGAATTAACGAGCTAAAAACTTCAGGGTATTAGTTCAGTACCTCACAACAACAATAAAATTAAAAGTTTTATGCCTTTGATTTATATGTTTAAAATGAAGAGGGATATTTCAGGCTCCGAGGGCATGTGGGAACACAGTGCTGCAGCTCTTTATGCTCATGCATGACACTTCTCACAGAATTATACTGCCTGGTTTCTGTGAGGTTCCACCTCTGCCACTTCAATACAGATCACTTCAAAAAGAGAAATCCAGCAGAGCAAAACATCAGTTGTGAAAGGCTCTAGATCTACTTTAACCAAACGCTGAAGCAGAACTAAAAACCCTCTTTCCAAGAACAAATGCCCTTGCCACAGCCCTACTGCTTCCAGCTTTCAGTTAGGCTAAAAATGAGAAGCAATTGCAGTCTCTGTAGGATTACAGGCACACCCACTTCCACTGAAGCGGGATCAGGAACACAAGTGTGCGAAAACACAAGGAGCAAACATCAAAAAACAACAACAGATCATATTTTGTGATCGGTTTGTCTCGGGCAGGAGGGCTGAGGCTGGTTCTAATTTGAATCGAACCAGTTGGCCAGGCCCTACCTTGTATATTATCTTTGGAATGTGAGTCATTTTGTTGGCTTAGTTATTTCTTTTTCTGTAACATGGCACTCCTGACTGCAGCGGTATGTGGGAGCTATTTTTATTGGGTAGTAGTGAAAGGAAGTGATGGATAGAGCTGATTGGGAACACTTCAGCATTTTTTCATTAGAATTTCCTAGCTGCTCCAGTGTGAAGTTGTTCACTCTGAAGTAGCTGGTTCCAGATAATCTTTTGATTTGAAAACAATATCATAAAAATTTTTTTCAAGATAGCCCATTCTGGTGTTTTGAAACAGAAATGTTCACCTGCTTTGGCCAAAACAATTTAATTTTGACACTAAAAGAGGAAAATGAAGCTGAAATGTTATTGGAGCCAGGCCTGATGAAGGAGCCATCCCAAGCACGCAAAGCCAACTCTGTTCCCTGCACAAGTATGCACTTGAGGTTTTTTTTCCTTTAGATTTTAACCTCTCTGAAGTTTTCAAGGCTTTGACTTTTCATCTCAATTCAGAACAGTAGCTCCTTTTTCACGGCCTCTTCAAGAATTTCAGGAACATCAAAACCTTTCACTTTTTTCATTTTTTTGGCAGAACAAGCAGCACACTGTATGAGAAAGGGCTTGGAAAGGCAGAATCCTTGGAACACCTCCTGATCAAGGTCCTCCTGGTGCTGCAGCCTGCACTCCCAACGTGATGTGGTCAAATGGAGATGGTAAACCACATGCTGGAAAGCTCCCAGTCCCAGGTGCCCACAAAAGCCAAAAATTAAAAGTGTGTATCCTCAATGGATGACCAGCCACTCCTGAGACCCTGCCTTCCCCTCTGGGGTTTTCCTAACAGCTTTCACAGGCACGGCCAGCTACAACTTAAGCAAAGCTGGCCAGTGATCTAGGAAACTCTTCAATTATAGATGAGCACCAATAAACAGCCAGTGATTTGCTGGAAATTATGAAGTATAAATAATTGAGAAGCAGGGAGTTGGCCCAGAGGTCCCTTCTCTCTTGCTGATTCGTCTTAATGCATTTCCTTGATGCAGCTCCCTGCTGTGCTCCTAAGGCTGTGGGAGCAGCAGGATAATGGCCCTGGAAGAATATGCTGACCTGCTTGTGCAGAGTTACAGACACGGGAACATCCACCAGCCTGAAAGGTGCAGCTGAGGAAAGGGGGTTTACCCACCCCACTTACACTGTGGAAACCAGGGATTTTACCTGAGGACACAGGGATTCTCCAGACACAGTGGGCAATGGCCTGGCAGCAGCCTGTGTGGAAGAGCTTCACTCTGTATTTCCTGCTGCTTCTTCCTGGTGCCATTGAAGAGGAGACTCCACCAGTGCAGGGCAGGAGCTGCCTGAGGATGCTCTGAGCTGTCCTGGGAGAGGAGAGAGTTAACCTGAGATCCTGATCTTCCCAGCCTGGATAGCTCTGGTCCACAGTGGCTTTCCAAACAGCTCAGTGCCAAATGAGTGTCAGCTCTTGGGGAGGGCATGAAACAAACCCCAAACACCAACCTGGAAGCTCAGCAGGACTCAAAGACGACAGCACTGCAGTGAAGTTCCTCCCTAGGTGAACACAGCTTCACCCAGAGCTTTGCCCTTAAGGCGAAGGGAAAAAGTCCTTTGGGACAACAGACCAAGAGAGAGAATACAACAGAGAGGATAATTTCCTTCTGGGCTACTGGGTCAGAGATAATGAAAAAAGCCAAGGGGATGTACAGCAAGGCCCACAAAGGACACCTCCCCATGCTAATCATGGCTGACTCTAAGGGAATTTTGCTGTTAAGAACCATCAGTTAAACAGCTGTCTCACATCTTGATGCTGATTCACTTTTAGTCTGTTTAATAAAACTGTGGATGCTGCCACAAACCCTCTAAAACCTTTCATACTACAAAAATTGAAGTCTCACCGGTAGCAATGGTTCCCACTCAGTAACCAACCACTAGCCCATAAGCACATTTCTCTTCATGAGCTTTAAATGTGTCACCGTTAACTTTAATGAAAATCTTTTGGCTTTTGCACTGAAAATGAAATGCCTGGCTTATCTGAGGTGTAAAAGATGGGAACCAGGAAAGAGAGATGCTGGAAGATAGAAAAGAAGGTGCTTCATCAGAAGACTTTCAAAGCTGCTAAGGGCACTGGCAATTAAAGCATGGGATGAGTCAGGTCTAACTCAGATGTCTGAACCAAGGTTCGGAGCTAATTCCTCTCTATTTTCCTCAGAGCCTTGCTAAATGAGCAATTTACCTTCTTGTAAAATAAATATTTAAGAGTGAGCTCATTAAGTGCCCTCTGGAAGTGCCAGGTTGTCCCCTCTGACTCACAAGAAATGACACTAAAATGCTGAGAGTCTGACTTTGAATTTTATCAGGAAAAGGAGGACAGCAAACAAATTATCTAAATACTCTTAGAACACTTTTCCAGGTCTTACATGACAGACAGGTGAATGCTGTGCTGCTCCTTTCCTGTTCATTAAAACTCACATCCACTGGGAAAAGGAAGAAAAATGGAAAGAAAGAAGGAAAGTGAGAGGGAAAAACCCCATGTATAAAAAAATGAACTGGAAAGTGAGTGGGAGAGAAGGCTGGGGGTGCTGACTGCTTTGCTTCTGACACTCAGGTCCACCTGACCCCAAAACAAGCTCACTAAAAAAAGGGAATTTCAAGGCACTCCTTAAGGCAGCAAAAGAGGTTGGCATGTAAGAAGACAGGACTTCAGAGACCACTCATTTGTGGTATAACATCTCTTTATATGAAGAAGATGCCAATAATTTTCGAACACCCATCACCTCACCCCATCTGCACTGCACACCCCACACGTTACTGAGCAAACCCGGCGGGGTGAATTTAGCTCTTTACCAGGATTTCTGCTTACAGGAAAGAGAATCCATCCTGTCCCCACAAAGGCGGAGGTGGTCCCTGGCTCCCTCCTGCTCCACGGCACCGGAGGAGCCTGGGAAGGGAGCGAGGTGGCCACGGGAAGCACAGAGCGCTCCCGGTGCGAGGAGGTGGCTGCGGAGCGAGCGGGAGCTGGCAGTGTCTCCCAGGCCAGCATCAGGGCAGGATGGGCTGATGAAGTCTGAGTAGATGCCACAGCTCGTAGCTTTTAAGATCTCAGTAAACAGCGTAAAGGGACATGGAACCAGGGCTCAGTATGCAGATTTTGCTCCATTATGTTTTTGAGCTGTTTTTTCTCTTTTCACTCCCAGCTATGGAAGACGCCAAAGCTGTTAAATATCAAGCGTGTATAATGGGAATCCCATAAGCTGGGGGAATGGCCAGGATTCAAGGATATGTCCAGAGCAGAAAAAAAACATATCAGTAAGAAAGGAAAAATAAGAAAGAGAGAAAGAAGCATAGAGACGTGGGTGGAGAGGAAAGGGAGGAGGGGGAGAAATCAGACCCATGACTTCTCATCAGCCATTCTGGTTTTTAGGTCACAGCTTAATGGCACCACAACGATTTTTAGTATTGCTGTTATTATTATTGTTGTTATTAATTATAGCCCTTGCCCTTGGTCCCAAGAATCTTTCAGTAACACAGGTCACTGTATGGCAGAGGCTGCATGTGAGCACACACACTTCACACTCTCAGCCCCGCACCGAGGGAAGGGTCCCTCAGCACCTCACCCTCCTCAGCCCCTCCTACACCCCCGCCACCGCAGGAATCTCACCCTCAACACTGGAAGTGCTCAAGGCCAGGCTGGACAGGGCTTGGAGCAACCTGGGATAGTGGAACGTGTCCCTGCCCATGGCAGGGAGGCTGGAGCTGGATGATCTCCGGGGTCCCTTCCAACCCAAGCCTTTCCGTGATTCTCTGATAACAAAGTGCTTCCAGAAGCTGCACCTCGCACTCACACATGCTTTGTAATCCTTCAACAGAACTGGCACCACTGCAGACGGATAAAATAACCAGAAAAAACAAAAAGAAAAGGCTCTTCCCCTCTCATTCCAGCTTATTTGGCTTTGTGTGGGAAAAATTATGCAACAGAATGAGGGCAGGGGGAGGAAAAGCCAATTTTATTTCCTCAGCCACTCATCTAGGCAATATCAGCAAACGCAGCTTTGCTCAAGGTTATCAATAGTCAAAAAGAGGTTCCTCCCTCTACAACATTTCAGATCCTGCTGGGTTGCTCTCTTTGCACAGGTAAATCCGAGGTGAGGTTGTTGCTGAGCCCCAGGTGAGGCTGAGCTCAGCACAGCTCTTATTAAACAAGCCACTGTTTTCCCTCCATCAGTCAGGGTGAAATCCCACTGGCCGAGGCCTGAGGGGCAGCCCCAAGGCTTGGTTCTGGAAAGGGGTTAAATCTTGCACAACAATAAAAAGGTGAGAAGAAAGCGGCAAAAAAAGCTGCATCACCCCCTACAGCCTCAAATTCATAATGAAGTTTTAGGAGGTAAAAAACCACTTTAATGGGAACACAAGGTGCAGATAAATACACTGAAAAAAGATGGACAACTGTATTCAGCAAGTCAGCAAAAATCATTTCCTCTTCAAAAACCTTATCCTCTTTCCTTACCTTCTTGAAACTACTCCTCCCTGTGTCAGGAAAATGTCTGCAAGAAGAAAGAGGGTATTTCCCCCCCTTCTTTTTCATAAAATAATCCATTTTGCTGCTTCAGACAAGCTGTTATTCATTTTGAACCTGTCCACCCCTCCCACTGGGAGCTCCAGATGGATTTAGCAGCTAATCCAGTTAGTAGCTCCTGCCAGCCATGGCATTCCAACATCCCCTGATACAAAGCTGGGGAAAATTGCCTGTGTCCGTGTGTCTTTGTGCATCTGTGTGTGTTCAGGCCAGGAAGGGAGACAGTGACCAAGAAATTACATTAACCCAAAAGCCCCTTCCTACTCTCCCAGTTGAGCTAAACTTCCAAGCTGAGTGGAGAAGCTCTGGCAGAAGCAGCTAAATAAAGGAAAATTATACTAACAGCAAAGTAGCATCAACCCAGCAACTCCTCTCTGTGCCCCTAAACTTTCTGCTGCTGGTGTGATGACAACTGTCTGCTACTATCAGTATTCTCACAAGATAGAAAACATGGTTAGCCACTGCAGACCACCAAGTCTGGTTCCGGTGCTATTCAGTGACAGCTCTGGTCCCTTCACCCCCCTGCTCACCAGCAGTTCCCTTCCCTTCCCTTGGGCTCAGGCAGTCGGTTACACTAAAAAAAAAAAAGTAGGTGAAGATCAGAACTGCTGTTGCCACAACAGTTCACAGGGAATAAAGTTACAACCAAGGGAAAAATATCAGGCTGATGCTGCCTGTGCAATGTTGCTGTCCCAGTGCCTTGGCCCACAGTGCAACTGAGGGTAAAGCTGTTGCTTTGGTAGTGACAGTGCAACACTGGGGCCATACCCCCAAAAAAGCATCACTTCTCTAGGAAGACTATTTGGATAGCTCTGCCTCCAGATTCTTCCACCTTGACAGCAGGACAAGACTGATGGAGAAGCTGGGGGAGCAAAGGAGGTTTTGGAAGACCACCTAAGGAGCCCAGGTACAGACACGGAGAGGCCGTGTGTGCACATCAGTGAGAGAAGCACCTGGAAGTGTGTCCTTGGTGAGTGTGGAGACGTGCTGGGGTGTTTGTGTGCTGTTCCAAGCACTCAGGATTGCTTCCAAAATGGCTCCAAATCACTGGATGAACTCATCAGCCCCTCAGCCCCTGCCACTCCGGGTCACTCTTCCCCCTCGGAGAGCCACTGGAGCCGGAGCGGGAAGGTACCACAGCGAGAAGCACTAAGTGGGAAATGAGCAAGTGTCAGGGAACAAAATCAATAGCCTGGAGCCAAAGCTGTTTCTCTGCCTTTCCTGTCTCTGATTTGTGTGCGCGTGTGACTCCAGGGTTTCTTTACCTCCTCCATCCCTTCTTCCCCCGCCGCTGCGAACGCTGCGGAGCACGATAATGAGCGCTGGTGTCCGAGCCACCAGACAGGCCCATCACTGCAATCAGCGCAAGCCCAGAGATCGGCCCCGCGGGCTCATCAGGCTGTCCCGGCGCTGGCCAGCCCCCTGCACACGAAGATACCAATCTCGCCTCTCCTCCAGCCCTCCTCCTCCTCTTTGGCAGCCCGGGCTCCTCACCCTCCTCCCCCTTCCCTCCACCCCTGCTCAGCACCAGAGGAACGCCAGCCTGGGCCACATCCCAGCCCTTCTCCCTTAACGATTCTGATAGGAAATGCCCAGCAGGCTGAAGCTTTCCTAGAAAAGCAAGGGCAGGTCGGAAGGCATATGGTTGCTGTCCTCTAAGCTCCGGGTGACAAGGTCTGTGATGCTGCATCCTTCCCAGGCGGAAAGGGGAAAAAAAAGAGAGAGAGTAAGAGAGAAAAATCGCCTGCTTGGGCTTTGGGAAATCACAAGCTACTCCCTGCAGGGAGTGAACCTCTCCGACCCTGTGCCACACTGCTGGGCACGGATCACACCACGCTGGCGTGGCAGAGGCTGGCCTTATCTTAAAATGAGAACTAAAAAATGGAGAGTTGGAAATAGCTCGGTGTTTTTTAACACACTCCTGGTCCATAACAAATCTCTGGCTGATTCTCCTCCCTGACCCAGAATCGCAGGGTTTTACACACACTGGGTATTAAAGCTGAAAAGCAAAGAGAGGACAGAAAAATACCTCGGTATTTTTCCAACTTCTTCTGCTGCCATCCGCAAATGTTTTGCTCAGTTCCACTCCCAAGACTCCTTAAATCCTGCTGGAACCAGGAGTTCCCCCTGGTTCACCCAGTGAGCTGTGCTGCATGCCCGGGCTGCTCTTCTTGGCAAGGGCAGCATGGTCCCTGGAGAATGAGACCACCCTGCACAGGAGGGTGAATTCTCCTCTTGGAGACTCACTCTGGACAGCCAAATCCGATGGCTGGAAAGCAGCAGGGCAGTGTGTCCTCCACTTGCTTTATAGAGTCCATTCCACATCCTCAGCCCTGGCCATCTCTGCTATCGGTACGAAGGGAAATCTGCAATTCCAGGTTGTGTTTTGCCCCGAGGTACAGGATCAGTTCAGAATATCACAGGGCAGGACTTTTACAGGGTTGTCTTCTAACAGCAGTGTGTTCCCATAAAACACAGAATGGAACAACACATATTTCCTCCGTAAATGAGCACAAGGGCTTGATGCCATGATGATTTTTTTGCCTTTTCTTTTATACCACTTTTATATAGCTTTTATGTATCCTTAGTACTTTCAGCCCACATAAGTGTAATTCTTTAAATTTGATAACTTAATATAGACCTAATATTCTGTTAAGCCAGGAGACCAAACATCCTGGAAGCCTCACAGTTAAGGGTCAAAAAGCCCTAGAGACCAAGGCCCTCTCTAAAACACATCCTGTAAACTAAAATAAGCCCATCCAGGAGGGAGATTCCTCAGGATGGGAAATTCATTCAAGTCTCTCACTGGAGAATCTTTAATAGATCTACTAATTTGCAAAGCCTATAAATTGTATATGCGATCTACCGTGTGTGTGCATTTCAGTGTGCATTTTGGCACATGCCACCTGAGTAAAGTAGTGTACCTGAAGATCCTTAAATAAATACCGAGATAAAAACCTCTCTTCCCCTTAACCATGTGTGACTTTTAATTTTAAGACCAGGGAAAGGCAACAGGCTCTTCTTTCATACAAATGACTTCCCTCAACATATGAATTCACAGATCTCTCTTACTACACCAACATAAGGTTTCTTTCCAAACCATAGACCTCACCTTTAATAATCAATATTTCCTTTCCACTTGCTCAGCTTTCAAGGTCATACGTTGAACAGATTAATCACACTTTCAGAACTCTCTTCCTCTTAGGCTGATGCTAGCACTGGCATTATGTGGAATTTGAAGCAAAAACATTCTGAACAGGGCTTGGGTTTGTCTTCCTGATGGAATGTTAGGCCAAGAAAAAGAAACTGCTGTTTGTCCAGAGTAAAAGGGCAAATAAAATAATTTCCAGGCTCTTAAAGAAGCAATTACATACAGTGAATTAGATGAAAAATTACTTGATGACAGTGGCCTTTTAAAATGCTACCAAGAGCAGGAGCAATGAAGTTAGCCAAGGGCTATCTATATCCTGCTACTCCTCCACGTGCTCGTAGCTCCTGCTTTAGACAAGTCCATTCTCAATCATGACACTGTACTCACAACACAGAACAATTACCTGTAATCCTACATGCCATCATCCCCACTGATTCCACACGGGAGCTTTTAAAAATATTCCCCTAAATGGGATCCTAGCATGCCCTAACACCACACTGGAATGCAGGGTGAGCTGTAAGCAACGTGAAACAGAAGGAAAGTTTGGAAACTTTTTTTGTCATCTTTTAAAGAAAAAAATGTTTCTGTTTTCATGATGATTCGTGTCCTAGAAGCAGAGAAATGTAAAGAAACACCACCATCCTGGGAAAGCTGTGGCCACAGCACTACACAAGATTATCTGCTACTGATGGGCTTGAGCCAGAACCTTCACACCTGAACTGGGAATGGTTGGTTTGGACAGCACTGGTTCTAGTGGGAAACCCAGGAGCTTGCCAACCAGAACACCCATGGTCTGTTCTGCCTCAGTCTAAGGTGGACTTCAGATAGGAATCTTCCAGCTCTGATATGAAACTGAAAGGGGTTTGCACCTGGAAATGATCCGAACGGAGCTCACCCCACTGGAAATCCTCGGTGAGATTTTCCTTGTGAGATCTGACATTTTAACAAGCTGACATCTCTCAAGACCTCACTGGCTTCCCAACATGGTTTGGCCTTAAGCCTGGAGTTTAAACATCCAGCCTCACCACCAGCTGCTCCACTGTTAACCACTGCCTTACCTTCACCAGCCCTTCCACCCAAGGATCCCAGAGCACCCCAACAATCCCAGAGATAACTGTTCCAATCATCTCCAGTCTTGGAGGCAAGCACAGCTTACTGCCCTGCTGTGGCAGGGAGATACATTACTCAGAGAGTTGACATGAGCTGGAGAAGGTCAGGCAGTAACGAAGTGGCCGTGGTTTGGAGCAGAACCCTGAAGTCCAATCGCCCAGACCCCATTTAATCTACTGACTCGGCTCTAACCAGCTTTTGTTTCAGAAGGAAAGAGTAATGACTGTGACTTCCCAAATGTCTAAACACAAGTGTGGGTTGGAAAGACGCGTGTGAGGCTGCCTGACTCTTCCAAAGTGGGGAGCACTTCTGTGCTCATTTCTCTTGCCGTGTCACTAAGAATTACAACCTGCCTAAATGCCTAAGCACATTGAGAACATGTAACAATAATTAGAGTGTCAGAATTCCCTTGGAGAGCTGAGCGAGATCTTGTTTCCTGAAGCAGCTCAGGGAGAAGATATTGCAACTACAATTTGCCCATTCTTTGCTAAGTAAAAAATTTGGGATGTATTTTCAATTGCAGCTGAAGGGGCAGACAGGAGCCACCTGCACAGTGCTCCTGACAGTCAGGACATGTTTGTGACACCACAGCAAGGGCCAGTGACGACAGGTTCTGACATCGCTCCAGAATGGAAACTCCCATTTGTGTCCAGAGCTCTTGGAAAGATGCACAAAACTCAAAGTCTTGGATACCTGAATGTTTTTGACCAATGCAGGTCACTGCACCTTCCCTCAAGAGGCCCATTTCATGCCCAGAGTCTCCTATTCTGATGATTTCTCCCTCTAATGTTCTGCTGAAGAGTGAGGCCATCCTTTGCCAAGGAATTTCAGCTTCCCTTATCCTCAGTGGGAAGCAAGCCCTCTCTCCCTCCCTGTACACTCCCTGGAGCAGTGCTCCCTGAAAGGCCACCAAAAGAAGCCTTCCAGCCACACGCAGCGTCTCTGTGTGTTCCCTGGGCCAGGAACGGGTTAAAGCCATCAGGGCAACAACAAAAGCAAAGATCCTGAACATCATTTCATGCAAATGACCTTTCAGTGGCTTCCTGTGCTTCACTGTGCTCTTGTCTGCCAGGGCCCCGGGGCCTTCAAAACCTGGGGCGAGATTTTAACTCATCTCCCCTTATCTGCTTGACTGACTGTCAGCCTCGCACATCTCCCTGCTTGTGATGAAGGCCTTAATTAGTGCTTGTCTGTTTACCCTTTTCCTATTGCCACCTCTCTTTTCCTCTCCCTTGCTATTCCTCTCCTTTCTCGCTCCCTCTCCCGTCACCCTGGGGCTTGTTTGCTTAGCTGGGCATCTCTTGTTTACTCAGTAGGGAGGTTATAATATATGTAAATAAAGTAAGTCCAAAACTCCATAAAAATATATCACATACACGATACAAAATACCAACACAGAAACATATTTTTGCATTCAGAGACATTGCTAAAGCTGGCCTTGCTTTCCTCTGACAAACTAAATCCTTTTGTTGCCTTCTGAATTCAGTGGCAATAAGGAAACCGAGCTGCTTTTTTCCTTCTCCTTTCTTCGGCCTTTATTCCCACAAAGCACACAGGCAGTGTTTAGGGATCATCCAGCACCTGCTGATTCGGTGTTTTGGAGCAAACACCACTGAGGTTCAATCACCTGTCTCACCAGAGCTTCCACCTAGAGAAGGGATTAAAAAATGCAAAATTTGTTCAGCTTTCGTGAGAAGTAGAATAAGGGAAGAACCAGCTCTTACATCCACTGAAAATAGGATGCAGTGAGCATTCCTACTGGGAAATCTTCAGTGCAGGGTTTTCCCTGGCACATCCCTCCCTAAATAAAGCTGCTTCATATCCATAATATGGCCCATAAAATTTGCTTTGTAGCTGGATGTTCAGTGAAACATCCTGACTGCAGGGCTGTCAGGACTGAACCGTGACAGCGCGTAGGTGTGATGATCCAAGAGGAGCTATGAGTATCCACTCAAACATAGGGAGCAGGCGAGTCCTGTGCTGCTCCAGTGCTTGCCAAAGGAGTTTCCAGACTTATCAAACACCACAGGAAATAGCAAAGTTCAGGGGCTGCCAAAGAGCAAAGGACAGGAGAGAACAGCTCTTCCATTAGCGGGTAAAAGCCATTAGTTTTAACAGGAGTAATGTGCTCTGATCAGGAGAGACACAGAAAAGGAGCACGGGATTGATAAAGGAAAGCAGGAAAGGAAGCATGAGGAAAAGTGGGGAGAGGAAAAACAGGGAAAAAAAGTTTCTCTCTCTGGCAGAGAACTACCAGAATAAGATCATTCATATGTGGGAATAACGCACACGCTGCAGTGATGTCTGAGGGAAGGGAGAGGGGAGAGACAGGCACAGGAAGATGTCCACATAAGAAGAGAAAGGAATGTGGAAGTGCAGGGATACAGGGAGACAGGGCTGCTGAATGTCCGGCACACAGTCACAGGCCTGGCCAAACATGTCCTGACCAGCTCAGCAGCGGGGTCCAGGGCAGAGCCAGCTGTGCCAGATGCCAGGATGGGACAGGCCAGCGAGGCCAGCGGTTCTCAGGCCATGTGAGTGCTCGCTCCACTCGCTGCCAGCTCCAACCAGCACTGCTGCCTCTCCCTTTCTGGGAGTTACTGGGGATTAGGATTCCCAAAACAGATTCAGCAATTCATGAAAAAAGAGTAAAAAATCAAGGGAAAGAAACAAAGAGCTGATAATGTCTCCTGTGGCAGCTGTAGGTATTTCTGGGTTAGTTCTTGGAGACCTGACATTTTTACACCTGCAGTGGAACTGCAGGTGGATCCACTCCCAGCTATGAACAGTTCATGAACCAGAGACCCAAGATCATTTTGAAGTGGGTTCAGAGCCATTTCAGGGCCAATTTACAAGGAAAATGTAAATTTCAGAGTGTGCACTCGTTCAGAGGGTGTGTGCAGGCACAGCATTCCCTGCCCTTCAGGTGATCGGGATCACCAGCTGCCTGTTGGGGCCTGAGCTCCAAGATCTCCTTTTGTCCTGATGGTATCTCCCGAGCCTGCACGTTGCAGGGCTGCGTCATTGCAGGGCTGTAAACCCCAGTGACACACCAGGAGAGACACCACACCTCCATCCCAGCAGGAACGGGGGCAGGAGCCCTCATGGGGGAGCTCCCTTTGCCTTCCCAGGTAAAAGGGACGGGGTCTCCTCACCGCAAACCCCATGTGGGTCAGGACCAACATCCCACGACCACTAAGGAGAAAACAGGATGAGTCAATCCTTCTGCAGGTGCTCCTTCTAGAGCAGGGGGCTCAGGGCACATCTGACCCTAAACAAAACCCTAGCAGGAATGAAACACCAGGATCTGTTTCACAAACCGATCTGGGGGGCCTGAGCAGAGAAAAAAGGGAGTAGAAAAGGCCTGTTGGTTCCTCCTCTCTGCTCAGCTCCCCTGAAAGCAAAGGAAGCTGCTGTGGGATGTTGGAGTGATCAGCAGGTCCACACGGGGGTTCTTGTGACACGCTAATTATTGCTGGGCCCAGTCTCTTGATGTGTGTCAGGGTTACCAGGAACTGCACTGGCACTCAATAAAGACTGACTCCGAGAGCTGCTCTTACATCTTTCGCTTTCCAAAAAATTAAAAGTAAATAGGCCTGCAGATAAAACATAGATCAAATGAAAGCAGCAACCCCAGACTGATACAGGTAATTAAGAATAGAATTAACAGATGTGGGCATCTACATCATAAAACAAGGCAGCAGTCCTGAAACCCACCATCCTGTCTCCTTGACAGATGATACAATTGTTCTGCCTTTTATTGGGCATCTGCCAATACCTACTACCTCTGAAGCAAACATCAATGGCTTTCTGACCACAAAGCCATTTTTAGTTACCAGGTACTGAAATACAGCCCAGGAGTCGGTAATTTCCAAGACAACACACAGCACTCAACTGCGGAGCTCAGTACAATCCAGTCTGTCCCAATCCTGCCTTCTCTTGTCTGCAAAAAGTTTGCCAAAAATGAAAAAAAAAAACCAAACAAGAAACTTGAACAAAAGCTTTTAGAAATTACAATTTTGATTATTACTTGAAGAGCCTGAAGAAACTATCTCTAGTAAACCACTAGTAAACCTCATAGAGGGTGCTTGTTTAAGTCACACCTTGGACCTTTTATTTCTCCATAGCTCTTGGATGTGATCCATTTAATCCATCCATAATCCCACTTCTTGGCACCCAAGTGCCTCACCTTTATTACCTGAAAAAGTTGCAGCAGGAACCACTGCCAGCATTTACTGCAAAAGCAGAAAAATTGAGCACAGGAATACTGAGCTGCTCTGGAATTCTCCTTTTCCCTTTGACTGCCTCCCTTCCTTCCCCAGTGATTCAAAATATACCTTTAACTTCTCGATGTACCTCCTGCTCCTGAGAACCTTAAGGAATTCTGGGACATGTTTCATCCTTCCTGTGCATTGCTAATAAGTATTCTAGACAAAACGAGAGCATTTCCCTCCCACAGAGTTGTTTCCTTACACAGAGGGTGGATGGGGCTGTACCCAAGGTAATGTGACCCTCACACTACAACCCAAGCATTTTCTAGGTACTGTTATCTAGGTCCTCTTCTTCTTCTAAAATACATGGAAAGATAAAATTGTGTCTCCACAGTTAAAATGCTTCCAAAGCAGACTTCGGTGAAACTGGTCTGGAAGCAGTTTCCATAGGGATCTTCAAAATCAAAGAAAGAAACTCCTTAACTGCTCTGAACCAGAACCTGAAACTGAACATTGAGAATCACCCAAATGCAGCAATCCTGAGGGAACGACAGCTTGTTCAGTAGAGCTCAAAGGTTTCATTTTGATATCAACAGTTATGTGTTTACTGGATTTAATATTGACATAATAATAAATATAGTACAAACAAATGGAATGTTTCCATCTTAGAATTAGAAATTTACCATCCCATAAAAACTTGAAATAGAATTATTATCAAAATACGTTTCAACATTGCCAACAGTTACCATTTTGCTACTTGCAAAAATTAAGGATTTAGACTTTTCCTGCTGAAATCTTTCACAGAGATTGACTGCTCCCCAGAGTCTTGGATTTCCACAGAACCCCACATTTTGTCAACAAAATGCGCCTTACTTTGCTGGCCTTTTCTTTTTCAACAGTTTTTACTTGGGAAAATATTTTTTTCACCCACCTCCTTGTCTGCCATCCCCTCCCTCACGTGGGAGCTGTTCCAAAGGGAGCCTGCAGTCAAGACACCGAGACTCTTTTGTTTGCACTCCCGTGCCAGCCTTGCTGATGCCATGGCCCTGGCTTTGGGAATGGAGGTTGGGATCGCAGCCAGCTGGCGCTGCCTCGGCAGCATTTTCCTTCCTGGAGCCTGGCACACACCACACCAAAAAGACACTCTCCTCTCCTTGGAAGGTTGCAAGACTTTGTGGCAAAATCAAATTACTTGACAACGTCCCTTTCAAGTTCACAATGGCTCACTCTGGAAACTCAATTCAATATTTTCTTCCTGCCACATGCAATCAAGGATCACAAACTGCCTACTTTGTTTCTGGCTTCTGGGTTTGGTTGGGGATGAAGGGAAGGTTCATTTCTTTGATTATTACTTTTTTAGTTTGTAAAATAACAAAACCAAAGCAACAACAGCAAAGCCCAAAATCAATGAGCCAACAACAGCATAATGAAGGAAAAAACCAGGAGAGGAACAATCCTGGGGACAGGAGAGTCTCTCCACACAGACTGACATTCACTGCTGTGTAAAAGTCCATGTAATAATTCCTGTTGGGAAGTCAGCACTGAGGGCTAAAGGGAGTGTAAATTCCTTTGGGAAGAAGAGTAGTTCCAGCAGCACAGAATCCATCCTGCCTCTGCAAATGGGTCTTCAAGCCAACATTCAGTCTGTCCTAGCACATGTCACTGCCTGTCCTAATCAATCATAGAATCACAGAATGGTTTGGGCTGGAAGGGACCTTAAAGCTCATCCCATTCCACCCCCTGCCATGGGCAGGGACACCTTCCACTGTCCCAGGCTGCTCCAAGCCCCGTCCAGACTGGCCTTGGGCACTGCCAGGGATCCAGGGGCAGCCACAGCTTCTCTGGGCACCCTGTGCCAGGGCCTCCCCACCCTCCCAGGGAGCAATTTCTTAATATCTGACCTAAATTTCCTCTCTTTTGCTCTGAAGCCATTCCCCCTTGTCCTGCCACTACAGCTCCTGAGGAACAGCCCCCTCAGATACTGGAAGATGCTGTGAGATCTCCACACAACTTTCTCCAGGCTGAACAGCCCCAGTTCTCTCAGTCTCGTGACAATGTTTTATCAGACAAACTTCTCCAGGTATCAGCAACTAAATACATGGATCTGTTTGACACCAGCTCCTAAAAAGTACTAGAGAATTAATTTTACATTTGAATCATCAAAGGCAGAATTCAAGAAGTGACAGAGATGAAACTTTCCGTGACTGGGCAGAGTCTCAGCTGCTTTCTGAACTAAGATTTTCAGTCTGGCACCAGCAGCTGGGACACAGATCTTAAGCTGGAGGGAAGAATGTAGAAAAGACTACAATATTTAAATTCAAATGCCTGGTCTAGTGGAAGGTGTCCCAGCAACTGGAGAACAACCCTGGTACAGTGCAAAGGTGGGGATGCTTCCGGGTGGGAGCTGCACTCCACTGGTCGGAATTTGTTTGGTGTTGGACTCTCCCAGGGTTATTTTCCTGTTGGCCCCCAGTCCCTGCACTGCAGTGCCACTGGCTGCAGGCAGAGGAGAGGGAGGAGGAGGGAAGGCTGTGAGCGTATCGGTGGTAGCAGCAGTCCCAGGAGCTCTCGTGGCTGGCTGTGATGCTCTGAGTGCAGCTGACAGTGCGGGCGCAGGAGGGCTGGGCTGCTCTCGCCCAGCTCCGGCACTCCCTAGAGCAGCGAGTGCCCTATATCTGCACAGAGCCACGGGCCAGGGCTTTCGGAGCACGGTGCCAGCCTGAGTCAGGAGGAGCAGCAACACAAAAGTCTGACAATGAGAGCAGCTCGGAGAGGGCATTGCAAAAATCCAACACACGCAGCCATTTCATGAGCGCGTGGAACAGCTCTGCCAACCAAAACAGGGAAAGCAGATGGGATAAACGTGGGATCTCCACCCATCACCACCAGCCTGTGTGCAGGGGTGTGATTAAAAGCTGTGGCCGTGACTAAAATCACTGCTGTCTGCTGGTCCCAGTGACATCTCCCTGCTGCCTCGCATTCCCAGGGGATAACTGGCCCGTGCGGAATAAAACGGTGCCTCGCAATCCTGACCCCTGCCTCGAGTGAAGGTCAAATGGAGAGTGGAGCAAGGACTGGCTGTCCTCCCCAGAGCAATGCTATGACAGAAAGAAAAAGACTAATAAAGACAAAAAGAAAAAATGCCCAAGGAAAAAACAGGAAGAGATCCCAGGTAGGAAGGCACAGCTGTGAACAGAGGGCTGCAACTGTCAGATATGCCTGAACCTCCAGTAACTGGCTTTTAATTCCCACTAAAAGGAGTTCTGCAAATCCCAGGTGATTCTCTAAGCCTCAAATTTACTGGAGAAATATTTAATTGACTAGCAGCTACTGGAATGAGAGAGGCAGAAAACATAAACTGTGTTTAGGAACTCCATCAATAATAAAATCCATATAAATGTTTTTCACTTCATCCTGTCAGGATGTAGCCAGTGACTGTATTTAGGAATAAGTAAATAATTTCCTTGTTAGTTTTGCTGTAACTGAATAGAATTAAATGAAAATTATTCCAGGTTAACTGAATTGCCTTCTGTGAAACACGGAAATACAGCCAGGTCAGGGTAGATGCTCAGCACTCAGCAGGTTCTGACCTCACCTACCCCTGTTACAGGTAGTACCATGTTCATCTTAGGTTATATTCCTTTAAAATTTCAATTAAATAAGCAGCTGCCAGATATAATCCTCTTGGCCCATCTTCTACTAAGCTGTATACAGATTTATTTGTCTTTTAACCCCATCCAACAATATAATTCTCATAACTCCTAGTCTAGAGTTTTCTCTAAGGAACTACAGCAGATGTTAAATATCCCAGAGGATATGCATCCTACACAGAACATTCCTGATCTGATTCTGATAAAAAATAATCAAGATTCAAGTGCTGATATCAAGAACTGCCAATTCAACATTCATGTCCTATAAAGCCGCAACATTCTCAAATTAGATTTTGCTGCTTCCATGTTTGTTGCCTAGAATAATGCTGGAAAGTAGCAATGAAAAAAGAAAACTGAACTTAAGTAAATTTAGAGTAAATACAGAGAAAAGCTCTGGGTAATAATGTGGTGCAAGACACTTTAATTACCTGCTTCAAGTGTGTCAGTGCAGACTAACCCGCCTGAATGCACTCATACTCCAAGGACACAGGTGGTCTAATGCCATTCTCACCTCCAAACACCTGAAGTTCTTGATTAACACTGTTATTTGGGAGAGCTGCCTGTCCAAACCCCAAGGGAATGTTCTTATTTTCCTCAGCTTCTATCACAAGTGCCCAGTCTACCCATCATCATTCCCTTCAGCCTCCAGTGCAAGGCCATGTCCTACCTGGAGCAAGCAGAGGGTCTGCAACAAGCCAGTGTCCCTCTAGCTCCATGGGGGCCGCACTTCTCTGTGCCTAAAACTGGCCAGATCAAGGCTCCTGGGCCATTTACATTTAGCAGGGCTTGTGCAGACCAACCGTGCTGCCTTTTCTGAGAAGGTCTGGACTCCACCACACGACCTGAAGCCCAAGAGCAGGGAGGTGCAGGACTCTGAATTCATCCAAAGATCCAGACGTTCGCTCAGCACTGTAAGTCTAGGTCAAACACAGACCAGAACTGCTGGCTGCCTCATTTAAATATTCAGTGAACACTGCAAAGATTAACATTTCCTCTCTTGAATATCTAAATATTTGCCCACAATCCCCCTGCTAATGAGCAAAGACAAGTGCTGGTAAGTGGCAAGCAGCATCAAGCCTCGAGTCAATCAAACGCTCCCACGGCCCCTTCAGCACCACCACAAGGCCCCGCGAGTGACATTCGGAGCTGGTGGCTTGCAAATGGCCCTTCTCTCCTGCTAACTCTGCCCCCACCACACATCCACACACATTCCTCCCTCTCCTTCCCTCTCCACCCCCTTTTCCGCTCCATGACCCACTCGGGGGCATAAAAAACTGGTACTGAGAAACCTGCCAACTGCTTTAGACTTTGGAACACGAGCTCGGCTCTTGTCAGCTCCGAGCCTGCCACACAATGGAAAACATTACACATTTCTCTCGCTAACGACCGCGCTGCTCATTTACATGTCTTAGGCAAACACCAACAAGGTCGCAGCCAGAAAAGCGCGGTCAGGAGCGCTACTGCTCCTGGCAAGAGGTTGGTGCCTGGAAAAGGGCTGCACGGGAAGCTCTTTAAACACCTTGGAACATGTGCTAAGCTGCTGAAGTATGAGGTGTGGTGACAGCAAGGTGTTGAAACAGGGCTTTTAAAAGCTGCCAGTCATCATTAACACGTCTCCGCAGAGCGCTGGCAGCCGAGGCAAAGCCAACACCCAGAGCATCTTCTTGGAGGGCGGGTGGGGAGAGCGGAAGAGAAGAGGGAGCAGGTGTGGGGAAGACAAAGGAGGAGTACAGAGTCATCCACAGCGGGTTTTCCCTCTTGGCCTCCCGCTCAGGAGCTGCCACGCTGCTCCTCAAAGAGGTGATGAGGTTGCGGCTCTTCGGAAGCTCCTCTGCCACGTGCCTAGAAAACGTGCGAGGTGAGCTGTCCCTGCTGGCTTCCTCTGGGAGTTTCTGACTGTCCTTGTCCTTGCTGCTGTGGGGATCAGGTGTTGCTATCACTAGTGGGGTTTGGGAAGCAACCTCCAGGAAGCCAAGCCACGGCAGAGCAGGGAGGGAGAACCCACCAGCAGCCGCTAGCTGCAGACCCAGAGCAAGAGCCACGTTCAGATTTCCTCTTCTCCTGTTACTCCTGGGCCCCCTGCAAAGAGGCACAATCCAAATTCTACAATAATATCACCTTGTCCAAATTTGGTACTTCCTAATTTTTCGACAAAATTTTTATTAGTAAGTTTGCCAGTTGCATGCTAATCCTAACATTAGTCCAAACTTTCAAAAAAGAAAGTTTATAACTTTTCTTGTTCAGCAACTTTACAGAAGACCCAAATCACCACCACAGACAAAGTCCTGAGCAAAACAACACTAGCCTTGATCTTTTCCCCAGAATGAAGTTGTTTTTTTTTGAAGTATTCAGCACTATAAAGTAGCTGGATAGGAAGGTTTGTGTGAATTAAAAGAAAACAGCCCTATCCAAATATAATTCGATCTCCTCAGAGCCTAAAACTGTATCATGCATCAAAATCTTAAATATTTATTTGAAATTATGCACCCTAGTTATTCCATATTCTAAATCTGTGCAGCAGAGAGGCTGTAATTGTAATGGATTTAATAAAAGCTATCATATTCCATAATTCAGCAGGAAAGATTATGCAGAGCCTCGAGATGTAACTAAGAATAGCCAAGTTTCTTCTTGTTGGTGATTGTTCTAAGAACTAAAAGAAAAAATTTCTACATCTCTCTTCTGCTCCTTTTTCTGCCTGAAGTACTCAAGAACCACCATGTCCCACCGAGGTGTAGAATGCTCTGTTTCCCTCTTTTATGAGCTTCATTATTTCATTAACCCATAACAAGCACAGCATTCCTCAATATCTTGCAAATTTTATCCCCAGGTTTCCAGGAGGGAAGCGAATCCCTATGCAAAACCCAACTCCCCCTAAAAATCCCACCTTCTGTGTGATGCTGATTGACCTGATCTCACAACTTTGGGCCCACAGTCCAGTCTTGGACAAACCTGATCGAGGGGCAGAGGTTCCAAATGAGTTTCCAAATGAAGGAGAGGCATAGAAAACTCAGCAGTTTCCCTGGCAGGAGCAGCAGCAGGACCCAAAAGCTCCAAATAACACATTCCACGCCTTGTCCTGGGTGGTGGGGACACAGCACGGACAGGGATGTCACGAGCTGGCTGGGCTGTAAGACAAAGATACAAGTCCATGGGGACACCAGGCTTCATTAAACCTGCTGCTCGTGCAAAAACTTATTTCGTTATTCCTTTCCTTTCCTATTCACACAGGCTAAGTAAAACTGAAGCACTAAAAGATAAAAAGCACTCTATTTTTAAAGAGTGATTATGGGGTCTAGGTAGTGAATTACCTTTCAGAAAAGTCTAAGTAGAAGTGACTTGCTTAAAGATAGCAAATAAATTATTGAATCATGTCTTTCAGCATCCAGATTTTTAGCAAAATCACTAAAAATACTCTGTTAATTCTTTTCTTACCTGTGGATAATCATTACCGGAGAAGAAAGGTGAGAATAAAAAGAATTAATACAAAAAAATTGAAGCCCCTTCTTCACTTTAGAAGGGGAACCAGGGAGATGAAAACTGACATCCAACTTTCTCCTTCTCCTGCTGTGTCTCCTACACTTGCCCACACTTACACACACCCCGTAAACAGCTTCATCAGGGTGATGGATATGTACCACACCTGTTCCCAGCCCCCTTTAGGGAGGTTTTCCTCACTCACCTTCAAGGCAGGCGCTGTGTCTTCATTCTGTGTCTGCAGAGTCCTCAGCACAACGAGGCTGGGCCTTTAGGCACTATAATGACAATAAATAATCATAATTCAGGAGTGAGATGCTTTCAAATCCCAGACTCACATTCTTCCGAGCTTCCCAGCACACAGAAACACCCCCCCACACCCTCCTCCCTTTGTGAATGTGACCTCTGCTCCTCTTTAGAGCTGAAACCCTCTGTTCCTGCAGGCTGCAGTTTGGAGGGGGATTCCCCGGAAAGCCCAGTGGGCCAGGTGGGATGGGATGGCCATTAATCTGTTCACACCTTGTCAACGAGGGGCCTGATCTGAACACATCCTCCTTTGGCTTTAGGAAATTCTCGAAGAGGATGGCACAGGAAAATGAGGAGAAGCTGTGCAGAACTGAGGGGACAGCGAGGAAGACCTGAGAGTGCAGGACACGGCTCATTAAAATCCTGGGACGCAGCGTGACCAAGAGGAGTCATCCCCTGCCCTCAGATTTGGGGCCACCCCAAGCACTTGGAAGGTGTTGTTAGTGAGTCCCAGAAGAACCACCACACCCTTTTTATCTCCAGAGGGAGATGCCAAACCCCAGTGACTTCGATAAGACTATGCCCCATAAATACCCGACTGGAGCTGCTTCAGCAGTGCCTCCGCTCCACCCTGCAAGTCCTCTCCTTTCTCCCCTTAATTCCAGCACCATTCTTTGCCCCTCCTCTGCTCTCTTCTCTCGGTTAGAACTAATGGTTTTACCACATGTTGGAAGGCAGCAAAAGGAAGTGGTGAAGTGACAAATGGGAATGCTCATGCTTTAATTTATTATGACAATCATGCCCGGGTCCACAAAGTAAACTGAGTCAACAGAGAAGGACTTTGTGCCAAGTTATTTATCCACTTCACTAACTGGGGGATCTTTTTTTCCCTAGCCAGCCATGAGGCTGGTTAAACTCATCAACTTTATTGATGAGCAGAAACAGCAGGGAATTTTCTCACAAAATATGTTGTTGTTGAAAAACTTTGATTCATCCAAACCAAAACCTTTTTTCTAGGACTGGTTTGGTGTCACTAAACTTCCAGACACAAGGGGCAAAAAAATGAAAAAAAAAAAAAGATTTGTGGAAAAAAAATCCCAAATAAGCAAAACATGCCGCTTGAACAGTCACTGAACATTTGCTTTCTGTTCAAATGAGCTTTCTGTGCAGTTTAATTAAATTTGAAATGTTTCATTTTGATTTTTCCCTTTTTCTCAGCTTTACATAGAGATGACAAAATAAAACATTACAAGTGAGCAAAACGTAAAATTTTTTCCTCTTAGCCTGTCAGCACATGACATTTTTCAGGATTTTTCACTCCAGCCTGGCACAAGGCAATTTTCCAGCATCTCCAGATTTCCCATCCAACCACACTGAGGAATGCATCCCATTAACCCCAGTGAATTTTGCCCAGCTACACATGGCTGGCCAGGATGACCGGTGGACAAACTGGTCCAAACCCTCGACTGTTCCTCTTTGCAGGAAGGCCACAAGACCAGATCCTGCCCAACCCACCAGAGCAGAACATGGCACTCATTCCTCAGGCCCTGGCTCCTTTATTTCTCAAACCATATGAAGTCATTTCGGGGGAGGCCACGGTTCAGCCCATGTCCTGTACCCAGCTGTGACAATGCCTAGGAAAGACCCGGTAACAGGACAAGCAAGAACTGTCATTTCAGTTTTCAGAGGCAGAAAATGTTCCTTCGGATTTAACTGCTTGCAAAAGACCTTTTTCCAAGGAATTTATTTTTTCCCTGCTTTACCCTTGGTTTTTTTCTGATTATTACAGTCAGACCAATCTCAGGGTGTATTCCCAGGAGCATCATGCTCAATGGAGGTCACAGAATGACTTTTTCTGGCACAGGTACGTTCTCAGCTAACTACAGATCTGATTTTCAGCTACTGCACATCAAGGGCAAGGTAGAGCAGAGTGGATAAACCCCACTAGAGAGCAAAAAATGCTGAAGACCTTTAGAAAACAAACTCTCCACAGAGAGGCTGAGAGAAGAGCGTTCCTGCACACGGAATACGTGCCCTGCAGCCTTCCCCTCCCATCCCGAGCAGGGCCCTGCACGACACCCCTGTAAAACACGGCCGAGTCTTTCACACTGAATCACATTCCAACACCGTGACACAGCCTCCAAAGTAGCAGTAGCGTTTTAACAACCTGCTGGGCAAAACAAGCAGGCATTGTTTGCCATCCTGCCCGCACAAACCCTGGCTCTGGAGCTGGAACGTGCCCACATCCGGGTGGAGGACACAGGACTTCTCCACATGCAGCACACCCCAGAGAGGAGAACGGGCTCTGATCCCTTTCAGTCACCAGCACCGGAGCGGCCAATGCAGACTCAAAGGCCCCAGATGATTTCTGTGCTCTCCCGGGGTATTTTTCAGAGGTTACAAACATTTCTGTTGTGAAGCCCTTCCCCGCTACAGTGCATCAGCTGCTGAGCCCACCTGCAGTGCCTCTGAGTGCACTGAGTGGGACGTCTGAAGGGCTGATCCATGGATCTGGGGGTCATCAGTGGGGTTTGGTTCTTCAATAAATAAATCTTGGCTAAAGGGTCTCAAATCGTAATTCCTCAACACCCAGGACAGAGAGCACCGTGGCGTTCACAGTGTGTAGTCTGCCCATAACAGGGCTCCAGACCTCGAACCCTGCTGAGCTCAACTGAGCTCAAGTGAGCTCAGCACCTACTCATTTTTACTCCAGTGACATTGCCCCAGGTTTTATGTGGACAGTCCACTCCTGGCATCAAGGACATGGTGTTTGACCAGCATATGTGGAGATCCCCTCCACTGCCCCGGGGCTGAAGCGAAGCCAAGCCAAGTTCCAGGGAAAACCTCCGTGGTCCTGCCACACACACATCTCTGTTATCTTGTCTCCAGTGGGACGGCCATGGTCTGCATTTGTTGAAGTTTGTGTTGCAGACAGGCTGCACAATCAGGGAAACACCACTCAGGCCATGTTTTCAAACTTTACATCTGTGACACATGGAAATCTGGGGGTGTCTGTGAGAAGGGAAGGAAAATGAGATTGACCTCTGAGATTAGAGGTTAGGTATTTTCCATTGCTGTTGGATCACTACAGGTGAGACAATAAACTCCACTCCATTTTATCATAAATGGAAGGAAACTGGCATTTCCAGACCATCTGACCTGTTTTGGATGGCTCCTTTAAGGTAAATTGCCTCAGCAATGTCTTTTCACTGTAGCCAGGGAGGTTGGTCCAGACGAGACAGCACAGGCTGCTGAGCAAAGCTGGGCAGTGGAACGCAGCCAGGTGTGAGGGCCTCGGAGTGACGATGCTCCGGCTGGGGCTTCAGCTCCTTCTCAGCACCCTCACACAACCCCAGAGCTACATCCTCAAAATCAGTCCAAGGCTGTTGTTTAGTACGGCCCTAAAACATTTGGGGTTTTGCTCCATCTCTGTGAAACACATGTGCCACTGCCCCTTCCCAGATTTGTTTTGGGAATACTGTGATGCAACAGGCTTGATCTGTGAGGGATTAAGATGTGGTGTAATGGGGAGGCAGATTATACAAGCTGCAAGAGCCACACTAGAGAACTATGCAGACCCCAGTGACAGCTCCTTTATTCCAAAATAAGGGCCTTTCTCAGTCTCCTTTTACTATTTCTGTAACTTGCTGTCCTCTGGAGGAGATGCTGGACTCCATCCAGTCAGCTCACCTGCAGCCCAACCTATGGAGCTGCTTCTCTGGCACGTGCACCAAGTGGCACAGTTTACCTTTGGTGCAGCATCCCTCAAGTTGCAGCTCATATGGTGAAAAGGAAAACCACTGCAATAAGATTTTTCTCTCTCCAGTAACACTAAGGAGTTATAGCTCATAACTTCCAACTGAATTCTCTGTACAGCCAAGCGTTCCTAATGAATTCCCCTAATGATCATGCCCTAATGTTTGACTTCATTATGTCACTTTTGCAATAGCTGAAGTACAGAAGAATGTGTCTTTCTTTCAGTAAGGATCACTCAACACTCTCCCTCCTCTTAAAGTGTATGAAAGTGTTGGCCCTGGGGAAGCCCCCTCCTTCCCATCCCCTGCCAGAAGGAAGTGACCTAGAGAACAATATCCCAGAGCAGGGGCTGCCAACTGGTCTTGCCCAAGCCTTTTCCCAAAAGGTTTCTTTCCTTCACATATCCTAAACAATACCCTTCAGATATCCCAGACAATACCCCAGGAAACTTGGCTACTCGTGTCCTCACCTTTCCATCAGGAATGGTGCAGAAATGCATTCCTAGCTATTTCCAGCTTGGAAGTGCTGAGGCAGAAAAGCTCGAGGCACTTAAAGAGTTTCTTCATGAAAAAAAAAAAGAAAATAAAAAAAAGAAAAAAAACCCATTGTAGGGTTGAGAGACTCAGAATTAAAGATGCTCCTGACATTTTTTCCTGTGCCTTACTCAGCCCAATCTGTTTAATGGGTCTTCATCAGAGATTGTGATTGCTGATTCGGGCTGGCGACATCATTCAATTGGACACGGCTTTGAAGCAGAAGAATAATTATTTCCCATCTTCCAAAAGACCATTTAATTCATGCTCCCCAATCTCTGGGAACAGATAACCCACAGCCCTTTTAGTTCATTAACTCTCTGGGGCTGTCATCAAAGGACTGTCAGCTGCTCGGGAGTTTGCAGAAGAGAAGTGGCTGAAAGCTTCAGTGTCCCTTTTACCCATGGATTCAGCACCTCCTGCCATGGATCCTGCAACATCCAAACAGCTTCCCAAAAAGGAGAGGGGGAAAAGGGGAGACACACACCTTTTACTGCCTCTCCTTCTTCTCCCAGACCAGGATCAAGGCAACGTAACCCAGCAGCTGCTGTGCTGAGGAGAACTCAATGCCAACAGAGAGAGAAACCAAAACCAGACACCAGCGAGGCCCTGGGGAAGGCAGTGGGGATGGACCAGCAGGAGCAATCGCTGTGCTGGTGTTTGGGATTCAGCGGGACTGGCTCAGTGGAGGGATGACACCATGGCTCACAGGGAAATCCAGAATCTAGGCCATGGAATCACAGCAGGGGAGCTATCGCAGCTGGGCCATCTGCACCAAATCCAGAGGTCAAATAAGTGAAATTTAGCAGAAGATTATTCTCTTACTTCCTTCCCCCTCTCCACAAATATCAGGATGCTTTGAAAAAAAAGGAAGACAATAAATAAGTGAAACTCCTGCTTGAAGACAAGAGCAGAGGTTAGTTCTGGGAAGAGCCATGAACCCAGCTCTTACAATCAAACTACATTTAAAAACCACTCTGCAAAAGAGGGAAGAGCCATCCTTCCACCTTTGTGAAACAGGAGGACTGAAGTTCCAAATGATGGGAAAGCACAAACCCAGCCAGGGCCTAATGGCAGGTCAGGATACACCTCGTGTGTCCTGCACCCTCATCGATATCTGTCTCTGACCTCAGACACCTCCAGCCCAGAAACTGAGCCCCAAGTGCACTTGGAGCTTTTTGTGTGAGATGGGAAATGAACAGGCATTGCAGAGCAAAAGCTCCACCTCTAGCAGAGTCTGAGTGGAAAGAATTTAGCTCAGAGGCTTCAGTAAATCAGCCCAAAGCCTCCTTTCCTCGGCTTGTATTATTTATCTCCCTATCCCCTTGACCACACTGAATTCTGAAAGGCATCTTGGCAGTATGCAAACACAGAGGGGGAGTTTATTGAAAGTACTAAACATGTTCTAATTGTTTTCTCCTGCACTACTCTGCTAAAACTCACTCTGCCGTGAGCGGAAGCCGAGCTGGACAATTACTGGGGCACTTGAAGCAATCATGCCCTTGATATATGGGAAGTGGGGAAGTTTAGCAGAGCGAGGACCTCTTCAGTTCCTATCTTTTCTTTGCAACGGTTTGGCCAGTCAAAAAAGACATTGTCTCACTTCTCCAGCAGCAGCAGAACACAATAAGCTTGTGTCCCTAATCACAGGATACCATGATGTTCCCCTGAACAATACTCACTAAAAAGCTTTGAAAGTGATAAAGTGCTGTATAAATATTCAGTTGGACTGCAATTAAATTTTTGGCATGTGGTTTACATGTAAGTGCAGAAATACCATCAATAAAAGTCAATACACTCCTTTCCCCCTTTCTCTCCCTCTGCCTTTCCTTCGCTATTCCCCAGATCTCTGTCAGTGTTCGCTGAATTTTCATAAGGGAAAAAATTACTTCCTAAAATGTTCAAAAGCTTTCCCTTGGTTTGTTATTAGAGCAATTATCTAGCATAACACAGTGAAATAGCACAAAATATTCTAATGGGAAACAAATGTGCCAAAGAAGTGACCAAACTTGGAATCTTTATTGAAAAATGAGGGGAAAGCGATTAGCTGAAGAGGCAGCAACGGAAAGATTTTCCACCTGGCCTTGGGCAACACATCAAACAGAGCTCAAAAGGGTGCTATTTATAATTGTTGTCTGGCTGTCTATGGAGCCCTGTCTGTCTGTCTGTCAGTCTAGGCCCTTTTCTGCCTGTGCCTCTCCTCTGCCACGTGTCCTGTCCCCGATGTGTTTACACAGCGCAGGAGGGATGCTGCTCTCGGCCCTCTGCACTCCAGAACAGCTCCGTGGGGTTCAGGGGAGGTACAGAGGTGTAAGCAAGCACAAAACTCTGCCCCACACACGGTGGTTTCTTTTCCCCACACGTGCTCAGCTTCTCCTGCAGTACAGAGGTTTTGGGGCTGCTTGTGTTACCACAGAAGGAGACACAGGCAGAGCGAGGGCTCACTGAGTCCCAGATAATGGGCAATACCTTGCCTGGTCATTTGCCTCCAACAAAATCAGTTCAAAGTGGAGACAAAAATGTTGCCAGATCAAGAAGGTCCGATTTCACCTCCACTTCACTGCGATATAAACACCTATGCAACTTGCAGGTCAAAGGCCCATCAATCTCAGCGAGTTTGCTTTGGTGTAATTCAAGAAGCAAAGACATTTTGCAAGTACCGAGATGATTTATAAGCATATCCAGAAAATTTTTAGGATCTCTTGTATAACAGACAAAGGACGAAAAAGACTCATAAAAGCAATTTCTCACTGCTCACTAATGCTCATTTAACACTCTCCTTTAACTGTTTCCCTTAATTTAAATTGAGGAATTAAAAAAACCCACTGAGAATCTAAATACTAAGCTAGAAATCAGAAATCATACTGATTTCTCATAGCTTCATCGAGGCCTTTGGAATGATAATATTTTACAGCAACAGAGGAACCGCTTTTCTTGTGAGAGGTAAAGAACTCCACAACACAAACGGACCAGCAACTGAGAAGAGGGTCTGAATCAGTAGTTTACAAACACCACTGTGGGCTAAAATTCACTCCCATAAGGTATCCAGGAGATAAAAGCAAGGAGAAGGTTTCTATCTGAATAGAAAACAGGGATGTTTAGTGATGGAGCTGTGAAAAACAGTGGGCAGCACATTGGCAAGGAGCACCACTCTCAGCAAGAGATTTGGCCCTGCTCAGAGACCCCAGAGGCACACAACCCCCCACGGGCATGCCACAGCTTCATTAACCAAAACAGGCACTTTTGAAGTTCAGGCATGAAAAATAAAGCCTGATTTTATCTCTGCTAGATTCCATTTGCCCAAAGATGCCCAAACCTCAAAAGGGGTCAGATGTTCAGTACAGATAATCACACAAAGTTTGGGTGTGTAGCTGAAGTCTATCCAAATTCTCCCAGGCTCTCGAGGATGAAGGATGGGAAACCTTGTGAGAAGAGTTAGGAGACACCAACAGAAGCTTTCTGGTACATTCTGCTTTCACTCTGATCATAAATACTGCAAGAGCAGCCTTCGCTGTGGTATTTTAATGTTTCCAATCTCCAAGTTCCCTCAGCTCTACTCAGGACAATGCGTTTCTAAGAGCCCACGCTCTGCAGGTGAAATTCCATGCCTCTGTTGGAGAGCACTGTGCAGCAGGAAGGATCTCTCCCCCCTCACTCCTCCCATTTCCCACACAATCCCAGTGACTCAGGGATCACAGACTACCTCAAGTTGGAAGAGACCCATAAGCATCACTAAGTCCAGCTCCCGGCTCCTCGCAGGACCACCTACCGCTAAACCTGGCTGAGAGCGTTTTCCAGATTCTCCTTGAGGGTTGGTGCTGTGACCACTTCCCTCAGGAGCCTGCTCCAGGGCCTGATCAACCCCTGGCTGAAGGACCTTGCCCTACTGCCCCATCTGAGCTTCCCTTGATGTAGCTTCAGTCCATTTCCTCGTGTCCTGTCACAGCGGTGACACTGTGCCTATGCCACCGTGAGGAGCAGGACAGCAAGAACAAAGCCCACCTTGATGCTCTGTCATCATGAGGGTGAACACAGTCCTCTGCCCATTTTGGTGCCCATTTAAATATTCAAAGAAAGACAAAAACCTGGAATCAATCTCTGACCTCAGAAAATCACTCTCTGAGTAACACAGTTGCAGAAGAGAATCCAGGGGTCAAGAAATCTGGAAAAGAACCACCTGTTCACAATCTTCCTTCAGCTACAGGCCAAAACCTGGTTTTGTGAGTAACCTCCAGCTCCTTTATCTCCTTCCCTTACTGACATACCCTAAGGCTCTTCTCCTTTCCCCAAAACCAACCTCAGCAGCCCCCAGCTACCCCTCACACCCTGGAACATTCACGCATTCACTCCTGGCACTGAAGGGTGACTGCACAGGCAGCGTTTGCCAGGAGACAATGGCTTTATTTTCTCTTCTCCTGACAGAGTTCACTACGTGGTGTGAAGCAGAACAAACATCAGCAGCATAAACCCCAGTGGAAACCATAAATCTTGAACACATCATCTGGATTCCTAATTCCAGTTGCAGGAAAGCACCTCTGGCTGCCTAACTGGCTGAGATGCTCAGACTGTCTTAATCAGCCTTCTGACCACCGTGTGTGCTCACAGAAATGGTTCTACACCAAAGAAAAAGCTTTTATAGCTTTCAGAATAATTTTGGAACAAACGAGAATCGTCACAAAGGAGCTACAAGGCTCCAGGGCAGGTGAAATGCTGTGAGAGCAGCCCAGCTAATGCCATGACCAGTCTGGAGCTGCTCTGTAGTGTGGAACAGCTACTGCCCGCTTTCCTGGCCATCTACTGGTCACGGCAAAGCTCTTTCATCTCGTCTTGCTCCTGACAAGAGCAAGATCCACCTTTTATAAGGCCATCACTTGTGTCTACCTGTGTGACCTCACAGGAGAGCTGCACTGGGGCCTCCCCAGGCCTGCTGCAGTGAGGGAACACTCGGTAAGAGCGACCCTGGAGCTGTACACGCACACACCGTGCTGAAGGCAGGTAACTGCACTGGGCTCCAAGCATGGCTGGCTGAGCAACTGCACTTCTGTTTTCCTTCAGACTCCCCCTCTGCCTCTGGTCTATTGGGATTGCAAGCTCTGTAGGACAAGAAAAATGTTTCCCTGAGTGTTTACTCGGCAGCCAGGCTCCATTGAGGCAGGGCCTGGAGTCCCCAGGAAGGCAGAAAACTGTTATCTCTCCAAGCTGTCCTCAACCTGCTGGGAACAGTGATTTACTGTCTGCAAGGGAGGTTCTGGTAGAGTGCACAAGCTCTGAACTGACTTCACACAGAGCCATTCCCTCATGTGCTGGGCCCTGACTAGATCAGGAGTGCAGACAGCAAACCGTAAGTAGCTCACTAATTAAATAAATAGAGGAGCAGTATTTCAGTCACCTTGCATGCTTGTCTTCAGGGGAAACCTCCAGCTTCCTCTCCTGTTTAGGGCCATGAGAAGGAATAGCAAAGTCCAGGGAATGAATTGTGAGTCTGCGTCCAGCTTTCCACTTTCATTGGTGCTGGTTTTCCACGATGGCAACATACATAAACCTTTGCTACTGCTGGACACGAGGACTACAAGGCTAATGATAGGACTATCTATATTTTGGAGTTATTCATTGTGGGATTTTTCGTATGTTGAATGTATCTGGCAGCTTCTATGCCCGGGTCTCAAAGCACACTCCAGGCATTCCCAAACACGTTCCCAACACTTCCATAAATGAAAGTTTCATCTTTGTTCCCGGCATGTGTTTAATTGGAAGTGTCACAGCATGCGCATGGAAACCGAGACAAAAATCAGGAGTCACCTCAGTGCCCTTTGCCAAACCAGAAGCAGGTAATAACCACTTAGTTAATACCAGGCCTTAACTTCGGAAATCAGGAGAACAATCAGCTCAGTTTATCGGATCTCCTGCACACCAGCCCAGAAACTTCTTAGGAGTAACTCCTGCAGAGTGTCTCCCCCTGCAAGGCACAGAAAAGGCCAGAAAGTTCCAACAATGCCATGACAAGATAAGGGAACTGTCACGCTGCCTCCAGCAACAAATCCACTTTAGCCACACTTTCCCAAGGGACAATGCTGTGGGCAGAATGGAGACTGAGGAAAACTAAGCAGGGAGTGAGAAGAAGAAAAGGACAGTTTGTTCTCAACTGGACACAAAGACTGAGGTCCCTCTGCTGTGAATATCCATCAGCTGCCACGTCTGGGGAGAAGAGCAGAAACAGGCTCCTAAAATCTTTCCACATGCAGAGAAGGTGCAGAGGTTCCATTGGTTTTCCAGCATGTACCCAAAATGTTCTCGCTGCTTTTGCTCCTTTCCCTCCGTGGCTGCAGCCACTGAAGAGCTCACAGAGTCGCTCACTGGGAAGTGTCTTCCCTTGGGATGCTACAGGTTCTCACTCTTCCTTTCCCCCCATTTATTTCACACATAGACTTCTAACAGCAAAACATAAAGAGAATGGGCCCTCCCGGGAAACCAGTGAGACCAGTACGGAATGAGAGCTGCCTCCACACAGCCCTTCCCAGCCACGCTCCCACCCTCACTCCCAGCAGCAGTGATCCTGCTCTTTCCATCCCAGATGGAAATGAACCCTGCTGGCTTACACAAACACACAGAGCTCAGAAGATGTCACAAGTCTGACCTCTGCCTTCCTTTGCTGGATTTCTCAGCGTTTGACGCTGGCTGTCGAACAGAATAAATGACGGGACGCACAGAGAGCAACATCAATGAGCCCAAAGGAATTCTGGCCAGACACAGAAGACAACAAAAGCCTGTGGAAATGATCTAAGGATGTCACTTGGCAACCTTACGATTATTGTCTTGTTTTGTATGTATTGGGTTTGAAAAGCTGATAATCGTTCTCGTGTGCCAGTGCAGATTAGAAGACCATTTGTGTTGGTATCAAAGGAGACAAAATCTTTTTCCACCCTCTCCAAGAAGAGGGGCAAAACCATCTTTCTACCAGGCAATGTCTCTTCTTGTGAGACTCCACTGAAACAATGGAGTTTTATCAGTGATGAATTTGGTCCATTGTTTTCATGGGATTAATGCCAAAATGGGGATAAATGTGCTGCTGTTGTTTGCATCTCTGGTGTGAGCTGTAAGGTAAATAATGCCCCAACATGGTCTCCCTTCAGACAAACATCTGGATTTCTACCGATTGCAATTTAGCTGCATAGACAATGAAGGCATTATTGTTGCAGACAGCATTAGAGGCTTCTATAGCACTGGCCATATTCAAGTGACCTTGGGCAGAACCAACTTTAAAAGGTGGTTTTAGTGCACACAGAAAAAAATTTGAGAGAGGCACCTCATCAGAGCTACTTTTCATGCCACTTACTGGAGTGAAGTTCTGCTACATCAGCTACCAGACAGTTCTATAGGATTCCATGGTGAATGCAGCCAGTCCCTGGAGGGGTTTAGAGGTCTGATACAGGGAAAAGAAGAAAGTCTTCTAAGTCTTGATGCCAGCAAACACACAAAGAGCTGATGTGCTGTACAGCTGCTTTCCTAGTGTGATGTGAACAGCCTCGTGCTGAAGCTGAGCCCCCCAGCCCAACTTCAGGAGCAGTTCTGTATCAGGGGAGTTCATTCCCCATCAGCTGTTACAGCTCCAGCCACTGCAGTAGCAAGGTCACTGCTGGTTTTCCATGCTGTGAGCTCTGATCTAATCAGGATTGGACTGAGACCACCAACTCCTCTCACTCAAGTTACAGACCAACAGTCATTCATTTTTATCAGCTCCTATTATTTTTCTCTTAGCTCTGTGCTGAGAATCCCACCCACTAACCAGCCACATACTGCATTTTCAACCTTCTGCCGGAGTTATTCTTGTTTTTTCTCTATGGAATAACACTGAACCAAGAACTCTCCTGAACACATCATGTCTGACTCATGCTCAGACAGTAAACTTTACAAGAGAAATATGTTTTCTTTCAGCTGTACTCTTTCTTTTCCTTCCCTATTCTGAGGTCTTTGCAGAGAGGTCAAAGACTGGGGGCCTCCCACGTGCTGGAGAACACAGTGCTGCAGTGACAGTGCTACTGCTGGCAGCTCTGCTCCCCAGGAACGACTCTGCCATTCACGCCTGGGACTAATCCACGACTCCAAGCAATCTCCAATGTTTGTATGTTCAGCCTCCTCGTTTTTCTCCCAAGACACTGAGTAGCAGTGTTCATCTTCCCAACAGCCAGGATATCAGCACTATCCCCACACTCCTCCAGTTCAGTGCCTCGCAGATGTTTCTGACCAGAAAAGGACCTTTGGGGACTGGTGTCTAAACTTCCTGTTGGAGTGAGAATGAGATAAAAGAACTGGCCTGATCTGGACTGCTCTAATTTGATTCCCAAGGAGGGAAATCCCTTTTCATTTAACGCATCCTTATCGCCCCAAGCAGTGCAGCTGTGCAGTGGAGTTAACCTTGGAGGACACTGGGAGTTGCACAGAGGAGCATCCTGCATGGGACTGCCCACGGCTGGACTTTCCCACTGCTTCTCTCCCACCAGCCCCAGGAAGATGCTGCTTCTCCCCTCGACACTGCTCTGAGGTCAGGACTGGTTCCAGCACGAAGAGGAAGAGAGTTGTCAGCATTAAAACATAAACCATCTTAACTTATCACAATCACAGCATGCTGTTGAGTCTTCAGCAAGTGTTTTTCGACTTCACGCTGAAGTTGTGAAAGATATCTTCAGACTTCTGTAGTGCTTTACAGGGACTATGAAAGGGACTTACTAGATCTTGTCTGCTTAGCTAAATACTTTCAAGTTCTGCCTTCAAATACAGATTTCTGTAAGACCTAAGCTGCTGCTAAAATGCTCAAGATCATCTTTTTGACTTACATTCTCAAATACCATGCAAGGTCCATCAGGTGTGTTAGCAGCACACAGAACCAGGGACTCCAAAACCAGTCTGTGACAGATGTCATTGGGAAAAAATAAAAGGAGAGAGGCTACTAAGAAGCAAATTCCACTCCTGGTTTTCACAAACATTATTCTTACCCGTGGAGTGCTTTGCCTCAGCACTTTGCTTCTTCCTTCACAGTTCAGTGGCAGTTCTGGTTCCCAGGGAGAAGCTCTCTTTCCAAAAAAGAGCCACATCACACCATGGCTCGAGCAGAGAGACATTTCCTTCTCTCTGACACAGGCAGTGACAGTCACAGCTCCCAGACAGAGACCAGGCCATGCACAAGTGATGGGAGAAGCATGGGACTGCTCCAAGTTGGAAACGGTGGCTTAGCAGGATCAGGGGTGTCATGGAACCACAAGACTTTGAGCCCCACAAACAAGGCGTGCAAGACATTCAGACAGGAGAAAGCAAAGTGAATTAACTGGCAGTGCTTGGCTTAAATTATACTAATGCCACAATGTCAGGCTGACATTTTAAAATATCCACAGTCATCTGTTCTGTCCTGTCTTTGAGAGAAGCGGAACATGTAGGAACAACGACTGCATCAGGGTCAAGAGTTGAGATTGTTGTTCTTTATAGGACTGGGCCAGAGCTCCCTGCGAGTCCCCGTTCAGACAGAACACATCCCAAAGGGAAGATGGGGAAAGAGAGGACAAGGGCAGGACAGCAGGGGGGTCTCAGGACCACGAACTCACAACCTGCCTGTTGGACAGGTGAGTGAGAGGAGGACACACCTTGCTCCCTTCCCAGATGAACCTGCGTCATTCTTTTTTTCTCTCATTCAAAATACACACAGGTAGCCTTTGTGCTTTAATTGCATTTTTGGGGAAGGAAAAAACACACTAAATATTTTGTTTCCCGTACACTGCTGTGCTTCCCCCAGTTGGGGGGAAAAAAAAATATCCACCTTGAGAAAATAACACCTTGTTCCTGCACATATTGGCACTTGTGCTGCTTCCGTGTCATGTTTGCTCTGTCAAAACAAGTTTTCCTCGCCCCTCAGGGTCAACCCAGCTTTTGAAAACCAAGCTGTCGTCTCCAGGCATCATCACTAGCAGTAGCCAGATAACAGACTACGAGTTCACATTCCAGAATGGTTATGACTAGTGATGAATGAGCCAGCTCAGAGAGAGCAGGAATTTCCTACAGGTTACACTGACCTTCCAAGGAACACGTTTGACGTTTGTCTGACTTGGGGAAGGCGGCAAAGAGGACACGTTAGGCCAGGGGGGTGAAAGAGGAAAGGGAGAAAACCCTAATTACAAAGGAGGGGATATACAGCATAAATCACTGCATCTGCTCCCAGAATGCTGCAGGTGCCTCACCCAAGGGTAAATGAAATAATTATGTACTAAAACAAGGTAAAGAGACTAAAAAGGCTTTGCCATTGTTGATAAAGAAAAATTGAGATAAATGTAGGCTACAGGAAGATAGGGAAAACCCATGCTAAATGTATAATGGTTTATGGATAAATGCTTGGTCTAAAGATCACCAGCAGCAGGATGACAAAACATCACTCCAGCCAAAGCACCAAACCCAAGTGTTCACTCTACATTGTCATAATCCTAATTGTACAGCTACAGAGAGCCTTCCTACCTGAGGCAGGAACCAGACTTTGGAGCATGGAGAAAGCCAGAACCCATTGCTTGGGCCGTGTTTGGTACCTTTGGTGTGTCTGAACACACAGCGGGCCAAAGAGGCAATGAAATCCACCCCAAATGTTGCATTTCAAACAGCCCAGTCCTGCAGTGCTTGTATGAGATTATCACTAATCCATCAATTGATAGGATCGGCATTCCCAGGATTTCAGCTGCAGCTCTAAACCGTTCAGCATAGCTAATAAGCATTAATTCACCATTTATCACTTGCACTTGTAAGTATGAAAACCCAGCCTTCCCCTCCATCAGTCAGCCTGAAGTATATTCTGTCACTCTCATCCCTACCCTACTCCAGGTACAGCCAGGCTGCTGTGAGGTTTTGGGGTCCTGAGAGGACCCCAAAAAGCATTTTGTCATTTGTCATTCTCTGCAGAGCTCTAATGAGGGAATCCCGAGAGAGAAGATATCACATATCTCTAAGAGATACCACATTAAACTACAGGTGCTGCTGTAAACGCAGGACAAGATAATTCCAAGGGTGCCAACCTGCAGAGTTTTCCTAATCCTGCACCAGCCATCAGCCTGAGCCTTCTCATTCATCAGCCCATTTATTAGAGACAATGCAGATGCAGCAGGCACTGAAGAAGGAAAAATTATCTTTAGGGCTGCTGAGTTTATAACGTTTGGTACAGGCTGAGCTTTTGCCAAATTAAATTTGCTTATTTAACTGGGGACAGACATAGAGAGTTCAGGGAACAGTACCTACTTCAGTCAGCTGCCAGAGCTATATATAAGACCCTGAATTTTGCAAATACCTTTAAAACTTCAGAGAAATTAGGAAGGAGAAAAATTAGGAAAATATTTTCACTTAAAAATTGCATTTTCCCACCCTTTATGACTCAGTAATTCTAATTCCTTGCTGAACCAGAAACATGCTGAGAAAAAAGTTTTGACTGTGCTATTTTAGGATTTCCTTCCACAGCAAGAAAGAGGGAGTGAGAAAAACCCCTTGAACTTCAATAAACATCTCTGAGGGAAAGTTCAGATCTGTTCTCATTGTTTGCTGACCTGATGCCTGTAATGCCTGGTTTTAGTTCCATACTAAAAAACTCCCCAAAACAACAACTTGTTTTCAATCAAAAAAAGACAGCATTAGAAACAAACAGATTTGTTGCCATGAGCAAAGTTTCTCCTGAGATGCAACACAGCACCTAGAACTCTTGAACTTCCTCCTGGAATGAAAGCACTTCTTGAACTGTTGATGTGCTTTTAATGGATATATATTCAGGCAGTTCATTAATGACAGGTGACAGCTATTTGTGACCATTCCTGCTGAAGCACAGGCATTACCCAGGTACCCCTTTACTGGGAATTTAGTGACCACCTTGCCCCCTGCCTGTGCTGCTCCTGCTCCCAGGACGCATGGAAAACTCCCCTGGACATAGCGGCCATCCCAGAACCTTTCCTTAGGCTCTCACTGAGCAGGGGGAATGAATGTGTGGGCTGGGGTTGTGCATTTTCTCTCTTGTTATCTCTCGAGTTTGTGCTTCATCACTTGCCATGGTCAACAAAGACCCTTTGAAGCCCCTCTGCACGCGAGTGGAAAGTTCCTTTGGAGTCTTGCTGCATGAGGAACACACAGTTTGAGAAGCCCCTGCTCCAATTAGGAGGGAGCAGCAGTTTGTGAAGGACAGATGTTTTGGAGCAGCAACAGCCCTGCAGGGACCCCTGACTCGAGTCCCTGTGTGCTACAAACACTAAATACAGCCAGCTCTCAGGGACGCTGAATAAGCTGTAAAGAATGAAAGTATAAAACCCCGTCCCAAAGTGAGAAAGGGGAGAGGATGAAAGGCCAGGATGTTGTCCTTACCCCCAGAAGTCACACTGCAGCTCAGCACTCAGGTCAGCTGCGGTTACATCCATTTTTCCAGCGCTGTAACTATTTCCACTCCTCTTAACCCTCTAAGCATCTCCCCCTCCCCACACTCTACATCCCATCATATGACAAATGAGTTTGACCCTTCTCCAACCCCTCTCTGCAGTCTCTCATGGCTCCGGCACCGTTTGCTTCCTGCCTTTATTAAATCAGATGGGCTGTGTGTGCTCCGAGGCCCAGAGCCAGAGGAACACAGAGAGACAGGGAATTAAGGGCCATCCTCTCCCAGCCTCCAGGGCTCTGTGTCTTCCATTTCCTCACTCTGTTGCTTCATGAACGTGCCATTCCATCATTTTTTCTCACTCTCAGGATAAAATCAATCCTTCCACCCACCAGAAGGAGAGAAATGCAGGGCTCTCCCCAGTGTCACTCTACACTGCAGGACTGCATTCTGGGCCTTCCAAGGTATTTATTATTGCACTGCCTCACTTTGACAAGGGTGATTCCTTCAGCTTCTGTCCCTTTCCCCACTGCTTATTTCTCTCCTTTCTTTCTCTTGCATTTCCCTGCATCTTTGACCTTTTTATTCCTTCTCCCTGCCCAACCCACTCTGACAATTTGCCCCTCTCTGAACACCAGCTACTCATCTCTCTAGGGGAGGCCATCACCAAATCTCTGGGCACTAGAGATTTCTAAAATTGGAACTCTGACTTTCGAGGACCTTATTTGCTTCCTGTCTCGCTGTGTTGGGACAGTTGGATCCCTCAGCTTTCTCACTTGCGTTTGGATGGCATGAAAAAAGATTGAGAGAACGACTCAAGCTAAACACTTCTTTTGAAATTATGAGTTCTTTCAAACAAAGATTCAGCGGGGATGGGTTGGTCTGCCTCATTTCCCATGAGCTTTGGGAGCCTTGGCTGGGACTTCTGCAGCCAAGAGGACCTGAACGCTCCCAGCTGTGTTCTCTTAGGGAGCCCATCACTGGGGCTGTCCCTGCTGATGCTCAATACCTGTTAGTGATGATCTTCCAAATGTGGGTATCTCATTTCTAATATGAACAAAACCAAATGCAAAAACATCAACATCCTTCACAAAAGCTGAGTTACTTCTTTCTCCAACCCAGGCAGCCCAGTGCTCACACCACTCTGGCAGAACAGCACCAGACTCTCGTGCACCTGAGGACAGCACTCACCTCTTGCCAGCCCTGACAATCTCTGACAATTCAACATTCCAAAGCGAGAGATTTGTGTCCCCCATTAGAGTAAGTGGGACTTGAAAGCAGATCCTGGAATTGAATTCCACACTTTCTAGGGTGGCGGATGTATAAATACTGCATGGAAGATCAATAAATGATTACTAGCTCTGTTAACAAGTGGCTAATGTCTTGTTACAGACTTTTACAGAGTCCAGTTGGTCAATAGGTTGCATTTAACCATGACTTATGATCACCTATATCACATAATAACCATGCCTGTAATATGCTTACACAGTCTATTCATCATGCATTAATCCTTTTACATTTATTTATGAATATACTCTTACTCTAATGTTTCACCAAATGGAGTAATAACAACTGGCCAAAGAAGAAGAAGAAGAGCTGTGCAGCCATGTTTTACCTGGCCCAAGGAACTGATTTTGAATCACAGGTTCAGTTCAAACCCACTCCTGGAGATTAGATCTGAAGCATTAGTTCAGCCTAAAAGTATTTTGAGACTCCCTGAATTCAGTGGGAGGGAACACAATGAGCCATCTCAGAGGTGGACAGCAAAGGAGGAAAAACACCAAGATGCCCAGAGCAACTGTGGCTGCCCCATCCCTGGAAGTGTCCAAGGCCAGGTTGGAAGGGACTTGGAGCAACCTGGGACAGTGGAAGGTGTCCCTGCCCATGGCAGAAGGTGGAATGAGATGAGCTTTAAGGCGCCTCCCAAGCCAACCCTTTCTAGGATTCTCTAACTCTATGATTCTTGGGGGGAAAACATCAACCAGGAATGAATAAATGGAGGCCCAGACTCCAGTGATGAAACAAACTATTGCAAATTCTCTGTTAAACGTCTTTGGACTAGAAACTCTAAGTGTCTACGTGCCAACTCCAGCTCTGCCTAGAAAGTCCTTCACTGACGTACTCAGCCTAAAGTGAACCTTGTGACTCAATGGAAGGCTCTCCCTCACTCCCTTCTATCCTCCTTTTTCCACCCCCAGCCTCCAAATAGATCAATTTAGGTTGATTGATTTAAATTTCAGTCTGATTTTTCTCTGTGTGCTTTTACCATCTAGTAAGTAGGAGAGTGAACGTGGCCAACAAACTCTGCTGCACTTTCACTTTACTGTTAAACTTGTTTTTGCTGATACCTTTGCTCTGAGTGACCTAAACCATTTATTTGTGACAAACTGGTGACACCCGTGTGGCACTGTAGAGGAACAGGGAACCTCCTGGACTGTCATCTCCAGTGATGGAGCCTTTCCCACGCTAAACAGATCTTTGTTTTAAGAGCTCCAGCTCATACCTCTTGATTCACTGCTCCACCTGCGAGGGATCCTGGACTGCCTCATCCTGGTCTATTTTCACAGAACAGGTTCAAAGCTTTAGTAATTTATACTAAAATCTGAGCCCTCCACACCCTCCACTCAGCAAAGCCATTAAAACACAAGACTCAATATCTACTTTTTTCCCTTCGTATCTCCAGACTGGTGAGTGCACCAGCTATTGTACATATAATTGTTAGGAGTGTTAAGTTTTGCCTATCATCTTAAAAATCAAGTAGTTAAAGGGTATTTCAGAAATACTTAATGGGATTTTCCCACCAGTAAACCCTGTGCTCAATGGTACTTTTTAATAACAGCAGAATCAAAATCTCATTTATGGACTAAGAAGGTTGTACTGAGGGTAACATTAGGGGAGGCTTTGCCAGAGAAAACAGAAGACTTAATAAGAGAAGGGCTCAAGAGTATTAGTAAGAAAAGTTGTGAGCTGCCTACAGGCTTTTTCTCGTCTGGTATCAGAGGGGAAGAAAAGCCCCTGTGGTTGATTCATTATGCCATTTCATTTCTTCATGTATAATTTACATGCAATGTAAATACGGTAAATTATTATTTCTGGATTGCATTCTTGGGCCCCGATCCAAAGCCCACTGAAACTGAGAGAAAGACTTCTAGGTTGCAAAAAATCAAACATTATTGAGAAACAGGCCCGTTCTATGCCAACAATCATTAGAAAGGGGTTCCAGCAAGGGTTAAAGACTCAGGGCCCTGCTCAGCAAAATGTTAAGTACATGCTTAACTTTAAGGTTATGCTGAAATCCCAAGTGGATCTAAAGCACGTGGTTAATTGCTTTGCTGAATCAAAGCAAGCACAGATTTTTATCTGAATTTAACTGCTGCGTAATCTGGAATACGGCGTGGCTGACACCACAAGGAACCTTCTTGAAGAGATTTGGAACTTTCTTATTCTGGATCCATCCAGCCACAAAAAAGCCCATACGGAATAATCACAATGACTAGAACTGTTTTCCAAGTCAGGGGAAGAAAAAAAAATTAGTTCTGTATCAGCTTAGTTCTTAAGAGGAAGAACTGCATCTGTTTTTGTTTCACATTAACTTCTTTGCTGTTTGGCTTTTCCCATCATGCTGCTGCAGGAGCTCAGTGGGTAAATCCTCCTACCTCAGGAGCAGCAAAAATTCTTTATTTGGGTGGCAAAGCAAAGCCAAGTGTCTGAAATCTCCGTGCTTCCTGATCCCAATAATCCCCTGGTGGAGCAAGGTGACCTCAAAGGTCTTTTCAATTAAAATCTCACAGGTCTGACAATTCTGGCTAACAGCAGTAACTCAGATGCCGCGCGCAGCCTACCCCCTCCACCTTGGGCTTACCTCCATTCTCTTGCAGCACTGTGGAGAATGTCCTCATGGACGAATGAAGGAGCTCTCTTCACCTTCCTAATTCCATGTGATGTATCCAGTTTATCATTTCATTCTCCTCACACCTGAACTTAAAGGCAACTTCACAACCTTTCATCCTCTCACCGCTTTTTGTCAGGTGACAAAAAACAATTAGTCCTGTTCCTGAGGTGAGGAACTCAAAGTCTGGCAAGTTTAACTACGGCCAAACCAGCTGCTGCTCAAGTTACTGTGCAAGTACCAACAGGCTGGCCTGCTCCAACACAGTGGCCTTGGGTTTTAATGGTCTTTTAAAAAAATATATTTCAAAACTCACAATTCTAATCACAGGAACTTTTAGCATTTTGCATGGGACCACACAAAGTTAGTGGCAAAGCAGTGACAACGACTCGGTCATAAATCCGCCAAGTCCCAGGTTTGCATCTCAACACTGAATCATCCAGCTCTACCACATCCCCTTGGGCTCAAACTACTGCCAGCAGGGCCTCTTCAGAAGGACAGGAACACATCCTGTAGCTCAAGAGCTCCCAAATTCCTTGGTTTTCTCCCTACAGTGCTCTAAGAGCAATTTTAAGGTTTTCTCCCTGTTACTTTGTAAGTAAACAGCAAGTTTGAAAAGCACAAAGGGCTGCAAATAAATGCTAAATAAACTTTCCATTTCACCTGCGAGCCCCAGGATGTCACTGCAGGCTCCCTGCTCAGGCACTCCTGTCCCCCTGGGAACACAGAGCGCCCTGATCCTTCGGCTCCCCTCGGATGGCCACGGCTGCTGCTGCTTTGGGGAATCTCTGGAGAAATCCTCCAGAGCTGTACAGGGATTTGGTAACGTCATCAGGAACGAGGAAAGATTGCAGGGGAGAATTCATACATACTAAAACCAGAGAGACAGCTCTGATATGGGTGCTGGAGGTCTTTCAAGGTTACCATATGCCACTGGATTAATCCCAACAGTCTTAAGGTAGAGGTGAGAAATGTTCAAATTATTTGATTAACTTCAAAAGGAAAGATTTTTACGCCTCTACCTTTTGGCAGCCCACTTTTGCTCCCAAGCCAAGAAGAACTAGAAACCTCATGAGAAAGCCAGCTCCATACCTCTGACCAACAGATTCCAAAAGTGTTGCAATCTTGGCTCACTTAAATCAGCCAGTTTTGAGAAGGAAAAATCTGTGCCCGTGTTACAATAATTGCCTGTCAGGAGCCTCTTTACTGAAAAGCCAATTTTTTTTCCTTTTAAGTGGAAATTGGGACAGCCATGGAGAAATATCAAAGCTGTATTTTGCACCACTAAGAACTCCTGACAAGCAGGCAACAACCAATTCCCTCCCAGTTCAGCATTTGCTCTAACAGCCTGTCAGAAACACGCTGGGGCTGTCAGTGGGCGCCCACAGAGTATGATCTGTACTGACCCACTGCAGCTGACCAGGAGTCAGCATTTGCCACCAGACTGCAGGATTGTATTCCAAGCATTCCCAGTGAATTTCCTTTCTCCCTTCTTGCCCAGGTGAAAGCGAAGGAGAAGCTGTCTCAGCTGCTGGCACTTATCCTGGATGGAGCACTCCAGGGCAGGGCAAATCCTCTGAATGGGGCAGAACCTCCAACCCCAGGAAGCCACAGTGTGAATAATTCACCCTCCAAGTATTCCAGCAGAACTGGGAGCTTGGAAGTGCCAGCCACTGAATAAAAGCTCCTCTTGGAAATTTCTCTCTGTTGTGGGGCAATCAGAGACTATAACAGCTCCAAATCCCCACTGTATCCCACGGCAGCTTTTAGCTGGGTAGTTGGAAAGGAGCAGCAATACCTCCGCAGCTCAATCTGTTCCCAAAGCTCTGCTCTGCCACCTTCCATAGCTGTGGGTTTTCCTCCAGCTGCCAAGGAGAAGGGAGCAAGAGGCATTCCCCTTGTACAGGAACAGCAGCTCATTCTCTATCCCCGAAGGTGCAAGAAGCTCACACCAATAAATCAGGGAAACTAAATGCAGAGGTTTGCGTAGGTGCCTGGTTTATATCCCATAATCCCACTCCAAAGGGAGCTTTCCTGCTGCCACTCCCTAGCAACCCAACAAGCAGCTTGTTTTATGAGTCCCTGAGTGCCTTCAGGTGTGCAGGGCTGAGCAAGGTGCTGTGTGGGCCACGGAACTTGGGCTCTGAGGGGCTGCAGGTGAAATCAGGGCACAGACACACCCTGAGGAATGTTCTCCATGGGCAGGAATCCCACGGCACAGGGCACAATCCAAGTAGTTTCCAACCTGAACGGCTGCCTCACGCTCCCAGGGAATGATGCAACGTAACACACTGGTTTCCAATTTCAAAAACCTGGAAAAGAACCTTCACTGATGTACTTTGAATTCAGCTGTCTATAGTGTAAATAACATTCCACTTAAATGTGCATTTTAATTCTAATGGCAGCTGATCAATCTGTTCAGATGGTGTAATTCTCACAGAGTTCTGTGAAGCAATATGTGTTATAAATTTGTTATTTTTATGTAGCAGAGTATTTTTTCCTATTGAATCAAAAAAACCCCACACAAGCTAAATCAGAAGTGTACAGAGGGCTAAGTCAGAAATAATTATTTAATTACTGGTGCATAACCTGTGGGTCCTTGGAAATAGATTCTTTCTTCACAGGGAAGTACGAAGAGCATGAAAATGAGGGGATTACTGAACAGAACAGAGATTACGAAACAAGGAGAAGTGCACACAACCAAGAAATTTAGCTTGGCAAAGCCCCTCCAAACCCACCCTCCCCAGCTGCTCCTCCCAGGCCACTTCTCCAATGCAAGTCACAAGAAACCACTGTTCCAGAAAATAACTGCTCAGAGGAGAAAATACTGGGCTGATGCCATGTCCTGGTGCTGTTTTGGCCACCAAGAGAGGCTGTTGTAAGCAGCAATTCCAGGGTAACACTCACACCTGCTGCTCCCTGGTCTCACCAAGAAGAGCTTTTAAACTTCTCCAGAAAACCTTTCTACCCATGTGCAGACACATTGTCACACGGTGTGGTGTGTCAGACAACAAACCAGGTGCTTATCTGGAGGTGTTTTATGGATTCCAAGCTCTTCCCACAGAAGCAGAGGAAACATCCACCTCTGGCACGATCCCCTGTGCAAACCCCGCACTGGAGCAAGCAGGCTCTAACTCACAATTTCCCTCCGTTCCACGTTTGGCTCATGTTGAGCTGCTGGCCCCAGATCCGTGCCAGCTGGGGAGGAAATCACACCGTACTTCTCTCGAGGCAGCTCTTAGGTGTTGCAGACTTACTCATCCTCATACCATCACACTGACACGTTCCTGATTTGCCCAGACTAGAGCTGGCAGGGCTTGGAGAAAGACTTTACTGGTCAGCTCCAGCTGACTCATTCCCAGTGGTTGTGAAGTCAACAGAACTGACACACAGACAGCCTACACTGAGCTCCAACTTTGCTTTACCTCTGCTGGAACAAGAGTGCTTTCTCATCCCTGTAATTGTGCACACTCCTGTCATCCTTTCACATTGCTAGGACACCTGGTTTCTTACGTTCCATATTCTAGCAGGTTTCCTGGTGTGGCAGACCCTCATTTTCCTTCAGTGTCCTGGCCCCTTAACAAGGACCTTCATACAAAATATTTCCTGTCTCCACTCTACTACAGAGGTGGTGGAGTCACCATCCCTGGAGGTGTTTAAGGAGAGACGGGATGTGGCACTCAGTGCTCTGGTCTGGTTGACATGGTGGTGTTGGGTCATAGGTTGGACTCGAATCTCAGAGGTCTTTTCCAACCTAATTGATCCTGGGATTCTCTTTAGACTGTCCCCATCCTCAAGCGCAGGTCTCTTAAGGTCCTCCTTCATGTCATTCCTCACAAAACTGTTATGCTCCTTCAAAATTCCCGTGGGTACATTAGCCAAGGACATTCCCATTAACTATCCAAGCTCCAGTGGACACCTGAAGTCCATTTGGACCTTTTGGCCATAGCAGTCTCATGCTAGTTGTGCCTTCCATACAGTACCAGAAATACAGAGACCCTGAGCTCACGGAGGGGGGGGCAGATGCCAGCAGTCCTTTCAACTATGCAGGGAACACGCTTGATGCCAATTTTTCTGGATGTGATTCCTAACACCCAACTCGTGAACAAGGAAGCATATGCAGGTATCTCCTCTCATCATGCCCAAAGTGGAGACAAATGCCCCTCGTGCATCACCCCCTCTGCCAGCTGAGACAGCAGAAAAGCCTCACTGGTGACAAGGAGAAGCTGGAGACAGTGCTGACCCAGCAAGATCCATTCAGTGTTTGAAGAATCAAATTCTTTTTTTAATATTAGTGCTCAGGAATACCAACTAAAATTAATGGAAGGAAGAAAGGCTTTTTGTGTATGGCTTGCAGACCTTCAAGATGGTGAATTTATATACAATGCACATCTACCTGGAGTGAGCTGTCTCTGTTCCCTAGGACAGCATCAAGCCCAGTGTAAAAGCTGGACTCAGCCAGACTCCCCAGCTAAGCAGGACAATGGATCACAGGGAGGAGTAAATCCTCATCTGCACCACAAGTGAATAACAAAGCAAAACCCAGGATCAATGTCTTCAATGCCCAACACTGCACGGACTGAGACACCAAAAAGCAATTCAAGGTTAACATCTGTCACTCTGAACTCCATCCAAAACTGAAACATGGAGTCAGACTATTGAATGAGCTAAGAGTCGGGTTCTTAAAGGACTCAAACCCATCAAATCAGCACCAGATTTCCAATAACTAAACATCTACTGAATCCCTTAAAGGGCAGATTTCCAGACGAGGGCTGACACATAAAAGTCTGTTCATTTATTCAGATGGCTAAACAGGAATCAGGACTTCTGAAAGATCCCACTCCCACATCTGGCAGTCATGAAGAGACTCCAAAGACACAACTTAATGAGTGACAAGAATCACTGCGTGATGCAGTGATGAGATTCATCAAATCAATCCAAGACTCACTAAACTACACCCAATGCAAACAAGTAAAAAGTGACCCAACACCAGTACTGAACGCTTCGTTATCTGATACTCCTGAAAACAGGGAACCACGTCATGGCCTCAGTTTTAGATGCCCACCAATACCATGTTGCTGGGATTTTAAACCCAGTCCTAGCCTCATGTGCCTGGAGAAATTCATATTCCAGCTATTTATTTGCCAGCCCAGCCCAAGAGCAGCTGTGAAGACCCAGGGAGATGCCACAGTGAGACTGTCAGTGGTGCTGAGCAAGGGGAAAGGAAGCGTCCTAAGAGGTGTAACTTCCGAGGAGCAGAAATTAATAAAGGCAACTGGAATTTTTTCAGTTGCCCATACTTGATTAATGCAAGTGATGCCAATGGTTACATGAAAGCAACTGAACTGCACATTCATAGCACGTTTCTCCACAAGATGTACTTCTCTGAGACACGAGACTTGCAGGGGAAGAGTCCTCAAACACCCGTTTAACAGTCAGGAATTCTGTGATTTGGGGATGAGCCTTTCCACTGCTCTCTCCAGATTCCACTGACTGCAGAGAAGGTCAGAGGGCTGAGGACCCGTTCCAGGGATCTAAGCTGAAGGTGCAAAGTTAAAATCAATGTATCTGCCCACGGCAGAGCTTTCAGATGGGTTCAAAGGCAGCAGGTGAGGAACTCTCTGTACTCAATCATCCTCAGGTGTGTAAATGCTTTTGGCTTTGCTATTACTCACCTGCCTCCAGTGCTTTGTGCTCTCCCCAATATATCAATATATTAACAGAGGTCACGGACAGATGGGTGTTACACTGCTTCCCCAAATATTGGTGATTTATTCCCAGTCCCTTGGATATTATTTTAATACATCTTACTTTGTCAATATAATGGTGATGGAATGCCCCTCCAGGTGAAAAGCAAAACACCTCTGTTCAAAACAGAAATGAGGGAAAGCAAACGAGCAAGATGTGTTAGATGCTGTCTCAGGAACACCTGTGCTGCAACAGGAGTTAGATGGATGTAGGTACAAGGTCTCTCAGGTTTGGATCTCACAGGGCTCTCCCACCACACCCCAACACCCTGCACAGCCATGGCAGGTCATGCACAGGAGCAGAGGCAGGGCTGTGCTGCTGTGAGGAATAAAACCTGCACTCATTAAACTATTTGCCTCACACATTTTAGACCCATACCTGGAGAAATGCTCTGCAAAGTGAAGGCTTCCCGCACGCTTTAGTTCTAAGGTGACGCAGATTAATCTAGATCCTATAACATACATTTTATAAATGTGAACAAGGATGTGAGGTAAAAAATCCCAACAACAGATGGGATTTTTTTTTTTAAAAAAAGCAACAGATAGAGTGACACAATTTCACCGTTTTAAAAGATCTCAATGGAAGGAAATGCAAACACTGCTAATAACTGCAACACTCATTCTTTCCTACGGCATAAGTTGTCTTGCACATTCCTGCATTTTCTGCTAAGTACAGGACTTAATACAGTATTCTCTCCATGAAAAGATGTTTATCAGAAGACAGACATGACACACAGTCAGCCTGAGTAAACATCAGGGTTCATAATTTGTGGTTTTTGACATTTTGTGCAGCCTTAATGTTAAATTAATCTTGTTTTATTGCATTTAACCGAGCAGTAGTTGGAGCTGACAGCTAAGTTGCTACCACCATCAGAGCTCTGGGAACTGAATTTCTTTTCTCTTCATTTAAGCCAACCCTCTGCAAGCTTCACTGATTTTGGTAGAGGACCTACCAGATCATACCTTCATGGTGACAGAAAATGAGGCCCAAAGTCTTTCTGAGAGACTTTCACCAAGTGACAGCTCACTCGTTTCGTTAGAGAGAAGCAGAGTAAATACCTTAAAATCTCCGGGCTTCTCTTGTGGTTTCTCCCAGCTCCAAACCCTAAGGACTTCCCGAGCATCTCCAGATCCAAGTAATGGCCACTGAAGTCAACAGCATCTTAGAGGAAAACAACCCCAACTGCTTTGATCTGCAAATTGGGCCCTGAAGTTCCTCTGCCGCGAGCACTGGGCTGCATGGCCCAGGGCAGAGCAACACCGACCCTCTCACAAAGCCTTGTTTTGTTTTGATTCCTCGTTCAGAGGATTGCTAATGGACAAGGATATGCAGGAAGGGATAAGAAGAAGAGTATAAAATGTAAATGCACACACATAGTCTTTCTTTTGCTTCCCTCCCCTCTCCATTTCACCCTTTATAAACACAGCCTCCCTCTATATAAATATATAACCATGCATCTTTGTGTACTGGAGCCCAGGGCTAATGTTGAGCTGACAATAGTGGCACTAATGCTAATGAATTCTGATTATTCGGATCGGTCATTAAACTAATAAGCCCATCTCCAAATTAGCGTGGCTGCTTCAGCCAGCGAAAATTTAATCAAATCTGCTTCATTATTTCAGACGTGGTGCACTTGGCGAAAGTGACTGCAGGAAAGGAGAATGGGACCCTCATCTGATAATTTTATCACTTGACTGCCAGACCATGAAAAAATCGGTGTGATGAATTTTTTTTCTCTGGGGGGTGAGGGTGTGGAGCAGAGGGTGTGTGCACGCGTGTGCGCTCTCGGAGCTTTCGCTCATGTTCCCTCCTAATTAAACTGAACCATCCTCCCTTCCTCTGCCCTGGAACTGTTTTGTTTTTTCCACATCTTCCCCACCCCCTTCAACATCTTCGCTCTCTTCTCTTCCTTCCCCCAGGTCCTCCTCTGCCTCCATCTCATCCCCTTTGCACGCATGACCAAGGAGCAGCTTTCAGCATGAGACAGAGGTTGATGAGACTTCCCTGAGCCGCACAGCAGTGCAGCCTCTGTGCTGCCCAGCTCCAGCCTCCTTAGGCACAGATTTGCCCCCCTTTGCCTCCTCACCCTTATTTTTCTCTCCATTTCTGAAGAAAACAAAAGCAGCAAACATATATCCTGGGAAAACCCCCGAACTTTCTGTCTTGCTTCCCTCCCTTGTCTTTACTTGGATTGTGAGCATTTTAAATGCAGGTTCACCATCACGCCAAGAACAAAAGCCAACCGTATCAAAGAATCCCAGAATGGTTTGGACTGGAAGGGACTTCAAAGCCCATCCAGTTTCACCCCCTGCCATGAGCAGGGACACCTTCCACTGGACCAGGTTGCTCCAAGACCCATCCAACCTGCCCTTGGACACTTCCAGGGATGAGGCAGGCACAGTTTCTCTGGACATGCTGTGCCAGGGCCTTACCACCTTGGCAAGAAAGACTCACCCTCTACACAAATCTATTCCTCTCACACGTCCATAAGGCAGAGATCCATTAATTCCTCCAGTTACTACAGCTAAACAAAACAACAAAGCATCCCCCAAACCAAATATGGATTTAAAAATAACATTCCAAAGCCAGAATGTAAATAAAGTAAAAAAAAAGGATCAGGCCTCACAAATGCATGAGCCTCATCAATGTGCAGCCATGTTCAGTGCTCTTCCCTCAGTAACTGTGTTCAGAAAGACAAATCTCACTCTTGGTACTTGTTGGCCCTGCTGGCAATGAAATAGGACAAGGCATCTTGTTGCTACAAACATAATAAAGCAGTGGCCATCCCAATAGCCAGGAACAGCAGAGGAGCCAAGGCAAAACACGTCCTTCTCCAACAACGAGCCAACATCCAAACCTGGGAGCACGTGAAGAAAAGCAATTTCAAGCAGCAGCCATTTCTGCTACAGCACATGGTAGATGTCTCAGGATTTTACTGGCACTGGTCTGAAGGCACCTGCAGGTCTTGCATTATTCCCAGAGGTACTCAGTCTTCAACTTCTGGCACAGATTTCCTGTCAAAAGTTGGGATTCATTTCCCATGACTAACAGCATCCCAGATATAAATTAGTCACCTAGGTTTCCTTTATCTGCAGAAGACAGAACAGCTTCCAAAGGGCTACTCCTTGATTTCAATCATGATCACTTCAAGACAGAAGGAACACTCCCTGCAAAACAGCCTGGTTTTCTCCCACGACTGTATCAGAAATACAGATGGTTCTCTTTGATTTGACCAAAGTTATGTCTAAAATTAAGCATGATGAGCTCTGGACCGAGGAAACATCATCTGTGATATATCCTGGCCTGACAAGGTTTGTGAAGGTCTGAAGTGTCTAGGTGCACAGGACTGATGTGCAACAGAAATCCTTGCAAGTGGAATCAGGCACTGAAGATAAAGTTGACTGGCAGCCGACCAGGCTGTCAACAGCATCAAACACAACTGTGCAGATGCCTTCTAAGAAAGGTACCAGAGTGATATCCTGCCATCAAGCCAATGAGCTCGAAATGCTCACAGGAAAGCAGAAAGGAAGACTTTGGATCTAATGCCATCAGTTCAATGAGGCAAACAAAACATATGCTCTCTTAGTAGAATTTCTAGTAATCTCTTAGTTGACATTCAGCTCTGTTTGCTGCTCGCTGGATGCCAAGCTTCAGCCTGTGACATGTTCCACTGTGCTAAAGTGCTCTTCTTCCTCTCCCCTTCCATCACCTCCTGCTTCCACGTCTTACCTACTCAGCCCTCCTTAGGCAAAGCACAGCATATGGACCTCCTCTGGACAGGCATCTCATCCAAAGGCTCTTGGATTTAGCAAAGAGAGTTCCAGATAGACTAAGCTTACCCCAAACAACACTCAGAGCTCTCAAACAGGACCCCACTGCAGTCTCCTTTCCCCAGCCTTGTTTAGATTGTTTCAGTGCTTCAGAGCGATTCTGCTCCTCCTCACCCCCTTCAGAGCTCACTTATCCAGTAAAACATTCCATCTAATTTCAGAGTTGAAGAACTGCAAAGCTAAAAGAAAATTAATCCGACTGAGCCTATAGAGGATAGTAGCTAAGAACGGAACTGGAATCTTGTGACTGATAGTTTTAGCAATTAGACAGCTCTTCATTCCAAAATTCAGGTTGATTTAGTTGATTACACTCAGAGAAGGTTCTTCCTCGCTGGCCCACACAGGAAAGGAGGAGAGGACACCAGTGACAGTTACACACATCTAAGTGAGTTAAGAGCAGAGGTGAAAATACGCAGCAGAATGCAAAATACAGATGTAACACGAGCTTTTGGACCTTATGAGGAACCAAAGAACTGAGAATTTGAAACTAAACTCAAGCACTACAAAGCAGCCTTGCTGGGCCAGAGAGACCAGCAGCACCTCAGGCATCACCTCCCAGTGCCACCCTTCTGTGAGAGCCATGTAACAGCAAAGGAGCCAGAAATGCTCCAAAAGCCATGACCATGGAAAGGCATTTCAAAAAATATTTTAAAAACCATGTCTCTGAGCAAGGCTGGTGACCCCACTATCCTTTCAAACCAACACTGCAGAAACAATTCCTTTTCCTTTCTGCCCAGGAATTAGTGACAGTCAGGATATAGGTGTACACACAGAGAGACACACAGAGCATGTTTGCTACTAGAAAGGTTCAAGCTCTCGTGTTCTATTGCCTGGAGGAGCACGGGACATTTAGATCGTCCTCTGAGAGGGCCAGTGAGACCTTTAAAAATGACACACAGTTTGGGAGCCCTGAGATTCAAAGAGACAGGTACTCTGGTGGCCTTCTCAACTCTCCTTTCAGTCGTCAGGACTAAAGTTGGCCGCAGCCATGAACTATCCCCTCCTGGAAAAGGCCTGCCCATGGATCTGTGTCAGCACTGATTAGCTGTTGCCTGGCACGTCATCCATTTGCCATTTGTTAGGCCAAACATGCCAACATTGGTAATCTAATCTTTGGCCGGCGACGGCCTCTTCCAGGTTAAATGTATTAAAGGAGTCGAGGAAACGGGGCTGATTTCACAGGCTGTGGCCTGCAGGTTTCCACCACGGCCTGACCCCCCTTCCCACCCCCTTCCCTGGAGATTGCCGGGGTCAGGACCTCCCCAGCATGGAGCTGAGTAAAACACTAACAGAGAGAGATGAGAGGATATTGGAAACATATTCTCAAGGCCTCAGTGCTTTGGAAATCTGAGAAGAACATGAGGCGTTAACTTAAGAGCTTTCACTGCTGGGTTGTGTCTGTGTGTGTGTTTTTTTAAAAAAAACATGTTTCCACAAGAATTTGATAAAGATATCAGTAAGACAAGGTTGAGGGGTTTTAATGCAGCAGCAGCAAAAAGCACAGGGCTCTGTTCGTGGGAGAATCCATTTTACAAGACGCCTTAACCCACAGCTCATGTGCTGGCAAGAGGGATACTTTGTTTTTAAGGAATATTTCAAGTGCATCTTCTCAAAAAAAAAAAAAAATTCACTTTTATCTGCCATAGATTCCAAGGTATTCAGAGCTAACAGTACTGCTTGGTGCTCCTGGGAATCCTGAAAATTGAGAATCAGGGATCTGAAACCAAGGAAAACAGCCATTCCCAGAATCATTTTTTCCCCCTGAAGGTAAGGGAATTCTCCTACAGAGGTGCCATATAGCTGAGTGTGTGAGACCCCTTGGAGCTCTGTCTTGAGCAGATCGAGGTCCCTAATGGGATCATTTCACTAAAATTAGAGGTTAGAAATGAACTAAAGGCTTTAACACAAATGAAGGTACAGAGGACCAGCACCAAATCCCAGAGACAGGCTCTGCTGCAGCTCGACATCGGATTACAGATGAAAACACTTAGGAAAGATTTCCTAAAAAGTTCCCTTGCTTTGAAAACAATACTCAAGATGTTTCACAAATGACCCAAAATAAGAGAATTTTCTCTGGCTTTAGTCCATCATAGCAGCCAGGGTTGTGCTGGTTCCCAAAAAGCTCATGGACTCGAGCTGCCCGTTCTCATTATTATCTCTGCTTTATTTGCATGTTTCTCTCCCAAGATTAGCTTGGGACACACATTTCCTCTGTCCTGTCAACATCCATCCTGTACTCGGGGAAAACTTCATATTTGCATAAGGGAAAAAAAGGTAAGCGTGCAATGACCATTGTGACTGAAAGACAATTTACATGATGGAAAACCTTTATTTTGAGTGCCTCACCACTCAAAATAATATCTGTGTGTCAGAATTGGTTCTTCCCTTTGGGAAGAAATTTTAATGAAGCTCAGATATGGCAAAACATAGCCTGTCCCTGGACGCTGAGAGTTCCCAGATGGAACTGAATGCTCACGTCAGGAAGCCAGTTCCTTCTTTGTAGATTGCTGGGTGCTAATGTGTATTTTTTATCAGTTATTTCTTCGGTGCTAATTCATTCGACTTCAAATAGGCTGCTGACACCAGCCAGTGGGGTAGGAAATAGATATAAAGGTGGAACCAATCTGGGAAGGGAGAGTGATCAGGGCACTGGGGCTGTGCTGGCAACTCGGTGCTAGGCACAGACAGAACCTGACACCCAAAAGAAGGCATTTAATCCCACTGATGCTGAGTGGAACGGACAGGACACAGCAGCTGCAAGCAAACTTCACTTTCTTTAATCCTATGTTCCTGCTTAACATCCCCTTTAAGAGAAGGATGGGCTGGGGCAGACGTCTATGATCTCTCTGAAGAGATGACAGGCCAGAGGAGGCTTCGGGGGCTTGCTGAAGGACAGACACTGTGGGCAGGGAAACACAAGTGCCAGCCCATTCACCAGCTGTCCTCAGCATAACAACTCAGGCATCCAAAAATCACCACAGAGATTGAATTCCCACTGTTCTGGCCTGCCCTCTCAAATACCAGTGTTGGGAGAACAAGGCACTCAAATGAGATCACCCTGTGATGCTCAAATGCTGCAAGAACCCCATTCTCTGAGTTTTGCACTTTCTGATTCAGGCTTAGAAGTGGAAAAGGCTAAACTGTGTCAAAAAGCACTTTACCTCACTTTTCCCAGTTGTTTGCCTCAAATCCATGAAAACCCCTCATGGCTGAAGGGCCAATTTTCCCCAGTGAGCCCAACCCACTCAGCCAGGCCACAGGGGCCCCTGAGAAAGGTCACGTTTGGGTGTGATACAGAGCCTGGGAGCTCTGGGAAGTATCTCAGTTATAGGAGGACTTGGGAGAGACTGCTGCAGAGTCCAGCTGAATTCTCCAACCAGAAACCCCTCAGGACAGGTCCTTCCTCATGTCTGGTATCTGGAAAACACTTGCCTTATTCACATTCCCTTCAAATGACCTGCAAGATCTGGCTCCAAGGCTTACCTCTCCCCTAGATTTTATTTCTTCCCTAGAAAGAGAAGTTAAGTGAGTTCAGGAAATGTTTTTTATTTTGAACATGGTTCTATTTCCCCATTTACTATGTGAATTCTCTATGCAAAGCCAGTGCTGTATCCATAAATATATTTTCTTTACTGAATTTGATGGGATAACTCAACATTTCCTGATCTGGCCCAAGTCCATCCTTCAAAATATCATTTTCCTTGTGGCTCTCTGGGTTTGAGGTTTTTTTGCTTTGTTTCCCTTTCCTAAGGGACAAGGGTGAAACACACTGAAACCTGAACCAGACACCACTCTGAGAGCTGCTGGTGTCAAAGAGGTTTGGCATCAGATTCATACAAAGATTACTGCAATCAGTGTTTACTGACTGCTGTGCATTTTGGATCAGGCCCTTGAACTCAGGATGCTTTTTTCCAAAGGAAGCTGTTTAGGGTTCTTTACTGCTGGTAGGAAACAGAAAGGGAGCTGCAGTGGTGAATTATTGGCATAACATTACTCCTGGGACCCCAAAAAAGAAATCCTATTAAAGAGAGTCCTTGTGATCTCATTGCTCTGTATTTCATGACTCTACAAGAGGCTCTGCTAAAGTCATTCCCAGAAAATTTCCCCTGGAAAGGCTCAGGGGAGAAAGGGGCTAGATCACCCTCTGGTCTGTTTAGCATTTACTGCCTCTGGAAGCAAGAGAGGTTTTCTCCTGCAAGCAGCAGCACTGTGTAAAGAAGCCTGGAGATTCCTGGAGGAGAAAGCCAAGGCAGCCAGGATGCAATACTGCACAGCTCGGCCCTTCACGGGGAGCCCTCAGCTCACAGCACACCTTCACATGGACACTGCTGGCACTGCCCGCTGGCACAACTCTGTCTGACGGACACAGGCAAAAGTCACAGTGGGAATGAGGACACACCCCACTAAATGCCTGAAATCTTAAATAATCATGAGAACCCCTAAGCAGAGGGTCAGAGAGAGCCATCTCTAAGGTAAGGCAAATATTAACTTTCATGGAGGAATCCCAAACCAATGCACTCCCTAACAATTAACAGAGGTTTTAATGAAGTTCTCCTATACAAAGAGTTCCTGGGATAAGAACCCCGCTCAGTTCTGCTCTAACCCCTCTGGATGTTTCCTGTCCATTACAGACCCTGGGTAGTGATCACATTAATTCAGCAATTGTAGGAAATTAATTCCTACCAAGACGTGATCTGGAATCACTCATCCTTTCTCACTCCATTACCTCTTCTCACTCTTTTAAAGCACATCAGCCAGGATAAAGTTAGAATTTTAAAACCACTTTCCTTACTACACAAATTCAAGCCCGGGGCACTCCCAGACCCTGGAAATAGGTGGGAGGAAGAAGGAACAACAGCCTCACCTGAGCCTGCCCCAGTGCTCCTTTGAAGGCTCCACTTCAAATCCACAAACCCAACCCATGCAATAAGGGACAGGTTGGTGGGTTGGAACACCAAAATTTAAACAAGTAGCCGAGGGTAGGTCTGAAAAGCGCAGTAAGACAGAGGAGGATGAAAAAGCAAAAAGCTTTTCCAAAACAGTGAGTTCATGTCATTGCCAGCTGCTGTGGTATCTTGAAATGGTGACATCAAGTCAAGAAGAATTTGAAAAGTAATGGAAGTTAGCAACCAAACATTCAGTGTTTTCTGTTTCTGGGGTTGTTTTTTGTCAATACTTAATACCATTAATATCAACATATCAGACATAAATAACTTTCCTTAAAAACTCCCTTGTCTCTCCAGTTAAGATTCCAGAGCACAGAGTATCTCTGGCAAACACAGCCACACTTCCAGGAAAACAGAAGTAAATTCCTTTTTATGGTATTTTCAAGACACAAGCAATACACTTTTTTAAAAATATAAAACAAACAGAACTTTTAGAGGCTTTCATTATAAAGAAGCAACTTGGGTCAAGCTCAAAAAACAAGCAAACAAACCAAATAAGGGGCAGTCTTTTACAAGTCATTTCAGCCACAGGTCTGCTCCACGGCTGTCTGCACAAAGTCCCCATAGTAAAACTCCTCTTTTCATGGAATGAGCACCAATTTTACAGAAACTGACTCAAACTGTGCTGGATTCCAGCTCCATCATCATCCTCTGCAGAGGGTTAGTGCAGGGAAGTGAGAGAAGTTTTCATTTGAAAATTACCCTTCCTCTGCAATTTAAATTAAAAGAAGGGACAAGAAGAAGTGTTTCATGCTGGGAAATAAAAAGCAAGATATAAAATATACTCAAACTGATAAAATCAGATCCATCTCTAGCTGTGAAACTGTAGTTTCCCAGTTCATACTGGATTTTGCCTCGTGGCTGCCATACAGAGCCCTCCAAGCGCACCTCCCATAGCGTGATTTGTGTGAGACATCAGGGTCAGGAAAACTGGGCTTTATCCCTTCCTTGAGATTCTTTTTTCTCTTTCTCTTTTTTTTGGGGAGAGAAAAATTTCTCAGTGCTGCCAGTGTCGGGGGCAGATGTGGGGAGAGGGAAAAGCAGGAAAGAAAGGATAAGGATATAGTTCACTGGGGTTAGAAAGTCCCAACAGGACAGAATATTCTTGGGCTGCTCCATAGGCACTGTCTAAAGGGTTTTTCCCTCTGGTAATCTGTTCCTTCCGGTGAGAGCGCTCCATACGTGAGCTTTGCCTGCAGCTCCCTTCCCATCCCATCAGGAAAGATGATATATCCTAAATACCTCCTTGATATATGGCAAAGAGCCGCTTTCAATTCCCAATCACCATCCTCACTCCTGCCCAGATGCTGATTGGAACCTCTTCTGATGATGTGCATTTTTATTTCCCGGACTGGGTACAAAGGAGGGAAGCTCCCAGAAGTGAACTTTCGGGGGGGTTTAAGCAATGGCTCTGAATTCCAGCTGAATGGAGGGACCTTCCGTAGAAACCCGGCACTAAATCACCTCCCAGACGTTCCGGAGGTCACTGCGAGAGTGGAGGAAGGTGAGATTTCTTACCAGGAGCAAAAGTTACAAAATACTAAGCTGAGAAGTGAGGCAAAGGAGGATGACTAGGGAAACAAATGGAAAATTTCATCTGGACAGAACAGTCCCTTTGTGAAAATGCCACGATTTGGGGAATGTCTGTATTTAGGAGAGGAAGAAGAGTGAGGAATCCTGCTACTTAAAAGACAGAATTCTTGGCAAGGCTGTCTCATTGTGCAGGATTTTGTCTTGCCCTGTTACCCCACCTCTCGTAGGAAAACACAACCAGTTGTAGCCATCACTCTGCCTATTTCCAGCCTGTGGAAAGTACAGAGGAATTTTGCTTTCAACTCTTGCAGTGTGTGAGGAGTGCAGTGCTCTTGGGATTATTTCAGCACAGTTCAGACTCTTGTTACTCCTGTAAATTCTTTTACAGCATGGCAGGGATTTTCCCAGACTCCCAATGCTCAGACTGACACCACGATCCTGTATCCAAAGAGAAGGAACTGCTGAGACATTTATTCCAGCCGGGGCTTCACATCACCTCGAATCTCAGCCTAACACCACCAAGGTGCAGAGAGTCTCTGATTTTCTATAAGAAAACACCCCTAGCAGCTCCCAGTGCCCAGATTCCCTGCTGGAATGAGCCCAATGGGAAGAAAGAGGTCATCCTCGGGAAGGAGAGCAAGGCAGGCACGAACTGAAAGACCAGATCCGAACGCGCGGATGTGACGGATGTGATCCCAAACACTGTTTCATTTCAGCTTCACATCCTTTCTTCTTCCACTGACTCCTGCTCACAGCTGCTCTTATTAAAAACAGTCAAGAGATGTTATTTAAAAAAATATACCTTGAAAAAGGCACTGGTTTTCTTTCCCCTTTGCTTCTTTCACATAATGTGCATGCCTTAAAAGATTACCATCAGAATTCTCATAGTCACTTCCATCCAATTCCAATTAAACCATCATTAAAAAATGCATTTTGTCATTCACTGTTTTCCTGAGAAGCAAGAGCAACAGAGTTTAACTTACACCATGTATCCAAAATCCATACTTGTACAAGAAATACAATCCATCCTTCCTGACCCGCAATAATTTTGCAATATTGCAAATATTGAAACACCTTAAAATTTGGGAACACATCCATTTGTTAATTTATTATTTAAAATTAGCCAAGCAATTTTTATAACCCTTTTCATGACCTCTAGCTAACAAATGACTTGTTACTAACCCTTCAAACTTTCCACACAATTAAAAAATGATTAACAACTGATGAATGGGCTACAATTGAAGAAATTAGGTTGCAATTAAGAAGACATTTAAATGAATGTTTAAAACTACTTGGATTATAATTAGAACCAGATCAACTACGAAGGTCACTTTTGAGTGGTGTTCTCATGGCATCAGAGATAATTCAGCCAATAAAGCTGAATTTAGTGGTCACTGTTGGCACTGTTGGTGCGTGGCTAAAACCTCCCCAAAGGATTAACCGAGCCTGCCAAAGCCAGAGGCTAAGCCTGAAACCGACCCCAGGCTCAGCCCTGAAGCTGAGCCTTGTCAGCATGGACCTTTCAGAAGCAAAACTGCTGCATTTCTCTCGAGACCATCTCAGTGTTTCATCCAGAAAGGATCTAAGAAATATGATGACATGGGAATAAATGAGACACTGGAATCCATGGATTTCTCTAGGACACAGCACCAGAGCCTGTTCTCAGCCAGTGTCACCAAGTCCTTGAGCCACCAAAGTGGGGTTTTAGGCATGGTGACAGAATGGGGTTGAAAGCAAGGGAATTGCACTTTAAGTGCTGGGAATATATTATTATTATTATTATTATTATCATCATCATCATCTGCTCTGCCAATCTCAGCCCTATCTCAAGGCACTCAAAGGAAAGGATTTCCAATCTTTTGAGGGGTTGGACACCAATTCCAAGTGGCTTCAGGCAGTTTTGAAAAATCTCAGACAGGAGTTAAAACTTAACTGACTCCACACTTTAAAAGCTGTCCCTCACTCCAAAAAAAATCACCATCAGTATTTATTCAGTTTATCATCTGTGCACAGCAACTGCTCTACATAAAGGGAGTAATTACTAAATTCAAGGCAAGCAAATATAAAAGATTCACGTGACAAAGCTTTGGACTGAAACAGGAAACTACACAACACAACAACTAAGAAACACACAAAGAAAACCAAAAATTTTGATAACGTTCTTCAAAAAAGTAACCAACTGCTGTTAGCACACGCAAGAACTGCGGTCTGTGTTTGGCCTTGTGGTCGTTCCAATGGATGTTCCACCTGGCCCAGTGCCACTGACCAAACATCACCTTTTCCTGCACTCACATTTCCATCACGATTGTTTCTCCCTCCTTTGCCCTCGAAAGGAAACAACACCTCATTTTTAATGAAATTATTACTCCCCAAGGCTTCATCTCCTGTGAATCCTCTCCCTTTTTCTGCTCTGGGGGTCCAGCCGAGCCTTTCTTTTGCGTTTTGCCCAGCTCCCAGCACCCAGCCAGGCCTCACCAAGCAGCAGGACACACAGCTGCCTGTTCCCACAGCAGCCACCCAAACCCAGCTCCTCACGAGCTATCCAACAGCTCAGGAAGGGTAACACAAGTGAAATTAGGGATTTGGTGTCATCTCAGGATCTCTAGACAGACCAAAGAGCTGAGGAAACACCACCAGAGCCAGCTGCCCACAGGCACTGACCAGGAAGTGGGTGGCCAGCCCACAGCTGCCTCTGGAGCTGCCTTTGCACAGCCTCTGGGAAAGAACTGATCCATGCAACTTCTTGTGTCTCACTTGCTTCTTGGTTTGGTCTTTATTTCCACAGGACAAAGGCTCTTTCTTACATCCAAAACCTGTCATACTGAAACATTAATCAGCTCATTACGATGCCTGGTAGGAGAGGAGACAAGTGTTGAGGTGATTTCCAGGCGCTTGGAGCCTGTGCTGGAACTGCACACCCGACACAGCTCTCCGGCGATTCTGCCTGCATGCTCTGAAAACTGAGGCTGAATACACACACATGATGTATCCAGGGAACTTCACAGCCTCACTTGCACCGAGCTGAATTCAGACCTTGCTGTAAGTACCACTTCCCATCCTCAGGCTTGTGCCACAAAACTGAAATAGCAGGTGAGAGGGTTTGCCCAAACAGGAAGATTTGCAGATATAAAACAACAGAGAAAGCTCTATAAAGGAGCTGCAGACCAGACTGAGGTTTGATTTGGGGAAGCCAAATCTTAAAATGGAATAAAGCAAGGGCTGATCTACAAACTAGCACAAATAGGCATTTCCAGAGAAAGGGGAAACCAGTCAGGACAGGAATATTTATGGATGACTTAATTCATGCATTGGAGGAAGAAAAAAGTTACTCTGCTAGACAGAAAGAGACGAGAAACTCAAACTCTCTGTTGTCCCAGACTTCTTAGAAATAGCATCAGCAGGCCTTCTCTTCCCAGAGATTTCAATATTCATCAAATGCATTATTAAATTGCAAAGGGTAGGTGGGAAAACAAAACTGTGTGACCCTTTGAGACCAAGTCCAGAGCTGATGCAAAGCCTGTGGAATGGTTCCAGCTTGCACTAGGCCTGAGCCGAGCTCCCACCACACACTGTCCCTTCTGATGTCAAGTTGATGGATTACAACTTCCTAATGCAGGACTGATGCATTATGACATCCTAATGTTGGGACGATTGATTGTGACTCTTTTTTAAGTATGGCTTACTAGGCAATTATTGACACCATCCATGCATTAGAGCCCTAATTCAGCACAAACAGGCTGACAGGCCAGTGCTGGGGGAAAAGATTAACCTATTCCAAATTTTATAGATCAGTGTGAGACAGGGCTTCTTCTGGGACAGGGCCACCCTCTCATTACAGGTCTTCAGAGACAGCAAAACCTAAACAGTTTATGCCACATCTCGAAGAAAATTGCTTTATCCCTTCACCTCTAAGTGGATTCAGACGCTGCCAGTTGACTTGGGAGTGCTTTGGGGTCAGTGCACACACGCCGGAACACAAAGAGGGAAAAAAATCCAAAGAAAGGAAAGAGAGAGGTAAAAGCCAACGTTGTCAGCTCCTACCCTCCAACATCTGTGAATAATGGAAGTGTGGAACCCAGGCTGGGAGTGGGGAGGTGAAGGGAGAAAGGGATGCTTGTAACAGTGACAAACAAGTCTAAGGGGACTTCTCTGCTCTCAAATGTCACTGGAGGAAGCAGACAGGAGACGGGGGAGGTAAGGAAGGGAGAAGGTCACGGCTGTAATACCCAGAGCGAGTGGACAATCAAATGTTTGCAGCTGGGCTAGGAAATGGCAATCCAGTTGCAAAGCACATCTGGCTCCCTTGCTGCGCCATGGGGCCACCTGGTTTTAATCATGCTGGGATCACCTTTGAAAAGCAGAACTTAATCATAGGCCTAGTCCTAGCAATAGTGTTACATCCAGACTTCTCTCCAGGGGAGCAGAGGGCGGGAAGGGGGGAGAAGATGAGTTTAAAAAAAAACTTGCTCAATCAAGCCTGAAACTTTGTCAACAATTTCTTCTTTGTCAGGTTAAAGGGAGTCACTTTTGATTTTCTACCTCTTTGTATCTGATTCCTGCTTAACTTAGACTTTCCTTGTTATTTACACAGGTCACATGCGTGGGTGCTAAAGAGCACAGCAAGCAGAGAAGCAGCTATTTAAGGAGTCACTACGTTTCCCCCACCTCCTCCCACCACAGAAATGGACTCTGGATTACAAGGCCCAACACTTTGCCTGATGGTCTTCAAGAACCCAGCTGGGGGTGCCTCGAGGACAAGCCTCCTTTGGCTCAGGAAAAGCCCGAACAGCCTCATCCTTCACCATTAATGGTGAAAACAAAGTCTACCCAATCCACACTCAGACGTAGCAGACATCGGGCTCAGAACAGCAAAACCAGTATCTCCTTACCCAGACCCCTGATAAATGGTGGAACTCATTGCCATGGGTTTGAAAGACATTGAAAGTTTACATGGATACAGATGAGATCAGAAAAGAGGCAGAGGAGGAAGGGATTGATCTTGGTACCAGAGCATCCAAGAGGCAGAGACAAAGGTATTGGAACCACAAAGTCCATGAACAAAAATCAAACTTTGAATTTGTGCTGATGAGTCACTGGCGGTGAACAGCAGCTTTATGAACAGCAGGTTCATAAAGCCAAGGTTTCAGCCTGATTTCCTTCCCTTCATATAGATGGGAAACTGAAGTTATTTCTAGGTAACTCTTGAGGAAGGAGATGATCTTGAAGATCCCCTCAAACCCAACCCAAACCCATTCTATGATTGTAGTTTAAAAAAAGAGAAGTGCAAAGAAAGATTCTTCAGGCTTGCAGATGTCCTCACAAATCCTCAGTCCACTTCCTTGGAGCTCAGTCTGGACTGCAGGACTGGAGATTCAAGTGTGCAGGGACACTTTACACCTTCTGCTAATGCAAAGGAAACCTCAAACCTTCAGTCCCACTTACCAAATACTTCAAATAAGTAACCTTTCTGCTAGGGGTAAGATCAGATCATGGATAATCTTCAGCGCATGTAGTTCATTTTGTCACAGATACTGGGGTTAGATTCCCTGCAATGCTGCAGCTGCTTCACACTGTTGTCATGCTGCAAATGAGCTTTAAACTCGGCTTAACCACACCGACCACAAGTTGTTTATATCTTATTAGAAAAATGACTTAATTTCCGGTGTAATCTTGTACAGGAGCTCAAATCTGCAACAGCAACAGCGTCAGTATTGTAATATAACCTGGAAGTATTATAATAAAAATAAACATAGTCAAAGAACTTTTTACAAATGTTAATTATTACTAGGGGAGAAAATCCTGTCAGACAGGTATGTGATAGTAATAGTTATCTTATTTTACAGGCAGAGAAACTGAGCCAGAGATTAAGAAGTTAAGTGACTTGCCCAAGGCCATGAAGAGAAGCAAAGTGAGAATAAGGACTAACAAGCAGGAATTCCCAGCAGCCCTGCAGGCTACAAGGCCCTTTTTCTATCCACCTTTTCCACAATTCCCAAATCAGTTCCACTTGATTCCAATGGCTTCAGAAGAGATTTTCTGATAAGGAGACCTGCCTGACAGAGAATACATTCCGAGCGTGCAAGCAAGATTTCAAGAGTTAGCTTGATTTTTAGGAGCTTGGCTGCACTCTCTTTTTCAACTTTAGCTTGGAAGTAGCATAAGGGCATTCAAAACGTCTTAATGCAGTAAAAAAAAAGACTTGGTTTCTCTGTCCCTGTCTAAAGCAAGGCCCTGGAAGCAGCCCGGGAACAGAAAGGATGTTTCAGCAGCCAGCAGATCACGCCAGTCTCTTTCTCTGTGCCGAAGGTCTCCCCCATCCCCGCTGCTGCTGCACGGTGAACCGATGGGAAGGGAAGCCAGGACTGCTCCCGTGGCTTGGAAAGACAAGGCTCGCTGTGCCACCTGCAGGGCTGGCTGGAAAAGATGCCTCTCGTAGGGATTAGCACCGGCTCCAAGGCAGGGGCCACTGTCTCCGTGCAGGATGGAGCAGCCTCGCAGCAGCTGATTAGCGTGGTGAGCAAGAACAGAACACGGACTAGAGAATGATCCTGTCTCGGTCCATTGGGTGCTTTCACTCCATTCCTGCCTGCGCTCACCTACCTGGAAAATTTATGTTCTGTTGAATGGGGGAAACTGAAAAAACAAACACAAATGAGATTCAAATCCGAGTTATGCAGTTTCTATACAAGTTCTGTGGAACCTCTCCTACCTGTACCTACCCCTGTTTCCCCCTGGACTGAGCAGCAGTTCTTCACCAGGACTCCCTCATTACATTTTACTTCTGATTTAATGCAATTATCTCCCCATAATTAGTTACTAACACATCTCCAAATGCACACCTTTACCCTGTGTTTTGCTGGGTCAAATGACCTGAACAAAAGAGTTCAGGAGTTGGCCTAACTATACGTAAAAACTAATCTAGGAAAAGATGAAGGCTAAAAACACGTGTTCCATTTTGGCTGAGGCCTTCTTTGCCTTCTTCATTGGTTGTGAGAACCTGCAGTGGAGGAGAGAAGCAGTCAGAAGCTGAGAGAGATCTATTAAGTCATTGTGCCTTCACTCATGGTGATCTCTGCTGGACAGGCACTCCAGAATAATGAAGTCCTCTTTATTTGATCCTTCTGCCAACATTTATTCCCCACCACACAGATTGCTCCTGCTTTCTGCAGCATGCTTTAAATGTCCCAAGAGATGGGGGTTCTACCACTTTCACTAAAAAATCGTTTACACAGCCTGGTAGATTCGGCCCCTAGGGAGGCTTTTTTATTGTGTTTGGTTTCAGTGAGAGCCTCGGAGGTGTCGGTCAGTGATTGATTATTGTTTGTATTGTGGTAGCACCTACAGGCACCCGCTGAAACTGCAGACCTGCTCGGAGGTGCTGCCGAGCCCAAATTCCTGCAGGAAGGACAGTTCAGCTAAGCAGAGGCACAGGGAGAGAAAATGATTTCGCAAGCCCAAGCAGTGGCACGTAAATGCAGTGAGGAGTGGAAAGGAGCTGCTCTAAACCTGAGTCAGTTCCTGCACTCCCACCTGGGCACAACATCCAGAACAGCACCTCGAGCACCCAGGTGATGTGTGCAGGCCCGCTGGAGTTGTTCTGACGAAAGGAGCACAAAAAATAATTATGCTATCGAGTGAAACAATCTCATAACAACCAAACCCCATTAGGGCTGAGGGTGGTTTTACTGGGCTCCAGTGCTGTGGCAGAAGCCACGAGCATACAGGGTAAAGCTCCACTGCTGGGTTTTCTCCCAAGCCATGGGGAAAACAGGGAGAATTCTGAGGACAGCAGAAGAATAGAAGAAAAATAAAGTAGGCATCAAAGGTTAAGCCACCAGATGAGGTTGCAGGAGGTGGAAGATTATGTGATCTTTTTGTATTTTAATTCAGTTCTTCCCTTCCCACTTTAAACAAATTGGACACCAGTGGCCTCTTCCCATTTATCCTCAGACAGAGTTTGCTGTGAGAAGCAGCACCGGGACTAAACCATCATTCCAGAGCTAAAACAAATCATTTGCTGACTCCTTAGATGGCGAGGGGGACATTGGTATTAAGATCAAGGTTAACACCTTCATTCAACCAGCTCTCCATTCAGTTGGGGAATCACTCAACAGCCCAGCAGACAGAACCTAACCTCCCATTGATTTTGGGACTTTCTTCTTTCCCTGTGCAACTCTTACAAGCACAGAATTACAGCTCTGTGTCTGAAGAGTAAAAAAAATTACTATACGGTGGTATCTGTTAATCTGATGGATGGTTAAAACAGAAGCTAAAACTCGAGATGCATAAATAACTGATTTTGTATTTTGCTTGCATTATAGAAAAAATAAAGGAAGAGAGATTAACTGGGCAGCAGCCCAAAATAAACACTGTTTTTTTCAGATTTTTTTTTTCAGTGAACTGAAAAACAGAACGATGTAACATTTTGGCCTCAAACAAAACATTTAATTTGACCCAAGTAAAAACACTTAAAAATAACACTGAAGTTAATTTCTAAGTTTCTCATATGAAACAAAAATAGCAAACTGCTTTTTTCCCCCAGTGTTCTGACTAGTTTCAAAAACTGGTAGTAAGGCACAGGGTGTCTGCTTTAACCAATGGATTTCAGCATTGAAATAACCTGTTTTTGAGATACTTCAGTTGACAAAAATCTGTATTTCCTGAGTGGGAAAAGAACAGAAGAGACTTGGGCTGAGTGACTGCGCTTTGGTCGGTACAAACTGCACTGGAGGTTTTCTAATCATGAGATCTCCCATTTCCCAAGAGCATTCACAATGTCCCTCAGAGCATGGACAACGAGAGAACGCGAGGATCTCATCAAGAGATTAAAGCTCCACTTCTTGTGTCAGTATTAGGTCAGACTGGAGAGGACACAGACTTACAGGACACAGACTGCAATTCAGCCTGGAAGTTAGGACAGGACGGAATGTAAGGAAAGGGATGCTTTTACTCCAGAAGCACCTTGGGACAATGTATGCAGTCCCAGCATATGCCACCACTGCTTGGATTCTCCCATCTCATTCCTGAGGCGTGTTTATGAGGCTGAGAAAAGCCCACCATAATCCATGGGCTGTCTAAAATATCCACAAGAGCCCTCCTGAGTCACGAAGATGACAAATGTGTGTCCAGCCAGGACTGCTCTCCACTGCTTCAGTTTCAGCAACTCCAAATGAACTTTCAGAGCATCGTGACCCGGTGAAGCCAAATCGTGCATCCCTTGAGACCTTCTCATTCCTTTCTCGCTCCCCCTCGGCCCCCTCATCAAATAAAGCCCGGAGTACGTGCGTCATTCTGACACATTCCCTTCAGGAAGTGATGGGAAGAGGATAGATTTTCTTCCTCCTAATGCCCTGGCTGTGTCCCTGCAGCACGAGGTCCCTCATTCCCACACTAACAGGCGTCCTGTGCGACGGGGCCGCGGGTAACCCGAGGAGCCATGACCAATGTGATGTCGGATTAGCATCGCCCGGGGACACTGTCAGCAGCCTTCTGCTGGGCTCTTTAAGAGAATATCCTGCTGTGATTCACAACAAGTCCTGTGTTCCAGAGACCAGAGATCTCATCCAGCAAATTAAAAGCGCTACAGTGAATTGCAGTGTTCCTGCCCGGAGCTCTCCCGGGGACTGACCTAAATGGTGTGTGCTCTATCAAGGGTAAAAGCCACCTGCTACACAGAGCCTGGCTGCGGAGCACCCAGACCCACCTGTGACCACCAGGGACACGAGGGACTGGGGCTGCAGGGCTGCTGCTCCACTTCTCCATGGTTTGGCAAAGTTTGGTTCAGTGCAGCAATTTGTCTCAAGCATGTTGAGTCACGTATGGGTAACTCTTCAATACGTTCTGCAGTATTCACTGACACATATTTGTTATCTTAATTACTAATTACAAAAAGCAAGGTGACTCACTGACACCATGGGCTGGGGAGACCACTGGTTTGACCAGCCTTGCTCGCTGTGTGCACGGCTGGCTGGGAAGGAACTGCAGCAAAAGCCTGCTCTGCAACTGCCTCCTTCAGCTGTGACAGACAGCACCAGGGACCCAGCCGGGGACAGAGCAGTGACCTGAAACTCATGGAAATATTCTGAGTCACAGAATGGGTCAAGTTGGAAGGGACCACAGCGGGACACCTTGTCCTGCCTGCTCCAGCAGGGCCATCCCAGAACACAGGGCACAGGATTGTGTCCACACAGCTCTGGAATATGCCCAGGGAGGAGACTCCACAGCCTCTCTGGACAATCTGTTCAGGGCTGGGCACTGCCCAGGGCAGAAGTTCTGCCTCCTGTGCAGGGGGAACTCCCTGGGATAAGTTCCTGCCCATTCCTCTGGTGCCATTGCTGGGTCCCCAGAGCAGAGGCTGGGCCCTGCTCTGACCCTCCCTGCAAGCAGGGACACCCAGGGCTGAGGGCCCCTCTCAGCCACCTCCTCTCGAGGCTGAACAGCCCCAGCTCTCTCAGCCTTTCCTCACAAGAGAAATGCTCCAACAGTACTCCATGTGTAAAACCACTCAGCAGTGGATGAAGGAGTGCAGGAGTGATTTACATTTCTGCTTGATGAATACCATAGTGTCAGAGAAAAAAGCTGCCTCTCTCACAAGCAACAGCACAAGGAAAAGGGGCAGGGGGAAATAAGGAAGAGGTAATTGCTTTCATGGGAATACACCAAGAACATAGGGCTTAACTCCTTTTCTTGTACAATGGGGTTTGTGTGTCCTCAAATGTCAGAACTGCAAGTTTGCATCTCGTTGGGAAGTGAATGCTGATGCAACACTGGCGATTTCTTCCCTTTTAGCCAAAAGCATGGAATGCCATCAGCTGCAACGCTCTGGGTGTTTGCTGTAACAGCAGCAAACCATCGAAGAACTTCCCACTAAAACAGGCCCTGCTCAGTCTGAGGGAGCCAACAAGATCCCAGCCCAAGGTAATGTGCCTCCAAACACGTTTTGATTACACCAAAAGAACAGGAACACTCAGCTGTGCCGCGGCTCCTCCTTTTTTCTCCCTCGGCCTCCCACGTTACAGATTAAAACAAGAACGCATCTGGCATTTACGGAGCGTCAAAAACTTCTCCGAGACCTCCTGGAACAAACAGCCCCTCAGAGCTGCTGATACGTCTCCAGCTCTGTGCAAGGGGTCAGACTTAGGAACTGTCAACAGCTTCCTAATGTATGCTCTTTCTCTGGGAAAGGGGGTCCCAGGTTTTATAGCCTAATAGATTCGTTAATCGGAACACACACAGGCTGGGACAGCCACTGTTTGTTTTCTCTGACAAGTTTGGCATTTTCCTCCTGGGAGCCAGGAAGCTTTAAAGGCGTAAGACTCTCCCACTTTAACTGGACAAGAAAACCAGTCTGGACAAACCGAGACATGTCATCGTGGCTGCTTAATTCTGAGCCAGAAGGTGCCATTTTCGAGAGTTTACAACAACATCAATGTCAGGGCAAAGGAAATTAAATTCCCCTCCCTCTCCTCCCCTGATGTCTCCATTTTCTCCAGGCTTTCACCCCTGTACCTCAGGACAGTCTGGCCCATCAGAGGCCCAATACACATGTTCATGCTGATAATGATGTTCCCATCAGGAAGCTGTTCCAGAGGGAGTGCTCCAAGCAAAGCAAGCCTGCCCTGTGTGTGGTGGCAATGTGCCACCAACTGCTTTTGTTCACTCGTGACAGCAGCTTAAAAACCAGAAACATGAAATGGCAATCACAGCGAGCAAAACTTCTAAATGAAACTACACCCCCTTCAAATCAGCAGCTCTGTGATGTAGACTCTGCCATCAGAGTAAGGACTTACTATAAATAACTCCCAGACAATCACAAAGGGGAATTCCAAGTGTTTCCAAGGCGGTGTAGCCCAGCCACTAAAAATAAAAAGTATCTTAAATCCTAGAAGCTGCCATAATTTATTACACTTTAATGGCCTGGATGAGACAAGAAAATTGTAGTCTTAAGATTTTATGCCATCAAGAAGGAAGAATCAACAGGAGGATTTCAGCAAAATAATTTCAGCCTCTTTTCCTCATGTCTTGCTCAACAGTGACACTCTCTCCTACAAAATCATTCGAGCACCAGGAAGGCTGCAGGGACCCTCACTGTGTTCCTGGCAGAAAACAACCATCACAGTCCACAGGCAGCGTTCAGCTCAGCATGTCCCCAGGCCACTGACTCCCACCAGGAAAGTGAGTCTTCAGCACTTCCCCTCTTTCTTAAAACTCTTCCTAAGCACCTGCTGTAAGGCACTACCAGTTTCTGGGGACAGATGGATCTTCTGGCAGTTACAGCAGTCTGAGGTCCTGCTCCATGGGCATGTTCCATTCTTCCTTCATGCTGTTCCTCTGTCCTTCATCCCTTTGACTGGAATTCTTGGTTTTCACAACCTCCTCTGGCACTAGTACTGACTCTGGCTCTAGCACAGCTATTAAAACACTCCACGATGGGAATGGCCAAGATTAAGGAAGGCAAAGGGGTGCTTAGTCCAACAGTGATACCTTGCAGGAAGAATGCTCCATTACCCTTCTTTAGAATGGGAACTCACTTTTGCTTGGAGTTTTAAGCACAGCACACACATCCACGCCAAGTCACACAGGCATTTCTGCTGTCACTGGCTGGAGCAGTGCTTGTATCTTGCTGAAGTCAAAGCATGTCCCATTGAAGTTACAATGAAACACTGTGCTTAAGTGCTTTGCTGAATCAGAGCCATCATAACTATCCATTAGGCTTTGATCTGGTTAATGTTTGTCCAAATATGGCCCCGCAATGGGAAAGCAATGAACCATTATTAAAAGAAGGAAGAACAGCTGGAATTATTTTAGTGTACAACTACATGCACAAACACACAGCAAGTAACAGATTGAAAAGCTGTTCTTGTTATTCCTCGAATTATTCTCCTTTCATTCCCTTAGTAACAAAACTATTAATTAGGATCTTATTTTTGTTCCACCCCCTCCCCCTTAATGTACTCAGTGCTCATCCAATTTACACACAGAGTTTATCTTGGCAAAAAAAGAAAGGGAAGGAGAAGAATCTCTGCACAGGGGTGGAGGGGGGAGAGGTGTTTGTTTGAGGGGAGTCACCGCAGTCATCACTCAGTCACAGTACAAGAGAAGAAGGAGAAAGACTAAGGAGGGCTTAACTCTTCATGCTATTTATATACCAGAGACATGTGTTGTGTATCACTGAAAGGGAATTGAGTACTCGCCTCTTCTTCACTCACACAATCTATTCTATTTCTTGACCAAAAAAAAGCTGTCCCTTTCCAGTCTAGTTTCTTGAAAAGCAGGTTCATTGCCAGAATATTTAGAAAGAGCTGACTCCACCCGTGACAAGAAGCTAGAGCTAACAGAGGGTCCGTGCTCAGTGAAGTCGGTGACTACTCCTCTTTCTGATCTAAACATTCCCTGCTGTACCCAAGGTTACACAAGTCTCGCAGGGCATCGTTTGCCTCTGGGCTGTTCAGGATGAGTTGGGGTCACCCAGCACTGCAAACCCCATCTCCTGCCGGCCAGCGCTGGCTGAGAGAGGACCCAGATCCACCTCCAAGCACGAGGGCAGCCCCAGCACTTTCAGCTGATGGACTGCAGCAGAATGACACCATTATTTTCTAAATCTTCCTGAGCTCTCCCTCTGATGACAGGGCTTGAGGACTTCACTTTGCCATTGCAAAGATACCATGTGTTCTGTTTGGACAGCACAGGTTTAAGAGATAAGCAAACAGACTTTGTGGCATGTTCTGATTAGAAAACACAAGTAAAAAGGCTCTCTTGATCTGCCTGATTAGGCCATTATAAATAAGACAGACAATCTGTTTCCAAACCAGTCTTCCATTCATCCACAGCTGATAAGGAGCAATTTTGCAGAGGAGCAGAGGACTGGCCATTTCTCCTGACATCAGTGGGGGCTGTGTGTCTGTGAGTGAAGGTGTGTGTGCACCCACGTGTGGGGATGTGTACTCGGGCCCAAGCTCCTTTTCCAAATGAAGCCTCCCAACACTGCTCCAGCTCAAGGAAACATAAATATCAAAGGCAAGGTTAGAGTTAGTGTGAATAAAGGAGCCGCTTGCCCTAAGTCTGGCATGGACAGGAGGCACCACCCTGCCCGTTTCCTGTTTTCCACTGGAAGCAGAGCAAGGAACTGCTGTGCCCTTGCCCAAACCCCATCCCAGCAGCCATGTTTCACAGGCACTGCCCTGGGATCGGAACCTCAGCACACGCAAGCCAGGTCCATCCTGCTCGGAACAAAGCCAGGAGGGACACAGGCATTTCCCAAAGCTCAGGACCTGTGGCCAGGGCTCCTGAGTGGGGCTGATGGAGCTGGAGTGGTCTCCAGCTACTCTGCTGACCCATGGTGGGAGACTGGGCCCTGGCAGCTGTAAAAGCAGCACAGCACCTCCTGTTTCCCAGACTGAGGGAACAGCACCATGCGTAGCACCCCTGGAAAGGCTTCCAAAGCCAGAGCTACAAAGGGCTGAACACCCACATTACCTCACTCAAAGTTTGGATCCTGTCTCACTCTTTGAGGCACAACCACCCAGGCAATGCTGGCAGAGCAGACACCAAACCCACTCCATGATCCATCATCTCCTGCCTGCAATGGAGGGAAAACCACCCTTGAGACTGCTGGGTTTGACACAGCTCTGGCTAAAGCAGATGGAAAGACCAGCAGTCATTTCCAGAGGAACATAAGGCATTTCCTTATGTATCAGTCCTGCAGCCTTAGTTTCACTTAACTCAGTCTAATCTGGTGCATTTTCTGTCACAGGTTTTGCAAAAAAAGAATTTTCCCATTCATATTACAAATTCTCATTTGCAAAACAGAACAATAAAACAAACTGGAAAGTCCTCTTCCTCTTTTCTAACACTATGGTTTATTCTAGTAACGTATTTTTAGACCTCTGACATGTATATAAAAATATATGTTCCCAGAGGAATTTCATACCACTGTGCAATGGGAACTTGTTAGAGCATTTACTACTGACACACCCAGATTTATTGTTTCCCATGCTTGTCTATAGTTTATTTTTTGATGTAAAAAGAAAACAACCAAAACAAACCCGTAAAAATAAAAAGGCAGGTATTTGTATGTTTGGCTAAAAATAATGACTTTTTTTTTAGAGCTGTGCACTGATATAAGATTTATCTTCTCTGTATACAGTTTTTAGGCCAAACCCTCGTCTTTTTATGGAGACTTGATAAAAATCTAGATATGCCAGGATTTTTAAAACAATACATTTCTAGCTTCTTTTTGTGCTGCTGAAAACCTAGCGTGCATAGAAAATGAAGAATTTTCCCACAGAAATAGTCAGGATTCTCAAAATCACAAGATCCGGTTACATCTGGACAGCTCTGAAGACCTTGATAAAAGATTTATATATATAAGTCCAAAGTTTTGTGACATCTGTTCTGCCTTCATCTAAGTATTTTCAAACTTTCCCTCCTGATTTAGAGAGCTGAGCACATCTGAAAGACAAACCGTAGTTTTAACTGAAAACTTGGTAACAAATCTGATTTCAATAGAAAAAATGGACAAACATTTTGGAAGAAACATGTACCAAGATGATGTCTCAGGTCTTGTTCAGATTTAGCAAGAGGGGATGGACAGAGGATGAAAGAAGGCAAGAAAGAGAGCAGGGAAGGCAGGAACTGACCATGGACACAAGGCTAAAACTAAGCCATGCTGCAAACTGAGCCTTCTTCTCTCTGTAAAAGTACAGGTGTGGAGTTCTTCTACAAACCACACCCTTCATCCATTTGAACCCTCTCCCACAGACAGGGAATATTCTCTGTAACCCTGATTACCCCTTAAGGCCTTTGGAACAGAGAACTGGAGGTGCCCAGCTCCCCATCCACTCCACCTTCGTACCAGTATTCCCCTGAGTATATCTGTGAGTAGGAAGAACATCTTTCTAGGAAGCACAAATTCCATATGCAAGATCTTAATTCAAAGGGAATCTGGCACCCTATTGAATGTCTCCTCCTGGCCAGGGCACCAGGTCAAGTACTGCAAGCTGTGATAATGAGGCTTGATTCTGACAAATCTGACCAGTAGCCATTGTCATCCTGACTGCTTCTAAACCATCAAGAAGACACTGAATGACTTAGGCAGGGTTTATTTTTGGTATACAAATGTAAAGGAAAATGAAATTCAATGTCATAATGTCTGCCCCAGTCTCCGAGGAAATATGACTTCAGAAGCACAGAAGAATCTCCCCAGCCCAGAGCATGCCTCCTCTAACCAGATTTCCATTTCTCAGTCACTCAGGTAGGCATTTTTTGGCTTTTCTTTTTTTTTTTCAGTCCAGAACCCTTAAAATTCCACCTTTCCTACTAAAGGCTTTCTGCCCTGCGGGAAACTCCTGTACTGAGTTGATGTGTCCATTGCATCTCAGTAACTGAATACCAACAAGAGCAGCTGCCTCTGATGTCCCAACAGAGGGGACAGAAGGAAAGTGGGGAGTAGGAGACACAACAGAGTGGGAATACTGACTGCAGCCCTCTTCCTCTGGCCCCCAGCATGTAAATCACAGGAACAAGCCCTGGCTTCAGATCAGTTCCACCCTGTTTCCATCCCTTTGCAACACTCCCAAGCAGTGCCAGTAGGAACCAGCAGACCTGTCACTGCCAGCCTCTGGGAGGGATGAGCTTCCAAAGGCTCCAAGCCCAGGAGGCTTTTAAAAGTAGCACGCAGTATTCTGTCAGAAACAGTCAAATGAGAAACAGCCTGGGCTAAGCTGGAGTTGTGTGTTAGACACCAGCAGTTCTGAGAAGGAATAAGCCAGAAAGAGGAGAAATCCACAGCATTAAGGCCTTAAACTGGACATGCAGACCAATTTCAGCTCTGTCACACAACCCCTGTGACATCAAGCACACAACTGACTGTTCTTCAGGCTTCCTATCTGTGAAATAGCAGCAAGAATCTTACTTTTCTCTTTTCAAAATGTGATTTTTTCCATTTTTGAGGCCATCATTCATTCTAGGTGCACAAAACAAGGACTTTATCTTAGTTATAGATTCAAGTTGCTATTGTAATAACTTCATACCATGGTGTGGCTTAAGCCAATGAAGAGACATTTGCCCACACTTACCCAAGTTTGCACGGGCAGCTGATGGCTGCAATTCAGAGAGCTTTCCACAGCTCAGAATAGACTCACTGTGGATCCCTCTGTCACCTCAGCACTAAGAGCTGCACCTTAAGAACACTGAAAATAACGTCCGCTGTGCTACTCAGAGTGACGTTGTTCAGTATAGCAGCAGCAAAGACATACAGAAAAAGAGGGTAAAACATAAACTTGCCAAGTGCAAAAACTATAGTATGGATTCATGTTCCTGTCACTTATCTCTTATTTATGTTCTCACTAAATTATTCTACAGAGAGATTTTTAAAAGTCTAGGAGAAAGAACACTGCCCATTTATTTCTCTAGGTCATCTACATATTTGTCTATTAGCCTTGAACTGAAAAGCTTGCTCACTGCATTCCTGTTAAATCCAGAGAAACGTTTCAGAACATTGTAGAAGAAACCCAGGAGTATCACCACTGAATATCTGATTTAATCTTCAGTGAAGTTAAGCTATAATGACTTTAGACCAGCAGAAGATCAGGCTCAGGTAAGTCAGACCTCTCCTATTGCTCTGTCAAGAGTACGTCACTTATCTGTGATGGTGTGACAGAGCCACGCTCTTCCCAAGGCCACCACTAACAGAATCACGGCTGCAGGTCCATCCTGCCCCACCAACTGCATCCCTGGAGAGGCTGCATCACCTAAAAACATCTTGGGCAATGAGTGTCAATCTGAAAATAATAGGTAAAGTCCAGCAAGACATTCAGCATCACTGCTTCAACTGAATTGAGGGGCTGAAATTTATATTTTGCAGCAAAGGCTGCAGCAGAATGGGAGCCCCAGGCTGCACTGATCCTACCCAAAAATCAATCAAGTGTAAGGCTTCATAAGCTGTGACCAAAACCTTGGGCCATCTCTGGTGGAAGGCAGGTGAACTTCTCAGGGCAATGCAGTAACATTTATTTTCACTTCTCTCAGCAGCACTGGAAAGCCAGGCAGCAGCACAGGACCCCAGGACCAGACATTCAAACAAATTCAGGGACAGAGATTCAAGTGTTCTTCACCCAAAATCTCAGTTGATGTTAGAGAGTTCAGATCCTTTGGAGCAGAGAAGACACTGCGTTATCCATGTGAAAACAACTCGACGACACTGAGAACATTACCAGACTGCTCTCAAGCGCTCCAAGAGGGATGCTAAAATATTTACCAGCTGCATTACTTGTCTTGTCACATCTCTTCAGGCTCTGAGTAAGACATAACGGATTCAAAGAATACATCAAAGGAACAAGAACTGCAAGAACAGCCCATACAACCCCCGGTAGATGTGTTTTACTACCAGAACTATTTATGATTCAGAACAGTGGAACAAATGAGGCATAGGAAGTAAAAGAGAAAGAACCCAGGAGAATAAAAGGGCAAAGAGATAGAGAACATAATTTCTCTGCACTGAAGTCCAGAGAAACATTGCCAGAAGGAAAAGGCTCTGGGGTGGTAGAACAGTTGCAGGCTTTTTTTCAACCACTCATCAGGATTATTATTCCTAACTTCAGAGGGAACAGCACCAGGCTCATATCCCAGAGCCTGTGCTGCCCTTGGTTACACCATTATACATCTCACCATAAATCAAGTGTCACCAAATTCAAAACGACTCCGAGTGCTGAGTGTGGAGCAACACTGCACAAGCGTGTAAGGAAACACAGGCACAGACAATCCATGGAGGCAGCCTCTGCTCCGTGAAAATGCCTGACACAGGACACATCCAAAAACATGGGAAAAGGCCCTGGTATGATCAGCAATGCTTCTCTTGTCACTGGGATGGGATGACATCTACTCCCAACCAGCCTTTACGATGGCACCAACAGCTTACTCTGCTGTAGGGTGAGAAGGAAATATCTAATGAAGCAGTCTTACAAATCTGGTTGTCAGGACTTAAACCATGCTTTACACTGGGCAGACAAAACTGCTCTTTGCAGGAACTTGAACAAGACCGGACTAGAGAGGGGTCCTAAAAACCAGGAGAAGTGGAAGATAGCAAAAGAGAAACAGGAAAATTGCTCCATTAAACTGTCCTCTTTTTGCCTCACGAAAATCTCTGCTGAGCTGCTCTTTTCCCCATTCTCTCTACGTTAATTCTGATTCAATGCTTGCTGAAGCTAAACTTGCATCAGGCTTTGCAACCTGCAACCTTAATTCCTCCTTGGGATTTGTCACCTGAGAGATGGATGCTCCGGGGGCTGACATAGTGACCAGGACATCACAACCTGTGTGATAACGAGCACAGTGTGAGACCAGAAACAGGAGAACTTCTTTTCTTCTAAGGGTGTCAGATTCATTTTCCTTCTGCCTCCACTGAAACCTCCACAGATCCAAAAGCAAAGCCCACAGCTAGCATCAACCCTCTGCATAAACCCAGGATTATTAAGGGCTTTTGCAACACAACCACTTGTAACTCCGTCTCTCCCTGTGAAAGGCAGGTCCTTGAAGATCTCCAAGACAAGATAGCCACAAACCTCTCAGCAGTATCCAAGACTATCATAAAAGTTTATGGGCCACACCTGTATAAGCCATGGTTGTGATCTCCATTCAGATTGGCTGCAGTTATTTAACCTCCTTGTTATCTTCAGATCAGAAGCAAAGGGCTGAGGCACTAAACGGTGTTTAAACTCTCACCCACAGCTGGTGGGTTAAATCGTGACTCCACAACACGGCCCCATATCTTTAACTAAGCTACAGGAGGGAAGGATATCAAACCTTGGAGATGTTATCCCACAGCTTGCATATTTGGCCTAGGCATAAATCAGCTGTCTTAAGTAGAGTACCAAGCACAGCGAAAATAAAAAGAGTAAGAAAATTTTAAAAACAGCAGAGGTTTATTCAAGATGCTGTTAAAAGGGAAACACAATGGTTTGAAGAGGAAGGAAAACACTTAGAAGACCTGGAGCATCAAGTGCACTCACAACAAAGCCTAGTTTGTTCAAATTAATTTTCCACTACTTATGCCATTGCTATGTGCATTTGAGTACAGGACTTTGAACTCTTCTGATGCCTTGGCTACCAACATGGGGGAGGTAGGATGGACCAGTTATAATTGTCCCATCTTTATATTGTCTCCCAAAAGATCCATGATTAGATACTAGGCTAGTATCTACCCATATGGGAAACTCTCATCACTCCAGATCACAGATGCATGAACGGTAAGGGTGGGTGTGGAGAGTCCTTCACAGCACTGCCTGCCCACTGAAAACCCCTGAGATTTAGACCTACTTGTACCAGAGGAGCAGCACAGCTCACACACTGCCAGGCACCTCTGTTCTCCTGCCTTAGGCCACCCTGCTCCTGACACAACACCAAGCCAGCAAAGCAACACAGCTCTGGCCAAGACCAGTTGGTCCACCCCATATTTCCTCTTCTGCTCATCACTCTTTGATCTCGTATCTACACAAGCTGCTCCATTGCCAGGTCATAGGCAGGGTGTTGAGGAGCACACCACTGATGGAACAGTGATCCATGTGGTGTTGATTCGGTTCCCTGAAGAAATTCCTCAGGTATTTCCTGTAAAGGAGGCTGTGGACTCTAAACAAGCAAAGCCTGTCTCCTGGACCAGCCCTGACACTCAAAGTCACATGAAGCCAAAGGCGCTGTTAGCTGAGGACTAAAGGTATATAGCAAATGGTTTGTAAGGTTAATCAGGAAGCAGTAGGGTGGCATTTATGTGGTTGTCGTGTGGACTTACCCAGAAAGGTCACTGTCACTGAGCAATTAGCTAATGGAGCATTGCTAGTTATGGAAGATTGTCAGAACTCAGTATCTCAGATCTATTCAGAATTCCTGAGAACAAAGATTATCGAGAGTCTACAGAGAATCAGAAAGCATATTTAGAAACCCCACTTAGTAAAGCACTTCCTACGACAAGGGGAAGGGCAGTTGGTGTCTGAGTTATGCATTGCTTTTCCCTTTGAAACATCTGTCATTTCTATCTCCTACAGTATCGTCACAGTAACACCCCTGGGATGAAGAAGTCCTGATAACTGGTCAGAACGAGAGTCAAGCTTTCCCAGATGGCACAAGAAGGTTTTGCATTTCCAGGGGCTCAGGTCATATCCCCATGGCCCTTCTGTCTGAGCATCTCTCACTTCATTACTGCTAGGAGATTCTTCATTCCTTTCTGAGGACAATTCCTTCTTTATTTCAATTTTCTCTGTAAACTTAACTCTGAACATGTATCAATTGACAGTATTAAAAGATGGTTCCTGAAACCATAAAAAGTGACACCTTTAATTAGCATTAAAAATCTAGTGTGGTTTTTTAACTGAACAGAGATGACTTTCAAGAAAAGGTTGTCAAAGAAATTGAGAATTCAGTCATCTAATGGTGATCTTTAGATATATTCCCACAAGATCAGACAATCCAATTCTACTTGCAGACCTTCCATTAACTCTCTGTACCTCTTGATATCACAACACGTGAAAAAAGTGGAATGCAACAACTTGATATATTATGGCCCCTTATTTCTCACCTCCCTGAGGTTACTGTGCAAGATACTTGACTTGACTTAGAATCACAGTTCTAACAGCTGGATTGGCAAAGACAACCTCAGACTTGAACGTGAATTGTCTCTCTCGACACATCTGGTAACACAGGTTCTGGTTTTCAGAGGAGTGTTGGTCTGTGAGCAGGGCAGTGAATTTCTGCACAGAGCCTTGAAAAGCCAGCACACAGACAGATGCTCCTGAACTGCTTGGAAACCACCATGGGAAATATTTTGGGGAGGACGCACAGGCTGTGAGGAGGAACACTACTGAACAACTCTTCCCTTGCTTTCGTTTTGACAGGGCAAATACAAAAGGGAGACCTGGCAAACAGAGGCGAGGTGAAAGTTCACCTTCCCCCATAAAGGAGGGCAGGTGACAGCGAGGGCCGGCACTGGGTGTCACGTTGGGTGTTGTTTACCCATCGCTGTGCGGGTGAGGAGCCATCTGAGCGCGGCCCTCCCTCACAGGCCACCGAGCCACCCGCGCCAGCCCCGCCGGCGCCAGCAGAGCTGCAATAACCTGCTGGTTGCCACAGTGCCCAGCCCAGCCCCTATCTCCATTCACACTCCTCCTTATTGCTCACCTGATAACCACGGCCCTGCCGGAATTGCTGGGCCGTGCTGCGCGCTGGCGGGGAAGCGGATAAGGAGTATCTATCCCTTCTCTCAGCACAAAATGTGTAAAAGTTTGTTCAGGGGTTTATGAGGCGTGGAGCAAAGCAGCTGCTTTCACTGTGAGCTGAAGTGTTAACTGCTGAGGTATTGTGGGGTGGCTCCTGCCAGCCCACCGTGTCTCCCTGGACAGGCCAGCACACAGACTTCTGTGTCAGGCTCAAACAGGTGTTAGGAAGGAAACTATTTCATAGTGGAAGGTGGGACAGAGGGACAGATTTCTTCAAGTTTTAAAGGGCTGGAAAAACCTGCTTTCATTTCAGGCTTCAAACACAACGTACATGCCTGGAAAGGGAAAGCTTTCCCTGCCAAGTCTCTGGCTCTCCACCTCTGCCTGGCATTGCAGGCCTGCTTCCAAAACTCCAAGAGGAATTCATCCATCTCCAGATCTACAGCATCTCCTTTCAGGCTGTCAAGCTCTGAGAGTGATTCTGTGATGCACTTGCGAGTCCTGGAATGATCAAATTGAGATTTCTGACTCATTTTGTATATAGGCCACAGAGCAGCTGTCAAGCAGTGAAGTGTCTTGGTTGTAGGAGCCAGGCCTTAAACAGCTGAGAAAGCTGGGATTTGGAGCACAGGCTCGTAGCAGTGGGCTTTTAATAGTGTCTGAATGTATACACAGAAGGATATTTCTCATGTTTACTGGACACTTAATCCTGTCACCTGGGGAAGGCAGGTGTTGCAAACACTATTAAGAAAAGCCAGAAGGAGGATTTTCACCTCATTTTGTCTGTACTTCAAGCTGATGCAAAGCTAATCCTTGGTCTCTGCTGAGGTTGGCCACGGAGCTGAAGGGATGGTGCGTTTCTGACAGCAAGGCCAGGCCCTGGTGTGAGATCTAAGAGGCACCTCACCAAAGCTACCAAACATGTCAAGCAGTAGGACATTATAAATGGAGGAAGCATGCTGGCTACAGCAGGTTTCCAGCTGTGCAAACAGACTCCTAGAAGCTTGCACTACAAATCCTAAACCAGTTGGAGAAATACAGCAAAGAACTGTTATCCCAGCAGTTCATCAGGCCCCTTTGCCCAACACTTCGTGTCCTACTACTGCAGGACTGAGTGTCAACGTGGGATGGCACAGCCCAGCATCTCAGTGTCTGGCTAAAAGGGATTTGGGGATCTTGGTTTTATCCCCCTAATTTAAAGAAGTTATGTATCACATAAGGTACTGTAGCCTTAAATCACAGCCAGCTAGTGACTCAGATCGTTTTTTGCTGGCTCCCAGAATATGACCAGATATAAATTTTCTGTGCAGGACAAATGGGGTTATAAAAACTTGGAAATGTAAGGAAAGTGAGAAGAGAGAGAGGCTGTGGGAGGAGTCAACTGCAGAGGGAGAAAAGGTGAAGAAAAGCTGGAATTTCTGGGCACTCTGAGGGTAGGAGATCAGCTGGAAAAGATAGTGCAAAAGGGACTCTTGAAAGTTTGTGAGAGAAGGTGGCTGGTGAGAGAAAATCAAAAAAAGTAAAGGGAAAAAGAAGAGGAGGAGCAGCACCAGAACTACCTCATAGTGGGAGCATGTAACACCCTAAGACAGGTGCCTCAAACCTCAAACAAGCACCAAGACTGTGAGCCTCTGAAAACTCTGCCCCTACCCTGTCATAAACGAGACCGGTTCTGGGCCACGGCTGGAAAATACCACCTCAGGGCAATAAATCTCCCATTGATAGGGTCTGGCAAACACAGGCCTCGAGAAAGGCTGAAGTCAGCTCTGAAGTCTATAATGACTCACTGAGGATTGAAGGAATTGGAAGGAAAGGTGACACTCAATATAACAGCAGCATTAATAAGTAATCGTTGCCTGCAAACGTCTGGGCAGTTATAAAACATTGGCAAGACAAACCTTAATCTTACAAGTTTGGCTCAACTACATAAGGCAAAACGTTCTTTATCGAGTAACCCTGGGGAAAGTCCTCCCAAGGATCCATGCTGATAGAGGACCACAGGTATCTGTAACACTTCAGCACACACCTCCATGAAATCCTGTCACCCAGTGAAGTCAGGACCTTCCCAGGGTCTCCCTCGGAGTCTTTCCGGAGATGTTTTGTCAGTTCTCCCCCGCTCACACGTTTGGTCCCATAAGGGAAAATTATTTCTGGCTAACTCCTGCATTTTGCACTGTGTTTAAACAAACCAAGGTGCTGGGAAGTAACACACAGCATCAGTGTAATCTGAGAAATGAGCTTTTGGTCATTAGAAACGCAGCTAAAACAAATAATAAATACAGTGCAGTGACATTTATGGTGAAAACCGCCAGAGCTTCGGAGATTTCCCCGCCTGGTGCTGTAAAGGCCTACCCAGCACCAAAGGCATTTAAAGCTAAATTAAAATCCTCATTAGCTGCTCTTGAGTGTATTTGTGTTGATGAGGTCCCTGGTGGATGTGGTTTTATGGGCACGGAGGTAAACCTGTGTGGCATAACTACAGAGAGAACTTTCAGCTGCACTGATGTAACCTGTGTGTGATATGCCAGTGATTGAGAGATTCCATCATGAGCCAAGCTCCTACGAGTGCTCCACACCACAAAATCAAAACAAACAAAAATCCCCCCCACAATTGTCACTACACTATCTGATTGACAGAGGAAGATGGAGGTTTAAAGACAGGCGAGGATGTTTATCCTTACACCCGATACATGACGACCTCAATGTTTCTGTTTACGGCGAAAAGACTGCCCAGGACATTTTGTCCAGCTCCAGAATGACACAGATACAACCTGTTTGGATGAAGAACAAGTGACCACAGTCACTTGACCTCCTCAGAATTTCTCACACCATATGGTTTCGAGCATCAGCTGGATTTGAAATTTAACTTTAATGCCATCACATGATAGTGATAGGTAACAAAAAATCCTCAAAAAGACAGACTTGGCATATCAAACAGATCCAACCAGCTAGGATTAAAAGAAAAAGGAAGTTCAAGAGGAGCTCCTGGAACACCTTTCCAACCAAAGAACTGTACATGTGAGTCGAGATGAAAGGAGGAAAATGCTGTGAGACATTGCAGGAACTGTGGGAAAACAAGCCCCTTGGGGACTCCTAGATGTGTGGTTTGATACAAAACCCCAAGGCAGCTGTTTAACTGGGGGTGTCTAATTTCATATGAGAAAAGCACTGTATCTTGCACATACATCTCCATTACCATGATGAAATAACCCTCTCGACATCCCGGCCAGGTACTGGAGATGGAACTCCCTCAAGGGGGAATATCCACTTGAGGTTGTGCTACTTTGTGCAGCAAAGAGACTGAGTCAAACTACAACAAGCAATTTGCAAGAAAAGCTGATGTTTAAATACAATTCAGAATAATTACATCCTAGTTATCCTTCTCCAGCTCTTGGGATCCAGGGCTCTGCCCTCTGGCTAAATAGTTTTTGTACATTTTTCTAACTCTTGCCAGTTTCCATCCCAAAGGTGGCTGCCTCTGCGCACAGGGTGAGCACCTGTGTGTGTGCGTGTTTTACATCCACTTTATACTGCCCTAAATGGGCTCGTGGTTTGCAAAAGGGTCTCCATAAATCATTAATTAATGATAATACAAATATAAATAATGCAGGAGACAGAAGGGCAAGAGTCACCACTCCATCTTCAACACCATCGTGGATGCTTGGATAAGCACTGTACCCACAAGAGCCGTCCCTGCCAAGAGTACCATTACTCCAGAAATGCTGAAGAATCACAAAAGATTGCAGTGTGTACCATGGGAAATGAAAGGACTTTATCAATAGTATGCTAATGCAGAGGATTTTAACCCTTGAAATCTGGCTGGCCAGTATAGTGAAACCAAGGTTTTCACATTGCCCAATTCCTGTTCCCTCAGCAGTGGTTCCTTCTGGCTCACGGAATTACAAGATACTGCTGCATCCTGCTGTTACAAACTGAACTGCAACTTGTGAGCTGTTCACAAGTTCACAATGGGAGTCTTCCAGCCTTATCTTTATTAACTGTGAATTTATCTCCCTTCCCAGATACAATATTGAGAGAGAAGGTGAGCTGGAAGGGGTCATTCCTGCTGTACAAGGATCAAATGCCATAAACGGCCCGGAGTGTGACTGTGTTCGCTTGTGCCCTTTTAATTGCCCCCGTTAAAGCTCCCATTAAACACGCAATCCCTGTGACCAAAGGTAACAGGGAGTTTGGCTATAAGCAAGCAGTCACTCGATAAGACAACAGCATTTCAAAACACCATAAATTAATTCCCTGGGCTAATTTCCCTAAGAGCAATGGGGATAATAAATCTCATTGTTGGCGTTAAGGGTGACTGGAGAATCTGCTCCATGTGCCTGCCAACACGCTACCGGAGCAGTGCCACAGACCCGCAGCTCCCCGGCTTCTCCCAAGCAGGGAGAGAACAGCAGACATGTGAAAACGTGCTGCTGCCTGTGCTGCTGGGGCAGATCACTTCTGCCAGGGAGAGAGGATGGAACAGGAAAAGGAATGTTGCACCAAATGAAATCAAGCTGGAACATTTCACATGGCAGACAGCAAGAGATGCCCAAAGAACAGGGGCTGAAAATAATTTTTGAAGATACAGAACGTAAATTTAAGTTAATGTGGATTAACAAGTCAGGAGGAACAGGTCAGAAGAGAAATTTAGAGACACAGACTGTTCTTGATCAGTGTCTGGAACTCCTCTTGAAATTTAACAGAAGACCCTTTGCCCATCAGAGTTACAAGAGGTCCATCTGTGTGGCCACACTCACTCACACTCACCACCTCCTTTCCACAAGTGTAAAATATTTCCCAGGTCTCCTTCTTCCCTCCTATCCTTCCAATACATGGCAGCACTCACAGACAAGGTGAAGCAAGAGTTAATATTACAACTTGGCGATTCGTTATAGAATCGTGGAATATCCTGAGCTGAGAGGGACCCACAAGGATCATCCAGTCCAACCTCTGGCCCTGCAAACACATCCAACAGTCCCACCCTGTCCCTGAGAGCATTGTCCAAATATTCCTGGAGCTCTGGCAGCCTTGGAGCCATGACCATTCCCTGCGGAGCCTGGTCCGTGCCCAACCGCTTCTTCTGGGGTTGCACTGAATTCATTTTTCCCCCACAGTGGTTCACTAAAACTCAAAATGGTTTGCTCAATAAATACAAGGGGTGCTACATAAGTTCCCAGTGTAAAAAATCTACACCCACCAAGTTAAAGGCTAATTCTAATCTCCCTCCTAGAAGCTTGAATTAAAACCAGTTTAGCTACCAAAGCCCTTCTGTTGGCAGGATGGGATCAGCCTGTCAGCTCATCCCCCTGCGTTACCCGAGTCCACATTTTGGAGAAGAAAGTCTGTCCCTCTATCCCAACACCACCTTGGCTGGATCAGCCTTTGCTCAGACCTCTCTCTCTGAATAGCAGAGCTTCCTACTGTCAGAGCTGCTCAGAAATCCACTGGAGTCTCCTCAGAACTGGAGGGCTGGTAGGAAGGGCAGAGGCACAAAAGGAAAACACAACTGGGAGGCACAACTTAAACACTTTTCTTTCACAGAAGGGTCTCCAAAAGCCTGAAGACTGATATTCTACTTCCTAAACCTCCAGAAATCAAATTTAAAAAGCTGGGAAGTGACAAGCCTGCACGGCCCAGGACATGCACAAGCAGAGCTCTGCTGCTTCCAGACCATATCAACAATGACTGCTGATTTTAAAATTCAGGGTTTTTTTACTTACATTATTAACATCATCATCTAGGGCTAAACAACCCTGGATTTCTGGCATGCATCTGGAGGGTCAGCTGTGTGTTAAGAGAATAAATAAAGAAATTCAAAAGGAAAACCAATATATATTCCATTTATATATACACATATATAATACATACACACATTTAGGGGTATGTATTTCCCTAACCATATTGCATAAATATATATTTATTAGACATACTATGGTATGTGTATATCAAAATGCACTGAAGATTTTAGAAATAATTTAGAAAATTGGCCAGTTTCCTTACAATTTAGCTTATATGGTACAACATAATATATTTTAAATACCATGGAAATGGGCCAATTTTCCAATATTTATATATTTGTGTTATATCATTACAAACATTTTATAAAAGAAACATATGGCAAATTCTGAATTCTTTCCAGATGAGTGATGTCCAGACTCTCAGATATATGAATGACCTCCAGAGCCTCCTGCATTTTCCCTGCTTTGAATGCTTTGCTTCTGGTTTGGAGTCTGCCATTGAAACTTTGTCAATTAGAATGAAATGTTGGGTCTCTAAAATGAAAGAGTCTTAGGAGTGACAAGTGAGTGGTTCAGAGGAGCATTTAAGCAACCCATTCATCCAGTCCAGCCCAAAATACAGTAGTAATTACCCTCAGCCCAGGCAGAGGACTCCATTCCTGCCTCCAACAGCAATTCCCAAACCATTGTGCCCATTTAATGCCTGCTTGAACAGGGAAGTACAGGACCCCCAAAACACTCAGTTCCTCTTGCTTCATGCAAACAGGGAGCAAGGGAAAAAAGGCAATTGTACTATTGCCTCACTTGGAAAGAGCACAACTCACCCTCAGCAGAGGAGCTGTGAAGCAGAGCTGTTCACCCAGGGGCTCAGGGAATGACCTGTGCAGGCCCAGCAGAGCCAAGCACTGCTCCAGGGGCACAGGGACACTGGGAATGCACAGGGTGGGGCAGCACCAGGGACAGATGTCACAGGAAAATGGTTATCTGAACACAGACACAGGGGCAGAACAACTGGGCAAACTCTATTCCACAAAACCTCACGTGCTACAGGTACACTGGAGCGCAAAGTCACCATCCAGAAGAAGAGATGCACTTTCCTGGGGAGAGAGTTGCAAAAATCAAACACATCACAAAAATTACACAATGTTCAGCTGGGGAGTGGGAAACCCCAAACTGAACGCCTGAAGATTTTACTCCATGCTTTAAAAGCTGCTTTCCAACAGAGACAATGATTTTTGAAGGAAGGACATAGTCTCATTCAAAATGAACATTTTTCTAGAAGATAACTTTTCTTTGAGGGTGATTTTGATAGAATTATTTTTTTTCAATGGGTCTGGTACTTTCAATACCCTAGTGGCAGACACTGACTGCAGTCTGCAATACCCAGGTAACAACATTAACTCAAGAACAGGGACATAAATGAAGGCAGGATTCTGTTCTTTATTTATACTCCCACCTCTTTGCCATCTCCCCCTGGCAACTCCCTCTAAAGAAAGAGAGCCCTTATGCACAAAAGAGAGTGGAAAAGATGCTCATCTAAAGAGCTCTCTCTGTTGACACACACACACACAAACACTGACAGCTGCACTGACTGGGTTGTTCACATGTCACCTCTGTTTGAAGAGCTTTTGAATCCTTTACCTTCCCTACAGACCTGAATCCAGGCTTACCCAACACTGGGAGAAGTGAGACTCTGGCCAAAACCATGTTCTGACAAGGTGTGAATCAAGTAGTGGATGTGACAGAAGGTAGGTGTGAGAGAGGTCAGCAATTTAAAGATATCGAGGAACTAAGGTAGGAAAATGGGCCTGGAAAAGGAATTCTGTGTAATTTTGGAATTTCCACGAAGACCAAGACGCCAGTGAGACAGGAGGAGCCGCACACTTGGCCCCAGTAGTTTCTCCTGAGCACAGGAAGGAAGGACGTATTTGAAGATGTAAACCAGTGTCAGACAATAGACAGGCAAGTCCAGCACTGGAACCTCACCAAGGTCACCCCGAGGGCACCGGTGCAATAGAATGTTAATTATATCCACGTGCAGGATGAACAACACAGAGATGCCAATCTCCCTCACAGAGATAGGCAAGGTTTTCCCTGATACACACAGAACCAGGCATTCAATTACAGAAGTTCACAGGATTTGTATTTGTCTCCCTCCACATCTTTTGTTTAGAGTTTTTACTCATCTAAATGGCAACTACAATGAAACTGTTTCATAACAAGGGGAGAGTTCCAAACAAAGTCCTGGGTGTTCCACAAGCCCACAGTGAGATGCACAGGACACCAATAGAAGCAGAGGAACAGCAGTGGGAGATTTGTTGAAGGTCACCAGTGGAGATAGATCTGGACAGCCTGTTCCCCACATTCATCCCGGATTAAACACCTCGGTGGGACTGTAGCTGAGCACTAGTACTGGGTTGATGATAGATCAACCTCTAACAGGTTTGGGTGGCAGCAGGCAGAAGGTAGCACTGCACAAGTTGTAAAAATGTATTTATTTATAAAGTCCGCCAGAACTGATTCAAAAGAAATTAAATTTTAAATATACAGTAATGATGTCAAAACACAAGTTATCACATGTGGCTCTGCTGACTCAGACTGAACACACACACAAACCAAGAGACATGGAGAACAAACCCTGGCACAGAGAAGCTGTGGCTTCTCCACCCCGGAAGTGCTTAAGGCCAGGTTGGACAGGTCTTAGAACAACCTGGGATAGTGGAAGGTGTCTCTGCCATGGCAGGGGGTTGGAACAGGATGAGCTTTAATGCCCCTTTAAGGTCAGGAGTTTCACTTTTCAAAATGCCTAAATGTCAGACCTCAGAGACCACAAGCCATGTTGGGTTCTCTCACTGCAAGTAGCACCTGTATCTCTGTTTTCATTAATTCTGCAGCTTTCAATACCTTCCTATACCCAAACGGCTGCACAGGAGCATCCGCACAAACAGAAATCTCCCCTATAAATGCTGTATTTCCAGGTTCCTTTCAGACATAAAATAATAATGCAATGGTCAGCCCCATCCTGTAATGTTGAACAGCAACTACCTTTTTGTACTATTTAAGCCTTACACGCATTGTAACTTTCCAATTCTTTCCAAATGGTCAGTTTGATTTCCTCAAGTGCCTCAGCATCGCAGGCCAGCTTCACCAACTGCTCAAGAAATTAGGCAAGTTTCAATGTTTTTGTTGTTTTCCCAGGGAGGTATTTTCACTGACCAAGCGGTCCCTCCACCCCACTCCCACCCACTCCACCCCAAACCCTTTGGGATTCTGGGAATCCGACTGTAAATGACACTACCAGCTGAGATGTAATGGGTGTTGGAGCAGCAGCCGTTTCCTGTCCAGCAGGAACCCGAAGGTACAGGAATGTAGGAAGACTCCAGTGAGCCTCCTTAAGCAGCCAGAGCGGGCTGGGAACTAGAGAAGAGATAAGGGATGCCCTTTCCTCCTCCACCCACCGCAGCAGATAAGCATCATATGCCTCAGACATCTTGTCCACTGATCTGGGCTTTTCTCCCGTGTCTCAGTATCTGTGACTCTACCTTCCTTCCTCTGCGGAACGGGCCAGGCCGCCCCGCGCTGATAACGGGGCCTGGTGCCTGCCCGGGGACGCAGCGGGGCTGTAAAGGCTCTGCAGCCAGGAGACACCTGTCTCATCCGGGGAAGGGACGTGGATAAGGCACCGGGGCTCCACAGAGAGCAAACCCCTGTGTTTGAGGAGACAGGTGTGCTCCAGCAGACGGAGTCACAGCCTGTTTGCTCAGGCAACATCCACAGGCCTGGCTCCAAAAGCAATTCATTTATAGTTTGTTTGGACACCAACACAATCATGAAATTGCAACACCTTGCTGTGCAAACTGCAACAAAGTGCCATGGCCCTGTCAGGGGAGTGACACACAAACAGCAAAGAGACTGAGAGGCAAAAACCGGGGTTTAAGAGCCGTGTACAGGGGGAGAGACACCGGTGCTGTGAGGAGTGTGCTGTGTGCTCGGACAACATGGGAACAGGCCATGGGGCAAACAAGAAAGCACCACATTAAAAGTATCCAAGAGGCACCAGAAAAGACTGATCACAGATTCCAGCTCTCCTGTCTCTGGAAGGAAGGCACTAAATAACTGACTGCTCTGCCTCGCAAGTTTGCAGGCTTCAGGCCAAGATAATGACAGTAACACAGGCTGCACATCATTCCAGAGCATCCCACGGTGCTGAGACAGAAGGCAGCAGCCAGTTAGGCAGTAGGGGAATTTAGGGCCAGGAGAAACTCAAGATAAAGAGGAAAATCCTTAGAAAATGGATCTGGGGAATTTAGATCCTGTGTACAAACAGAAATAACCTTTCCACCCAGTCACCTCCCCCTGCAGCCTCCCTGAGTAATACAATTCCAAAGTTAGCCCAGCTAAAACAATCCTGAGTTTATCTCTCTGAAGATTCAGAGGATCAGAAAGCCTGAGCTTTTTACACTCTTTCAGGTTTTCTTTTTGCTCATCTAAGTGTTTGTCAGGGCAATTGTGCAAAGAAAGAATTCTGAGTCCTGGCTTATCGTTGGCCCTGCTGCAGGAGCCAGAAGATAACAGCAGGCAGGACTGGTCCCAAGGAAAAAACTCGCAGCTCTGGCACTGAAGTTTTCTTTTTGGGTGAAGAATTGCTTGAAACTAAGGAATGCTGCATTGATTTGAAGGGGAAAAAACAAAACAACACACACACAAAAGCAAAACTAATCAGATTGAGCAACATTGTAAGGTTTTCCTTTGGAAAACAGGAGTACATAAATTTAAAACCATCTTTCCACATTATCCCTTGCTATAAGCCTTCCTAGAAGAGAAGGAAGCCCAAGCCTTGAGCTACTTTCTGTTCAAAGTTTTATTATTACTGAAAAATTCCAGCAATCCTCCAGACCTTGCTGCTGTCTTACTTAGCCCTTGCCTGCACTGAATACTGTGTGTCCTGAAACGACTGCCCACTTCAGGAATTCTTCCTCCTCTGTGTTTCACCTGACATAAAACTGGAAGAGCTGAGATACTGTTAAAGAGGTGGGGTCCAAGAACTTTCAATTTCAGTTTTGCAGAGCCAGCTTCAAAGATAGGCAGTAAAAGACAATCCTTATCTGAGCAAGTTTTTCCACATGCTGTAGAAGCTCATGCTGAGCTCTTCTCTGATGATAAAGCAAATTATTCAGCCCTGCACACGTAAAAGCATGTCACTGAACACACAGTGCCCAGCCCCTGCACTGAACTGGGACCCAAAGGCAGCACCTGAACCCTTCCAGGAGCAGCCTGCACCTACCATGAATTCAAGAATGTATTTTAATTCCCACAGAGGGGGTCACATGCTCCTGCCTGTCCATTCGCAGTGATATCCCGAGAATCAGGACTGGCAGCAGTCTGGAGGACAGTGGTATTTGCTGTCTCTGCTGCCCCCAGCCCTCCCACACAGCCTCGCACGTCCTCCTCTCCTTTGGCTCTGATTGACAGACTCCTGAATTATGAAAAGGCAGACAGAGCCTCAGTGAACCTCAGAGGTATTTTTATCTCAGTTTGCGGCCCCCTACTCCCATCATATATATCAGAATAAGAATGCTTTTACACAGAGAAAAAAAAATAAAATCTATAGAGTCCTCAAAGGAACAGTTTTTCTACTCTTCTCAGCAGCCTGTCCTCAGTCTGGTTCCCTTTTCAACGGGCTGCTGGCTCCTAGCTGTCTGCTGATAGGAAGGATTAGCCACAGACATGACACAGGGAAAGACTCAAAACTCAAGGGGAGCACAGCCCTCCAGCCCATGGAGCCATTTGTGTGCATTCAGCCACAGTCTGATAAAAGAACAAACTGCAGGTGCTGCAATATTGCCTTTCCTTCTGGCTGGGCCATCCCTATAAAAGACAGGAGTCAATCAAGTGTGCTCAAAAATGCTGAGAAATTAAACAGAAAAATTTAAAGTTATTAATGTAGTCATGTTTTCTCCCTTTACCATCATTTTTTCGGTTTAGGGACTAATATTTCACATTGTTCTGTACAAACATAGACAGATATTCTAATCTGTTTTTGCTGAGAGGCAGTTTCCAAACCCAGATGCCAGACATTACAGAGCCAGACTTCACAATCTGAGTTAGTCATTATTGCTGAAGTGTTGAGCATTCCCCCTCTGTGCCTTCCACAGGAATCTTGGGAATCTCAGAAGCCAGGTTTCCTTCTCTGAGATGCACAAACATAATTTAGGAGGTTACATTTTAGGCACCAACCTTTCCAATGAGACCCTGCACAAGGCTTTGGAAGAGCTCATCCCCAAATGCAGGCAGGAGCTGCAAGCCCTGGGAACCAACCCCGCTGGACCAATGGCTCCATCACACCCCTACAGCCAACACTGCCGGATCTGCTCCCCTCCACACCACATAAAACAAGACTTTTTCATGTACCAGAATTGTTCCGGGGACAGACTTTCCAAAAAGGCACTTATGTGCCTAATTCCTGTTGAAGAACATGAGGGTTAAAGAGTTTCAACCTTCGAAACTGTTGGCTCCAGCAGGACAGTGGTTGTATATACACCGAGCAGTTTTATATTTATTTCCCAGCAGTGTAAAAAGTCTTCTTCTCACCCTTTTTAAGTACACGAGCACAAGTAGGGCAAGGCCTGCCTTCCTGTTTTAAGAAGTGAAAGCGCTGGGGCAGACTGCCAGAGGACTTAATATAGTCTCAAACCTAAATTTAACAACAATAACATGGCTCCAGTCTGACCCTACAAAGAAAAGTTTGGAGAGACAAAAAAAAAAAAAAAAAAGGTAATTCTTCACAAATTAAGAAAACAATAAAGGTCCCTTTCAAGTGTCAAGGAATATTCTTAGCCAGCCTGCAACACCTAAATCAAGAGAGAGGTTGTTAAAATGGCATAATACCAGGAAATTCGCCTACAGGGTCTACTTCCTCCTTGGAGACTCCAGCCTGGAGTGCCGGAGTCAGTGTGCTCGCCATGGGGGAGGTGGGAGGGAGGAACAGGGAGCTGACTAAAGCGACTCTATAAAAAAAGCCCAGGCTGGGTATCAACACCACCGTCTCTAGATCTAAGATGATACAAGCAGCCTTCCTGGCCCGAGATTCCGAGTCACATCAATAGGCTCTTTAATCCTTTCCCACCCAACATTTCCTGACAGCGACCGCAGAAGTCAACAAGTTCAAGCCCAGCACAGAAATTAGCGCTCGCACACAATACAGGCGGGTGATAACGCGCCTGTATTTATAGCTCAGAGCCAGCCCCCTCGGAGCAGTCATTAAAGATCCTGGTGGGAAGAAAACACAACTAGAAGAAAGTTATTCAAGTAAGTTAAAGATACACCTGAACCCTCCCTTCCTCTCCCACCCCTCTCTGAGGTCATAACATCACAATATAGTCTCCTAAGCAAGGACGTTCCTCCGGGACACTCTGATAGGGAAAGTGTGAACAACAAAAGCCCATTGTTAGCACGGAACGGTGGTGCCACTTAGACCCTCGTTAAGCTCCCCAGGGGCTGTGGTTTGCGTTATGCAGGCTTAAAAATAAAAGGCACTAGGACAAGGGACAAACAAATAATGAAGTCATTTCCATTTACCTAGACCAGCACAGGGGTTGCCAAGCAGGGTAACCGGTTACTGCTGGGTGTCAGCAGCATCTCCGCCCTGGGACCCCCACTCCTCTACTCCACGCTTCTCCCAGCAAGTTTGTCACACTGAGTTCAACCCCATCCCACAATGAGATGTGGATGACATGCCACAGACCACAGGGCACATCTTACAAACGCCCTGTATTGGGAGATTTTTCCTTGTACAATGTCTACTCATCATCCAAAGAACAGGAATATGCCTTTTAAGAGAGCTGTGAAGTTTTCCCTGTGCATCACTCCTGAGCTCAAGGAAGATTTTTAAAGGAGTACCTCAGCTGCATGGCACAATTAATGAGCTCACCCTCAAATTACTACCCCTGAGCCAAAAGTTCAAGCAGTTACATCACCTAAAAACATTGCAGCTACTGAATCTGAAACTTGCTTGCATGACAAACACCAACTCTGGACACTGCTGAGCTGCTCCACTGATTCCTTTCCAGTCACCCACAGGAGAACTTTCCATCACACTCAAAGCGGAAGGATTCAAATGGAGTCCCCTTGAGTCAAGATTACAGGGAGGTGTTAGTGGCTGGAGGTGCATTAACCAAACACCAGCAGCTCCTCCTGGATCCAGCCCTTTGGATAACAGCACTGTGGAGTTCTCCTGTGCAAGCAGAGCTTGTGCTGGGGGCAACACACAAGGTGTGAGCTAATCCTGCAGTGAAGACAAACCTTTAGGGCTTCATGGTCCCAGTACAGTCCGCACCCCTTTTCTGTGATGCACAACAGCTGTTCCAAGAATCCCAACAGCCTGTTGGAGAGTCCTCCCAAAAGGGTAACACTTGGGTAGTACTGAATCCATGCACTCACCTCCACATCCCATAAACCTCTTGCAGCCTGGAAATAAGCTTTTCTGCATTTCCAGGGATTAGTAAATGCGGGGAAATCAAGATGGTACAGAAGCCCTTTGGCACCTGCTGAGCTGCTCTGAGAGCTGCTCCAGGTCACACCAGGAACACTCTCACCCAGGACACATCAGGAGCTGCCTCCTGCTCCTGGCCCTGGTAAACTGAGCTCTAATAACTAATGCTCTGCACCTGGGGAAAGGAGGTGCTACAGGCACCAGGAGAGTGCTGCTTGTTTCCTTCACCTTTGCCAACTGCAATCCCCCCTCAAGCCTCGCTTCTCCAACAGCCTTTTTAACTAAATGCAAAAAATTGGGGAAAACATAAATATAGAGTAAGGATACAGTGAGTCTCTTTGGAGCCTGTAAACTGAATACTTGTGAAGTTATTTAACATTTGAGTTCATTCCAATCAAGCCACTGAAGAACTCCACTTGCCATTTCTGTCATTTGATCTAGGATTGCATATATTAACACGTGGGCAGTTCTAGCCATAATTATTGTCAATAATCAGGAGAAAGTTGCCCACTTTAATCTTGAAAGAAAATCATAGAAAGTAGCTGTTCCACCCAAAGCTAGTCCTCTTTTTTTCCCAGCAGCATGGATCCTCCATATGAAATAACAATGCTTAGACCTACAGTGCCCTGGTAGGAAGGATTGCCAAAAAGCCAGAGAGCAGCCTCTAGTCTCAGCTCTAAAATGGTTTGTGACAGTGATTCACTTTTTTCCTTTCCTTCAGCTTCCCAGTATTTATTTTCACCTTGGGTGGGCTGGAAAATACAGTTTTAAGATGCTCCAGCATGCAAATAAAATATTTATCCATGCTAAGTATGATTTTATTTACTCTTGCAGTAGTACAAGCAGCTGTGGCCAGATTAAGGCTGCACAGCATTTGCAGTTACAGTGATCTCCTTGTGGGAGAACACCACACTGGGTAATCAAACCTTTACACAACCCAGGACTACAACCAAGACTGAAAGTTTGTTTCACATTTACACTAAAGTTCCTTTATACTGTTCTGGCAGGAAAATAAATGACATTTCAAGTGTATGTAATACTTCAAGCCTCTCTGGTACTACTTGTAGCAGGGGTTTAGGAGTAAGGCACATTGGACTCAATATTTGAGTAGTTCACAGTAAGTCTGCTGAGGAGATGCAAAAAACCAAGAGTTTTACACTAAATGGGACTCGAGCTTGCACTCTCAGGCTCCTTTAGGTACCACGTGGTGCTACCCACGAGAGGCAGACCCTGAACACTGATACAAAATCTCAGACAGGACCCGTTCTTTTAACAAAACAGTCTTAGCCAAGTTCTTCTACATGATAAACATTTTCTGCCCAGGCCTAGCATTGCTGACCTCCACAGCCAGGCTTTCCAAACTCCCAGCCTGACACCTAGATGTGTTTCTGAAGCTCAAAATTTTGAGTGCAGAAGCCTCATATTTTCTGATCACCTTTTTCCAATCACTGCTGAGCTTCCTCTGAACCCTGAGTAAAGGGGAAAGGTCGTTCTCTACAGACAACTGTCAAACACCTGAGAGGGGACTTCATGAAAACCTCTGCACAGATCCACTGAGGGTGACAGACACGGAGCCACAGGAGCAGCTCCGTGAGGGCAATCACGCATGGACCTGAAGGAGCTGCATTTTTTTATCTTTATTTATATTCTCATTTATTTAGAAGTAGCCCTCTGAATTCTGAGGTCACCTTCTAAGTCAGTGGAGCCTTGTGCAGTCAGTACCATGGCAGCTGGAAAGGCGGCTCAGGGGTGGTTCAGGATTCACACACAGTTCCGGATATGAGGATCAAATGCGCCACACAATGAAATACATTTGTTAAGGAAATTGGCACCGCTAAAAAAGAAACACTCTGCGGAGAGCCAAGGAACATCTAAGGCTCCTTAACCCAATTAGCTAAACACTCTTCTGCCACTGAAAAAAAAAAGAAAACAAAAACCACCTCGTGAAATTGAGCTGAGTTTGGGGTAGAAAGTGAGTATCTTGATAAACTGCTGGTATCTTTGCCTGCCAGAGCTATTAGCCAAGAGTCTGCTGAGTCTAGACAAAGGTTTGATTTTGAATTGAAAGGGGAATCATTTGCAGAGAGTAAAGCAATTTAGGTTTTGAAAAACAACCATGAATTTTTAACTATTAACCCAAAAGAGAGACAAGGAGCCTCTGCAGACACATAAGGCTTTTAAATATTATCCACTGCCACAGGAGGTCATTGAGAGTGGAGTGATTTTAAGATCAGAGAGCTTCATTAGGCCAAACAATTTAATGTACCCGAGGGCTGGAAGGAAAAGATGAGATTGGTAGAGCTAGAGATGCTAAGGGAGAATTCTGTATTTGTCTCATTTACTGAAATCACTGGTTCTGCTCCATATGATACCAGCAACAAGCAGCTGCTGACAGCCAGGAACTGCAGAGGTGACAAGCACAAGGCACTAGATTGTCCCTGTCCATTGCATGACTGCACAGAAGACATGGACCTAAAGCTTGTTTCTTTATTTGAGTCTCAGAATGGACTCTAGGCATGGAATTGTTTCCCTCTTCATGAGCACAGACAGCGCTCGGGCTGCAGCTGGGTGGACAGGCTGGTGGGCAATCACACTTTCCTCCTCCAAAGCAGAGTATTCCAGTAGGAACTGGGACTCTTCTCAGTTTCTTCAGATCATTCTCTGAACAGAAAACCACTTTCTACCACACAGAGCTTTGCAAACAAAACAAATGGAAGGAAAAGGCCTGTCTGAGGAGATGCTTATGAGACCCAGAGAAGCACCAAGCCCACCTCAGCATCAGCACCCTATGGAGGAGGCCTGATTGCTGTTAGATCCCCCCCATAATCAATCAGCAGATTGTCTAATCAGTGCTGCAAAAAGAGCTCTCTGGCTGGTATTAAACTGCCAGCTGAGGCTGGCAGTGAGGCTGCTGTGCCAGGCTGTGTGTCTGAGGAAAGCCCTGCCCCGACCCCACGTGCTGTTTGCTGCAGCCATGGCAGCTTGTAAAATTAGCACGAGCGCTTGTTTTCCTTCAGGCCTCATGGCAAAATGTTCCAGGAGGCTGGAGATGAGAGCAGGGCACAGAACAATGGGAAACCAACGAAATAATGAAGGAACGGTTTCTTCACCTTCTGTGGCTCTGTGTCACGCAGAGGAGCCTGAAGGCATCTGGTTTGATCTCGGTTTCCTAAAGCACGGATGTGGTTTGACCAGCTCCTTTGGTGGCTTAATAACATCCAGTTGCTCTGTGTCACATTGGTCACCATTTCTCAGAACACCGGGAGATAGGGAAACTGAGGCACTGGGCGGGGACTCTGGTGATGTCACCCCGGTGCGTGGCGGCACCCCCAGGCCGTGCCCTGTCCAACAGCGCCTTCTGGTGGACAGAGATCGTCTGTGCCTGGCCGAGGGTCTGGGCACCCAAAACCCACAGAAATACCTCCTTAGGGCCAAACTCTGGGCACGGGACTCCACTCCTGTCCTCTAGGAATTGTCCTTCACTTGGCAACTTTGCTTTACATACTCAAGCCGGGCTATTTGAGACAGCAAGGAGTCATTCTGGCCTTTGAGGATCCCTGGTAATCAAGCAGCAGGAAGTCTTTGCTTTAGTAGCCACCAGTACATGGCACCCCAAAGGTCACAACAGTGCAATGGGACAAATATATTCTTCGGAAGGCACAGGGCATTCAGTCTCTGCTTTTGTGTTCTCATGACAATGATTGTAATGACGCAGCTGGAGTGGGAAATGGCCCAGCATAAATCCATCCTGGCAACAATACTGTGTAACAAAAACTGTAAAAGGAGGCAGGCATGTTTAGGATAAGATGGAGATAGTAATCTGGTTATTTTTCCAAGGCCCCACTCAAACACTACACTGAGGAGATCCTGATTGTGTCACCTTGGCCCCATACCACACATATCCTTTGCAGAAGAACAATGTAGACAGGAGTCTCTTGGCCCATCTGAAAATCCCTGAGGTAATCCAGCAAACAGGAAATGACACGAGGCAGCGTGTCTGCCACAGCCCCTTCAGCCAGGAGGCACAATCCCGGCTCCTCTGCCGCGGTGAGCACGGGCAGCAGTGCCAGAGTCAACTGAGACACTGAGACTTGCATCCATGGAAGAGAAGAGCAAAAGAAACTGCCATGAACAAGGCCAGGACTGAAAAGTACAGCTTGAAATGGTTTAACTACCGAGGAGGATGTATCTCATCCGAAGGGAGCTCTCTGGGCTGCTGTATAAGCAGCTCATATTCACATCTAAGAAAACTGAGAAAGCAGGTAGAGGCAAAACAGCTGGTCAGTGGAGAGCTGGTCAGGAATGTATTGATGAGATCTTCTATTGGAAAATTCAATTATCCAAACCAGAAACTTTCCCCTTTCCAAGAATGAAGCATCACTGGAAAAAATGTAATGAGAGCAGCATTCTCAGGTTCATGAGTGAGCTTCCACTCAGGAAAAAACCCCCAAACCCAGAATAGCTGTAAGCTGCTGCCCAGGAGAGGTTCTTGAGCTCCAGGGGACTCTGGTTTACAGCTTGTCTTCTCTCCCTCAGGAAAGTCCTGCGCTGTTACCTATTTTAGGGGACAGTTGTGCCAGTTTTTTCCCAAGGAGGCTTTTGCTTGTCTGCTCCAGTCTCACCCAGTACCTGTCAGCAAAGGCTTTCATCTCACACCTTCCAGGTGCCACCTTGGCCACCAGACTGGGCTGTTCCACACCTCAGAAATTCTCTTCCTAGGGCAAAGTTCCTTTTGGTGTTTGGAAACAGCTTAAGTCACTTCCTTTTACAATAAATGTTTCCTACCAAAAAAAACCCACCGACACAAAGCCTCATGCAAATACAGCGATGCCTTATACCAGAATAATTTACTTCCCACCCCATACGGGATCAAAGAGGTGAAAATCCCCACATAAAGACCACAGTAGCCACCACAGAAAGACTTAATCCATCCGATGTGACAAATACAGGCACTGAAGCTTGTGAGATCATCTCACACAGCCTGACAGAACAGATCACACACATCTCTGCAGGGCTTCCCTTGCAAGCACCAATTCCTACAGTTTTCATTCCAGCTTATCAGTGAGCCAGTGGATGTGGTGCAACGGGGATGGTGTTTCAACACAGACACAGATACACAGAGATACTTCTGCTGGTGCAATTAATTTTTAATAAGCCTTTCTTCATATTGCTGTCGCTGCAGCCACACTGAAAAAATGATCTCTATTGAACTGTGAAGTCAAATTAAGAAAAGCTGCATGTTTGCCTATCATGAAGGAGAAAAAAAAGATTCCATTCCTGCCTAACTCCTCCAAAACGCAGTAACTTAGCACGTTTTCCTGGCAACAGGTTGAACTCACAATGAGAAGGTTTCTCTGTTCTTAACTTTGGGACTTGTCTCTTGCCCTTGGACTAATTCTTCTGGATTTGCATTTTGTGCTGAGTGTTGTCACCTCCTGCTCCTTGGCTGAGTGCATTGTGATACAGAGGAGGTGCTAATCCTCTAGTAATTAGCACCTCATTGGGAGGTCAAGAAGAGGTCATGGAAGTGGGCTTGTTTATTTTTCAGGAGAATTCTGGTTTGCTCCTTGTTTTCATTAGGGATGTTGAGGTGTTCCAGCTCTCAGCAGGCTGATGCTGTTCGGAACACAAGGGCACCACTCGGAGCAGCTCATCTCCAGGGCACAAGGGATCTCGGAAGTGTAAAACAACCATGATTCCCATTCTGACATTCCTAAGCCCCCTAAGTCACCTCATGACAGGACCCCTGATGTACCTGACTTTCCGTTCTGTCTGGGGCTGGTCTCTCTCCAGCTTTCTGCATGCAAATAAATGTTTGCAGAAACTTGGTGTTGTGTAGTGGGCAGAAGTGCATTCACCTGGCCAACAGGATCATAGGATTCATGACTCCTGCTTGAGACATCGATGATCCATTCACACAGCGAGCCAGATTCGGGACCCCAAATTGGCTTAAATGCTTTTTCCTAACAGAGGAATTGGACAATTTTAAGAATGAAAGAAAACTCTGTTCACCTCCAAATCAGGCAGTCAGGTCATCTCAGGGGACAGCAGTCTTCCTTTAAAAGCTGCTCTCTGGGTGAGATCTCCTCCCTTTACTGCTGACCTGGTCTAACTTGGATGAGGAAGCCAGGCCCTTGCTGGTTCTACCAACCAACTCTCAAACAGAACCAGTTCTCCTCACAGGCCTTCAAATGGCCGCCTTTTCACCATCGCTGAAACACTCATCTCTAACTTAGTGAGGACACTAATTTGCCTTCAATTGCTGTCACCAGGAATACATTCCCTGGCAACACGTAACAGGTCCATCAGCAGAGCTGACCATCCCATCCCCAACCAGAAGCACATCCAGAGGCTTCCATCTCCACTGGGGATCTCACTGCTGCTCCAACATGCAGGGAGAGAAAGCCCTGCATCCTCCATGGCAAAACACCAGGGTCTCCTGCCCCACGCCTTCCAGAGGTATGGCAGAGGTATAGCAGTACACCCAGAAAACTCAAAAGGTAACTGTGTCATACTGCAAAAGGGCACTTCCCAGAGGATCCAGGGCATCCAGACATCTCTGGACTTATCTAGAGAATGCTTAGGAATGCCAGCAGGAGCTAACAATAAATGGAGATCCTTGTTTTCATGCAAAGGCCAGGACAATTGCACTGTCTGTGGGGTCATATCACTTTGAATCCTCAGCCTCCAGAAACTTCTCATTTCTCCAGACATTGCAAGCTCTTCCATCTAAGAGCTGTCACAACCGCTCTCGCTCCCACTCTCCCGTCCATTCCCAGGCTAATCCAAAGAGACTGCAAAGGAAGAAATGCTCAGACTTAAATCAGCACCAGCGATGCCGAGGGAGCCGTTACTGTTGGAATTCCCCGTTCCTGAGTGGTCTCTATTAAGATCAATGGACCCCTGTGCTGGGCCCAGCACAGAAATTATGAGCCAGCAGCCAGGTTAACTCTTACCACAGTGTCTGTAATGACACAGCATCCATGAGCACTGCTTCCCATCAGGAAAAAATAAAGCCTGGTTAGTATTTCCCACATCTTCATAGCAAGGTTCCTTGCTATCTATTTGTGAAAATGATTTTTAAATATATAATATATAAAACACAGACTTAAATTTTTTACAGATTTGGCCAGTTTTCAATAGTTCAGTCTATGTGGAATGATCCAAATATGTTTTCAATATATTTCAACACATACAGTTGTCATATTCAGACCTGTATATTTTACTTATTAGCAAAACTGGCCAAGTATGTGCTATTTTTCAATATAGTTGCTCTATCGCCTCATATATTTTAGAGACATGATTGTACAGCACATTTTAGGAAAGATATTACAAATGAAGAGAGATCATTTTTCTCTTACAGAAAGGATGTGGTTTGCTAAACCATTTGGAAGACAGAACTGGATTGCTTTGTCACTGGGAATGGACTCTGGGCATGGTGCCCAGGGCAGAACCAGGGCAGAGGTTTGTGTGGTGCCCACACCAACCTGTGCATGTGCTGCCCAAGAGCTTTGGATGCAAGACATAGGAGAAGAATAAGCTGGTGTATCTATCCAAAGCAGACTTTGGGTTCAAGAAACAGGGAAAAATAGAGGACATAACCCAACACCCTAAAATTAAGCTGGCATCACAGTGTGACTGATCCCACAGGGACACCTGATCCCAGCATTGCTCACTGACCTCACACTGCCCACAGACTCCACAGTCACCACACAGGAAGAAAACCACTAACTTACTCACTAGAGGAGACCTACAAAGAAAGTTGGAAGAAGGTGGCCTCCAGACCTCCCAACAAACAGCTTTGAATCCTAAACTGAGTCCAAAGAAAGCTTCAAAGTCTGTGAAACCCTTAAGTCCTTTCACTAAATTCCAAGGACTCAGCTACAATTTTTGTGTAAGACTTGTACAGGAGATGGATAATCAGATTTGTCAACATCTGTAGATGTGAAATGAGTAAGGCCAACCTGTCCTGCATAGGATTAATGATGCTGCAGCAGAGGGTCTCCAGATGGCCCAGAGCTGAATTCTGGACACCAGCAATCCCAAAATCATTGAAACAAGAAGGGCAACAGAGGAGAGTTAAAAGCAGTGGTCTCCAGGAAAAGTAAAGAACAGGAAAAAAAAAAAAAAAAAAAGAAAAACAAACTAAGAAACATAAAAATTCCCCAAACAAATCAAACAAACAAAACAACCCAAAGAATTCTGTATGTTATTCTTGTGTCACCCTGAAGAACTTGGCAAGAGTTATATTCTGAGAGACAGAATCCCTTCTTTCTCTTCACCCAGCAGCATCTCACAGCACACATCAGACAAGCTCAAGATTTATGCCTTGCCATGGAAAAGCTGCCATCCCAAGAGCTTTGCCCAGCTTTTGCCCTTCTGTCTCTTGTTACCTGTCTTGCAGTAGATTGGTGACATATTTGAAGGCACTTGGTGCCACGTGCTCATGTTTTCTCTTGCCTCCTACACGTTTACAGATGTTTCAGTCACTTACCTGGATCCCTATGCTGTCCTCCAGATGACTTTTAATGCTCATTTTGAAAGAGGTCCTTATGGTCAGAGCACAGCACAGAACAAGGAGAGGTTGAACTTTGCCACCACAGGAACAGAATCAAGAAACTGGAAGACATCCCCAGGTATTTAGATTTGAAATGAAGCCACCAAAAAAGCCTAGATTTGTTTAACTTGCAAATTGTATACCATACCGAGATGAAAAAATCAACATTAAAATGAGGCAAAAAGCGTTTTGCTTAATACAAAATATCTTTCCTTGATTTACTTTCTTTTACCATGAACTGAACCATACATTGGTTTTCCTTAACCAGTGTTTCACCTCGTGATTTTGAGGCTTATGCAGATCTTTAAGCCATTTGCCAGTCACTCCTATAAAGCTATTGATGGCTACAGTAAAAACAACAGTTTTTTCTTGCAAGTTCCTCCTTTAGTTGTTCCCCTGCTGTAATCCCAGAAGGTACAGATGAGGTCCTGATGCCTACACCTACATCCAGCCTAACTAATGATAAATCTCCATCTCCCTGCAATGAGCCCCTGCAGCCTAAATCTCAGGGAACAGGGATGGGGTTGTTCCCAGCAACCCCTTGGCAGCAGCCTGTGTTTGCTGGTGGGTCTCCCATGTTCTGGGATGCCATCAGCACATTCCAGCTGATCACAGCTGCTGGGATTATCCTGCAGCTGCCAACCTGAGTGCCTGTGCTCACAAAGCCGAAATCAGGTGGCAGATGCGGAGGCTGCAGAGCTGGCAGCCTGTTTCTCCAGCACTGGGAGCCCAGCATTCGCAGTGTGCCAGGCTTCCACACTCTCTTTGCTGCCTTTTCTGAGCCTTGTTTGCTTCTCAAATATCCTCACTTACCACAGAGCTCACTGAAATGATGTTTCATGGTTCATGTACTGCTCTCTGGGTTATGGCCCTCAAGAACTCCATCCTTGTAAACTCAAACTAGTTCTTTAGAATGAAAAGTATTTGCAGAAAAGCTGTTTGAAGCAAAGCACTGAATTCTCATTTCAGTAATGAATGAGCCTTTGACCTTCTTTAGACATAAGCTCACATCCACAGAGTAAGTTTTAATAGCTGCCTAGGCCCAAGAAAAAAAAGGATTCTCTCCCAGGTACTGTAGAAACTTCTTTGTTACAACAAGTGAAGAATAAATGAAGAGTTACGACTCAGAGACATGTCCTGAAGGCATGCTACTCTATTCTGGAGTCACTCTTTTTTTTAGGCACAATTTAGTAAGGTACTAGGGCAGTCATTAATTCTGTGAGTGGAAAGATAATTTTAAAAATGAGAGCTCATTTCCTGAGAACACTTAGCTGGATAAAGCCTGGGAAAAACTAGTTAAGGAGAAGTTATGTTGGCTACATACAGATAAGTGTTGTTTGACCTTCTACTGTTGATGAATTTCACCAAGGATCTAAAAACTCAAAAGCCCACAAAATCATCCATGAGCCTACTCAAGAGGGCAAACAGAGAGAAAAATGCATGAACAGGGAAGAGGGTGTGGGGGAAGAGAGATGTCCTATTCCTATCCTATCTTTTAGCAGCAGTCACCTTCAGGACCTGAACCAACTGAGTAAAACAGACAGAGAAAATAAACATAAGCCACAAAAACCTCAACCCTCACAGAGACCATTTAGAAGGAGAAACTCACAGGGCTTCTCCGTTCCACCTCACCCTACTCATCAAATATTGATAAGGAACAGCAGTGGCAGTTGTTAGCAGGAGCTGGTAACGGAAGCATGAAAAGTAAAAATCAATGGGATTTTTTATTTTGCTGAAGAAAGGCAAAACTGTGTGTGCTGTGACAGAGTGTGCTGCACGTGGCCATCAGCATTTCTGTGGGAAGTCCAGGGATGGACACGCTGGGACAGGATTTGATGTGCACAGACATGGGGTAATTTCTGTGAAGTCACATTTCTACAACCAGTGCTGAAACTGAGGAATGTAAGTGCCACACTTCGTACCTTTGTGTCTGTGCCTTCAGAAGGGCAAATGTTCTGTGTGGTCAGGGGGGACTGTCCATCAGTCATCTGGGTTGAGTGGCCTTGCATGTAAGGTTGTGTTTGTTGTGTTGTTTCTTGCTCTGAGTACAGAGATGCATTTTCATTTTATGGGTTTGCAGAGACACGCAGGAAACCTCAGTTGTCCCATCCTTGCAAGTGTAGCTAATGAGCTCCTCGGTCATTAATATGCACCCACGTTTAGCACTCTTGCTGCCTACCCAGCTTTGAGGGAGAGTGTTTTTGTGCACTAACACTCCAGCAGCAGTAATTAATAGCTGTTTACCATGTAAAAATGATCTGATTGCAATGCAGTGCAAGCGAGCCATCCAGCAGTGATACCACCAGATGCACCACACACTGAGCAGCTCGGTGAGGACTGGTGTGTCCAAAAGGGAAGCCAGACGTGACACCACAACACATTTTGAGGTCTAGGTTCAATGTCGCACCAATATCACACACAGGGTGCAAATTCTTCCACTGACTAATGGAAGAGTGAGGTCTTGGATTCAGATACTTCCTACCCAGTCAGAATGACAGTAATCACAGCCTTACATTAAAGCTGTTGACCTCTCCTCTTTCAGTCTGGGCTGGTTTGAAGTAGGAAGCTGAACAGAAGATGTGAATCATCAAGCCTGTCAAACCAATCTCTTTCAGCACTAACGAGTTCACTTAAAGTGTGTGCAGAGGAAAGGCATGGGGTGGAGGGAGAGGCTTTAAAGGAAAAGCATTCCACCATTTAAGCCACTGGAATTGGGTTCCTTCGTTTATTCTTTGGTCACAGTTGCATTTCAAAGCAGTACTGCAACAGAAATCCTCTGCAGGAAGGAAAATAAGACCCAAATTGATAGAATGGTTCCATTTCCTACACTTGGCACTGACCTATTGAACACAATATCCAGAGAAGAAACCACCTTGTCCTCTGCTTAAAGCCCTGATTTCAGGCCCTCTGAGGTGAGCAGAGACTGGAATAGTTTTGCTCTGGGGTATTAACCCACTAAAAGTGAGGAAGCAGTTGCTGGAACTTACATTCCATTAGAATGGCAGCTTTTCTCAGTTTCCCAGTTCAGAGAACAATCAAATGTACCATCTGTTTTCTCACATCAATAACCCCACACACATCCCTAGGCTGACCTAGAGGAAACTCTTAGGATATTCTCTCTTCCTAAAGCACACAGAGATGCAAAGGTCCAAGAGAGATCCAGAATAATGCCAAAAGGGAGTTCCATGCCTGAACACGTGGATTATGGTATCTGGGAGAGAACTGGGCTTAGTCTCTCATGCTGTACACCTGGAAGCTGGCAGAGGACAGAAGTGCTGCAGAGACCCTGCCCAAGGCCCCACAGACATTCAGCTGATGTTCATTTTGCATGTATCAGCAGGTCCATTCCTGTTCAGCAGGGCACCAGCCCATGCCCAGCTGGAAGCACTTGAGCCATCAGGCCATTGAAACTCTCCTGATTCAGATCCATCAAGGAGATCCTTCCCAACACATTGTTATGCTCTTTTAGTGACATAATCTCAGTTTTACAATAGATTATGAGAGAGATCTACTCCAAACTGAGCTCAATGAACATGGCCCTCTGTGGTATGATCCCCATAATGTGGTCAAGGAGAGGGCATTTGATTAAACAAACTCCATTTGTTGGATTAAGTTTATAGCTGGATTAAGCCAAATAAAGACCACAAAGGGACAGTCTCAGTGCTCCAAACTACATGTTCCTGTTCCTTCCTTTCCATCAGCACTAATGATCCTACCACTTCCCAACTAACCAGCTCAGCTTTCTGACTTACAAACAAGCATAGCAAAATGAGAAGAATAAAAAAGAAAGAAAAATTGAGGTATCTAAGCTTTCAGCTGGAGCAGTGAGCTGATTTACTGCCCCTCTGTGAGATCACCAGTGCTGACTCAAGGGAAAGCAAAAACTCCCAGTAAAAAGAAGGAAAGAAGAGAACATGAGCACAGGGTCAGAAGGGCTCACACTAACCAGGCCACTGCATTTTTTCTTAGCTGCCTAGGGGCTAGCCTGGCTATCTTGGCACTGCACTGCAGAGTTAGATCCAGAGGGATGAGGAGAACAAGCAATTAATAAGCAGAATTGACGCTCTGGTGCTAAAGGTACTTCGTATACCCTGTAGGATCCATCAGCAGCCCTAGAATAAGTGCCACATCATCTGAGCAAAGCATCTGATGAACCCTCACAAGCCATGAACTCCTTCGAAGAGGAAAGCTGAACGGAGAAAGGAATGCCATGTACAGCATCTTTTTGTACCTGGTACAAGTCTGGCCCAATATATCCCTGACCTATGATGCTTTTCTCCCAAGCTTACAGGCTCTCTTAAGGATGCCATGTTCTAGAAGCTGGTGTCTGCATGGAAGAGGTAGGCATATTTTGATTGTAAGACAGAACTGATTGTTCATGAGCTTGGGATTTGGAACTTAGGTTTTGAAACAAATCAGTGCAGAGCTTTCACTCACTTTGTGCCTGCCTTAGTAAAAGTGACGTGCTGTCAAAGGAGTTTAAAGGCCTCATGCATCAGTTCTGGGATTGCATTTTAAGAGAAAGAAAGAGGCAGAGAACTTCGGATGCCTAAGCTTTTCACCCAAGAATCTGCACATTGTGATAATTTATAAAAAGCTTAAAATTGCCTAGATATTGGCATTAAAATTTAATTTTAGATTGAAACTGTTATCTGAATGCAGTGGCCTGTGAGATATATATGTATTTGGAACATCCTGCCCAGAGAGCCTATTAAAGTACTTTCTGCAATTATTATTTAATATTGAACATTTTATAGCAGCGGTGCCTTGAGGCCAAACAAGTCATCATTGTGTTACACACCACACAAATGTAACACAATTATAACAGCTCAAGTTTAAAGTTATTTATGCATTGCTTGGTACAGCACTGCAAGGCCCAAGTGATTTTTACAATTATGGTCCATTTTTAGGAGGAACTGGGGACATGGGCATCTTGTGATTTCTAATAAAAATAAGACACTGACCATTGTTCTCTCTGTCTCTCTCTCTCTCTCCTGATCACACCTTTCCTTCCACCTTCTTTGGGAAGGAATGATCCATATAAAAACCTGGATCACGTTGAAAATTAGCAGTAAAATAAGAAAGAAAAGAATTGCTTTCAATGGAATGAGGAGATTTGTTTTCAAATGCGACTCACAATCACAGAATTATTTGAGATTAGAGGAACCCCCAGGCAGGATGAGCTTGTACCTCTGGATGGTGCTTCCCACGGTCACACTGTCTTAAGTCAGTCACAAAACAGCATCACAATGTTCCAGGTCCTTCAAAATCAAGGCAAAAGTACCTAAATCACTTTAAGACACTGAAAGGAGAAAAGTGTAAAACATCTGAAAATCTATCACCTTCAGCTCAAGACAAACCTATGCAGCACCCGGGTCTGAGAGATGGGATCTGAATTCAGGTGAAATTGGCTGCACCTCAATTCCCAAGTCAAGCACATCCAGGTTTCTATTACCTGGACTTTGTAAACAAATGGAGGCAGCCAGAACTCCCAGCAGAGTTCCCGACATTGCCAGCTTGTTCCCAGGATGTATCAAAGGCTGGTGCACCTTATCATCACTAAAATCATTCACCTCGAGTGGAGTGAAGAGCATTGTCCCATGTACCAAACTCCCTCTTCACCAGCACACCACCACAGCCAGGTCAGCTCCTCGCAGGAGCTCTGCCTCCAGCACAGCACAGCTTAATTTGACTTTCCCTGCCCATTTTTGAGTCTAAAATCTTAGAAGCAAGACAGCATGTAGGTACAATTCACATCTGAATTGGTGGTCCTGGCCCAAATGAGTATTTCTGAACATGTGTCTTACTGACACCTGATACATGTGAAGTTCCACCTCCAGAAGGGCGACTGGATGCTTATAAGGAACAACACGACACAGTCCCCACTGCTCATCCTGGCCTTGCATGGACAAATCAGACCTTCTCCAATTTCAGGATAATGAGCCTGATCTCTGCCTTAGCTGTCATTCTGTTCAGCCAAAAATTCCATGTGTAAATATTGGATGGCCCTGGATTTGGAAAAGCTGAATCTTTGAAAGAAAAAATGAAGAAGCAATGGCAGGAAGCAGAGAAGGTATGAAGAGGAATAAAGGATCGTTAGCAATTCTCCCAATTAATTAAACAAAGCTAAGGAGGAAGAGGAACAGAGGCCTTCAGACAGCTCATGGCTGGGCTGGAGGAGGGGGGGGTGCTATTCCCCAAGGCCTTTTGTGGGTTACCACAAAGAGAGTTCACAGATCCTCCACTCACTTACTTAAATATTTGATATGAAATTAAAGCTCTGTTCCAACTTGTATGACCACTGTCTCCCTGGCTCTCCCCTCCTCCTATTCCCAGCAGACCCCTTCATCCTTCACATGCCTGTCCTCAGCCCAAGACATGAGCACAATTAGCACCAGCCCACTGGCGCCAATTAGCAGCCAATAGTGTCTATATTGAGGCGGGGGGGCTGGGGCAGCGGGGGCAGCGTCTCCAGCCTGCCTTCACACTCAATTACATTAAGTGGAGTCTCCTGGCTGGGCCTGGCCGGACAGTTGGGGCAGTAATTGTGTCCTCTCCGGCTGCAGGCGATCTCCTGCAGGCTCTCCCGACCCCGCTATCGGCTCCCTGCGTTCTCCACTTACATCAGCACACTCTTCCTCCAAGGGAAAAGGGGCAGGGCAGCACAGGGGAGCAGAGGGGGCTGAGCAGGAGAGAGACCCCAAAGTCTTCGTTTGAAAGTTTGAGAGTCTGAAACTCTCGGGCCCGGTGGCTTTGACTTCCCTGTGACTGTCACAGCTCCAGGGAACGCCCTCCCTGGATCCAGCCCTTGGCATCTCACAGGGGAGCCCGGCGTCTTTGTAGGGAATGGAACACTAATAATGTGTTTTTAGCTCAGAACCAAACCTGAGCAGGAAACAAGCTGGTGGGTTCCCATCCCTGCTCTTGGCCAGTGGCAAATGCTGGGAAACGAGCAGGGTAATTGGCAGACCTGACTGTACCGCTGGAGCACTGCACAGCTCTACTGTAACGGTCTGACTTTGCAGGTATCTGGTAAAACCAAAATTCCATCATTTTTGATACAAAACTAAAATAAAAAAAGTTTTATATGTGTTCCCAGTTAATTTAAAATTCCCTTCTTCAATGTTTTAGCTCTTGTACACTGTTTCATAACACACTGCTCCCCATGCTGCAACAGGATGCACTCTGATGGAAAAATCTGCTTTCATTTTATTTTTAAACTCGTGAAGGACAACAGCTACTTAGCACCAACATAAATATTTGTCCTTCTTGTGTATATTCAAGTGTCGTCCTGTTTTTAACAGGCCAGGCTGACTCTGAATAGGAATAATTTCTACTTCTAACACCTATTTTAACATGAGTTGAATGATGCTTTGGAACTGCTAATCTCCTCTTACTGCCTACAGCAGAGCTGTGGTGTAGGATCACGAGAAAGCTGGACCAAAAAGAGATAAATCACACCCTTGATGGGACATTGTGTGGCACAGTTATTCCAAGTATTCCTATTGAGATGCAATTTTAAAACAACAGACGTAGAAAACACATAAAAACTTTTTAAATATTATGTCTGATACTAAAGAAAGGGAAGAAGCACTCTTCCAAAGTAAGATTTTTCATAGAATTTAAAGCAATATCAGCACATGTAAAATGGTCAATAATAAGATCAGTTCTTGGGAAAGGTTAATAACACCCCCAGTCTCTGAGCAGGACCTCTCGGTGCTTCACTAGTAATTCCGTTGCAGAGAAAGGATAAAAGAATAGAGGGTGGCAGTGAGAATGAATCATCTTCAAAAGATATAAACCCATGGTTTTATTGCTGCAGCTAATGAAGTGCTACACGTTCCTGGACAAATCTCCTACATCTGCTGTTGGCTGCTATCTGTAAGTCCCAGGTGAGAGCTGCTGCCTCAGCTGGGCACTTGGTAGTTGATGTCCATAGTTTGTGCAACACATAAAAAGGATTCCCTTTTGCTTTATGTCGAGACTGAGGATTTTCCTGGAGATGCTGACACCAAGGAACACTCCAAGAGTAAGATTAAAAATATTATATGCCAGAAATATTTTCTCCCCCTCTTTTCCCTTAACTTCTCTAGACCCAAGACTCCTCTTAGAGACTATCCTAAGTGCTATCCTTCATCACTTCAGGCTTCTCAAGCTGTTCTGTGAAAAGGAGCTGTTGGGTTAAGCACAACTCTCCACCTGCTGATGCTTTTTTCCATATTCCTTTAGCTCTTCTTCTTCTGGTCCATTTCCGATGTGCTCTCAGTATCTCTCATCTCAGGACCCTTCCACCTATTTCTCCATTTCTTCCCTGCTCCATCCAGACATCCTCATTTTCTCTCTTTTGCCATGTGTTCTACTTTCTCTTTTCCTTCTTTAGCTCTTTCCCTTCTTCCTTTCTTCAACTATCTCCCTTTCCTTCCTATTCCTCCCTGCCTTATCTTCATTCCTATTCCCCAATTCCTTCACTTCTGTCTTCCACCTCTTGTACTTGCCTATTGTTCAGGAGTGGGTTGTGAAGATTCCTGGCTCTTGGTTGTGCTCAGGAAACATTTACTGACATCGGAAACATCCTCATTAGCTCTGGACAGGTGGGAACCATCTTTGTTTCCTGCAGGCACCATCTCCTGTCTGCTCCCTAAGCCTCAGTGACAGCTGCCCGGCTCTGACGTGGAGACATCTCCTCTCCACCAGTTACTGGGGCCAGCTCAAACCCCCCAGGTGCTGAGGAGGACGAGGTTGATGGGCAAAGACGACCCCAATTAAATTCAGTTAAAAGTCTTTCCTCTCCTTTGGACTTTGCAGAGATTGGAACGTCAGGCTCAAGGGCTAAACATTATCAAGTTCTCCCAGCTGACTCTTGCAGAAGGACAGAAGTCGAGCAATTAACAGTGTGAGAAACAAACAAAAGAGGAGAAACAACGACAGAATCAAATTTCTGCCCTCAAATAAGTAGTAGAAAATACCCATTTTTAACCTTGATCTCACTGAGGTGTTGATAACAGATCAATGAAAACAATCTGCTGCAGATCAGGATCTGGTTCTGTTGTTCTTTATCATATCCTAAGTAGGAAAACTGCAAGGAAGTCAGTTCATTTCAGCTATTATAAACTGACACCAGAATCAGGCAGGTTAGCTCTTTGCAAGGCCCTTTTTGTTCTGTAGTGCATGTGTTCCCTGTGTGTTCCCTGCCAAGGCATTGGCAAGTATGTGCTAAGACCACCGAGCTGTTATTTCTTAAGACAATTACAATTCACTACAGAAAATCTAATTCCAAAAGCAAATTCTTTCCCTTCAGGAGCTACTCACAAGTCCTTGGTATCAGATTTGCCCAATGCCATCTCCAACCTCATCTGCAACATCCCTGGAGATAACACGGGATACAATTCACTGCTGAAAGGCACACGTGTAAGGCAGCTGATTCATTCCATGGATATTTTTTTCAGAAAGAAGTCACATATTGGATCAAAGGATTTACTGATCTGGAGATGTTCCTGAAACAGAGGAAATCAAAATCTGTTTGGGCAAAATGTGTTTTTGCTGGTTTCACCTGATTTGGGATCACACCTATGGATTATGGGAAGATGGCAGAATTAAATCCCCACCATCCCCTGCCTTTTCAATCCTTACATAAGTACAGCAGCACTATTCCATATTGAAAAATGACTTCAGTCCCCCTCATCAAGCTGCTGCTGTCCCCCTTCTATGAACCAGGGCAGCAGCCTCCCTTGCGAAGCAGGACTCACAGGCAAGGTTACCTTTATCCTAAATGCACTGCAAGGCTATCTCCGACACATCTTGTCAGCACTTAAACATCCATGACAGGCTTCCCGCAACATTTTCCAGGTGAGCACCCTGGCTCCGTCTCCCGTGTCACCCGCTCATCATTCAGCACTCAGACACGGCGGGAGCAGCCTGTTGACATGGTTTCTCTCACTTTTCCTGGCCCCTGCAGCTGACCTCCTGTCTCCCCAGCTAGATCAACTCCAGGAGACTGTACTTAGGGCTGGGTCACTGCATGGTGTTAAAAGCCTTTCTCTTCTTCTCTCAGCAATCCAAGTTGGAAGGTGGCAAGTGGGAGAGAAAATACTTCAAGTTGATTTTCCTTCAGGAGATGTTTCCTGTCAGATGGGAAAGGCTCCCAGGCACAGGCAAGGGTCTTGACGGGTTTGCAGAATGGCATATTCACACTTTTGGAGATTTAACAACTAGACCAGATTTTCTTCCCTCTCTTGGCTACAGCCAAAGCAAGAAAAAGATGATCATATGTGCAAGTTCCCTAGTCAGGGAACTTTTCTTTACTGCTGCTTATGAAAACTCAAGAAAACACCTTTGAAGGGAGACAAATTAAGTTCCAGAAGGTTCTGGCAAAGTGAAATTTTCTGTTTGCCATGCCTGTAGAAAACACCACCAGTTTGAAGGAGTTGCAGATTTGATTTTGCCACATAAAATATTCCAAGTTTGTGTTCAAGCTGAGCTTAATAATCAGCCCCTGAATTCCTGAGAATCTGACAAAACACACAATGCAAACAGTCCCATTTATGTCTGTGCCAAACTGGTAAGATAGACATAAATGTAATGTTTCACTTCATGCTTTTCCTAAAGGTGTTCTCCAAGGCAGATTCTAGGCTTGTTTCCTTTATCTCAGCAAGATCAACACCTTTCTATTGTACTATTTATGAAATAAATACAATAGCACCAACCAGGAGTGGGTCACCTGAAGAGAACAAGCCTTGCTCCCTTGCAGAGAACGAAGACTCGATGTTTCTCCTGCAGTCTCCACCTTGGTTGAATGGCACTGTAAGATGACTGATCTGCCCATCATAAAATCACAGGACTGTGCTTCAAACAGTAAAGAATCGAGCAGAGTGAGTCAAATTTCAATCGAGAAATCATTGTTCTACGTTTTCTCAGAGAATCCTCCTCTTTCAAACCCAATCCAATGAAGTAGCACACAAAGCACACTGTGGAACTGATCCTGCCCTGCAACACCAGCTCCCTAGGCTCAAATTCAAGCCAGGATGTTGGGAGTATTCTTCCTCAAAAGATTGAAAACACCTTCACAGTCTGGAGCAATTTAAGATCTGGATTCTGCCAAAGAGCATATCTGTAATTTTTTTCCTCCATCACATCATTTTTCCTCTGGCCACTGCAGGTAGAGGCATTTCCCTCATAAAGTGGATCAGTAGCTGATCCTCATGTGAGTTGAAACTCAGAGCTTTGCCAAGCTATACCACAATTTCTGATCACATAAGCCCCCACCAGGACTCAAGGCCAAGGAACTTCTGCACTCGCCGTGTTCTGACAGCCACCTCTAACCATGCTGCTTGTTCTCCATGCAAAATGCTGGTTTGTAACCATGGAAAGAATCTGCACTAGCCATGGGCTCCCCCTTCCCAGAAGGGATAATCCAACAATACTTCTATGAAAGCCATCTCCTCAAATGTGGCCTCCCCCCTGCCCAGAACGTGGTTGGGACACTTTCTCCAGCCCACAATCTCAGAGCTTTAGAGCACGAACCATAAAGTGTATTGGCAAGTGAGCAAGGCTGCGAACACATGAGTGTGTGAGCATCCAGCATGTCAGATCCTTAGTGGTTTGGCATAAACAGGGAAGGTAAGAAATCCCATCCTTTCAGCAGTCAGACAGATTTCTCAAGTGGCTTTTTAAAATAGGTCATGGGCCCCATTCAGCAGCTCCAGCTGATGCTTCCAAAAGAAACCCATTAACAGACTCCCCTATGCGTTCCTTATTGTTTGCACAGCTTTAATGGCCCCATCTGGCATCATCTTAAAGCCTCTTGGTCAGAAGCAGAGAGCAGCTTCTGGTTACAGCAGCATGAGAAGTTGTGTTTTGCAGCCCCTTTCTCTACTACCTAACTTTGAGAATAAATACATGTTTGGAACTAGGCATGGGTGGGAAGGTATGGGACCACCTGCAACCTGAGTGACGCAACAGTGGAGAACGTCAGTTCTTTTCCTCTTCCCTCACACTATGGCAGTACCTGCACACCAGGTGTCTGGGCCTCCTCATCCTTTGTGGTACCTACCAGTCTGTGGTACCTCTAAGAAACTCATTCCATGGAAACAGAAGAGAGAATCAAAGCGTATTTCCAGAGATGAGCGATTAAGGAGCGAGCCTCTGGTACCCCAGGCCCACACTGGCTGAGCAGGTTCCTGTACAGAGCTATTACAACACACGCTGCCTCTCAGAAAAGCCTGAACATCTGTGTGTCACCTGGTTTATTTTGTTGCCAAAGGCTGCTCAGGTGTGACACAATGATTCTTCCAGGACAGAAGTGTTTGGGTTACTCTGGGCAGCTCCCAGCACTGTTTTCCTTCCGCAGCTCCCAGCCAGTTTAGGCACCAGTGCAGTAAAGATAAGCAGGACAGGCTGCAGCACATCTGAGAGCAGCAGAGTCCCTGAGTGGCACCTGCTGGTTTGCTCTGGTGACCAGGTACGACTGACTGATGGATGGTTTCATCTGACTGCATGGACAGTCTGACCTGGGACACGTCTCTCCACTTGGGAGGTCTCAGGATGGCTCCAGGCTTCCAGATAAATACAGTTTATCAGTAACAGATGCTGTTTGGATACTCTTCAGAAGGCCATATCCTCTCCAGGCTTGGCTTAGCTTCTGCTGCTATGGGAGCTCAGCACACCTTTTTGAGGTAAGCCCCAGCCTAGCCAAGCATTTAAAAGCACATATGCCCTACTGTCCATGTGCATGAATTCCCTTGGAAAGCCTTATCCTACAGGCACCTTCTGGAACCAGACTCCCTGCACGAAGAGGCTTCCAGCGTGCTTCTGGGAGGTGCAGCCAGACGAGCAGGGTTAGCAGGGGAGCAAGAGCCAAGGCAGGAAGCTGACAGTTTGTTCTCTGCCCTCTCCCCTTTCTTCTCAAACACAGTGTTGCTGAGAGCCAGCTGAAAGGCCAGAGACAGTCTGCAGTCGGCTGGTCTTTACTAAACAAAAGTTTACTTTCATCCACTGTGCCGCAGCCGCTGGAGTCACTTCCTCCTTCCTCCAGCCTTTCTTCGAGGCGAGAAAACAGTCGGCTCTTTCAGCACGTTAAGAAAGCCATTACAATCAATTTAGGCAGCGCACAGACAGACTCCGTGTCTACTGTATTCTGTTACCACAGGCCGGGGGAGCGGGGGGAGCGCACCCACTGCCCAGCTCCCCTCGCACTCTGCTCCGTAATGGAAAGGATGCCGGCGCCGGCAGCTATTGGGATCTCGCTAACAAATGAAGCTGTCATCAAACACCTCTTGGGGGAAGCGCTGGGCAGCGGGGGGTGCGTTCTTGTGCTGGAGCTGCCTCCACCGCACTGGTCCTGCGGCTAATTGCTCAGCATGGAGAGCACACACTTAAAGCGCTATCGGCCTCGTCAATAATGGGGTATTAGGTGCCTCCTGGTTGGCGTGGCATTGATCTGTTCCAGCTTTCCCCTGTTGTTGTTGTGTTGGGGTTTAAGGGTTTTTTCTTTTCCTTTGTAAGTGTTTTCTGAGCCTGTGTTTAGTGTGAGTGCTGCTTAAGTGCTAATTGTTACACCACAGATTGATTGGCGACAAGATGGCTTGCCAAGTTTCTTCTCCCATCTCCCCGGGTGGGGTGTGGAGGAAGGACAGAGGGTGGGGGCTGAGAAGTGGGGAGAGAGGGAATCCTCTTGCACTCACTGACTTCCTCTCTCACTGTCTCTCTGAGCTGGAAAGTTTTGGCCTTTCCGAGCTTCTCCTGCCAATTTCCATTCCTGTTTTGATGCTCTCTTCCCTGCTACAGAAACTGTACATCTTCCGTTCCTGGGAATGTGCCTGTTACGGTGTCCTTTGGCCTAGATGACTTGGTGGGTAAGACGAGTGCTGCAATGACCGAAAAGGGTCTTGCCTTTTTCTTTAAGGAAAAAAAAAAAAAAAAACAAAACCACAAAAACTCAAAAGGGTTCCATGCCTCCAGATACTCCCTTTCTCCATCACATTCATGCTTCCAAAAACCTGCAGTGCTGAGGCCAATGGTGAGAGAACTGCATAATAAATGACACAGCAATGCCATGACTCTCTAGAATCCTGAAACATCTGGGGAGGTGCCAGAGGAAGGATTTGAAACCCTCCCAGAGAATCTGGATGAAAGCTCTGAAACAGATACTGGCTTCAAGACCTGCACTATCCTGGCTAACATGAAACATTAGGAATGTTCCACCTAAGGTTAAAGAAGGTGAAACTTAAAACACATTTTCTTCCAAGAGGTTCAACTGTTGCTCAGCTGAAGAAGTTCATTAGCCAACATTTTTTATGATTTCAACTCGTTTTCCATGGAATCACAGAATATTCTGAGCTGGAAGGGACCCACAGGGATCATCCAGTCCAACTCCAACATACACTGTATGCAGAACTGCCATTTGTTCTGATTCCTCCTGCACAGCAAGCAACTCAAAATAATCACTTTGATTGCTACCAGTGTCACTGACCATGCCACTGGGAAAGTGACTTTGTAACATTAACAGAGAAGCAAGTTGGGAATTGAAAAAGCTGACAATGGAAAGTACTACTTGAGTATTATTTGCTTTTGCCAGTTACATGAAACTTTGAATGTAAAGCTCTGCTCTCCTGATACATCAATTTGTAGTATAAAAAAGTTCTAACAGAAGACACAGCCTTAAACTTTGTTTTCTGATTAGCATTCACACTAATAACCCTTATGTACTTGAACATGACCAAGAAGCCAAGGCAAGCCACACACAATTGAGTTGCAATTTGCTTTTCAATTCAAGCAAATATGGACAGGCATTTTTTCTCACTGATCCCTCAGATCTGTTAAAAACAGTGAGGTCTGGCAGTTCCCCAGCCCTGGGAAGGCTGCAAGAAACAGCTTTAACGTTACCAGCAGCAGCTTGTTGGTGACCATTCACTTTTCCCAGGAGGTTAAGGACATCCAGGACTACACCCATCCTTCTAGGAAAAGCGAAGCACACCCCTCAGAAAGCAGACAAACCATAGCAGAGGGAGAAAACCTGTCCTTTACACCTTACTAAGTTTACCCTCAACAGCAAGTGTAACTCCTCTAGCTCTGGCTGTACAATGAGCAGCACAATAAAATCAGAAGCAAGGAACATTCTTTAAAAAATCAACTCACTGGATGTCAAAGAGGAATAGCTAGAGGAGAATGAGAAACACAGTAAAACAAGCAACTGAGGAAGCAGGAAAATGAGACTTCCTGGGTTCATATCAGGTAGGGTTTTGTATCCTAGTCTTCATGGATGGTATGACAGAAAGTTAACATAGTGATGCTGGTAAGGTGAAAAAATCTATAAGCGTAATAGTCATTACCTAATTCTAGTCTGATTTTCAAAGACACCAAGAGCCTGAGATTCTGCTTTTCCGTGGGCCTTCAGTACCTTTGAAAATAGGTCATAAAAATACATTGAACAAAAATCCAAGAGAAGCTTCGGTTGGCAGAAGGTGGTCAGAGGGGAGGGATGAGGATGAGAACTTTCTCAGCAAGGTTTTCTGTACTTAACTCTCAGTTACAGTAGCAAATCTGACCTCATTTGGTTACTAAACCCAAGGACAAATTCCAGCCAAACTTTTCCATCCCCATTTGTAAACATTTGTACTCCCAAAAAGCATTTGCTCAGAGCTTTGGCAAGTCACAGTCAGCGACACCATGATGGAAGAGACCAGAATGTACAGCGGACAAATGAGAATTTAATCTCTCACACACACACACACACCCCCCCACCAAATAGAGAAAAAACATCCAAACACACACACTGAAAAGGCAGCCATGCTAACAGAGCACATACATGGAAAACTATTTTCTGAGCTACTCTTGTCCGAAAACCACAGAACAAATTGCTGAGGCTTTTCCCTACTGCACAAAGTGCCTTTTAGCATCCCAGGTTTTCTCCTGAGGGACAGGAGAAAAAGGGAAAGACAATTGGCATCGAACTGCATATTGTCTGAAGATGCTGTCAAGAACATCATAAGGAAAGAGCTGTGTCTGAGGTCATCGGATTAGAGGAGAAACAAGGAATGGAGCAGGGGCTGGGGATGGAAAGGGAAGGGGGAGGCACAGTGACCTGGGTGACCTCTGCTGCACTAACTTGATATAACAAATAGTTCTGAAAAACCAAATACTGTTAACCCTTTTAAACTGGGTCATTCCCTGCTGTGGATGGCTCACGGAGCAGAATCCTTAACTCCTTCCTCCCCACACGCTTCCAAACACCTATGCTTGGCACTGCATTAGGTCACAGTACATTTGCAGCTCTCGCTATTGGCAAAATGGATTTAAAAAGAATCTCTCTCTACCCAAATGAAAATGTTTCATGGACTTCAAATTTAACCAGCTTTTTCAAGGCAAAACACAGTCTCTGCAAACATAAACATGATCCTTTTTCCTATAGAAAAACTCACTTTTGGATGACAAGGTCAGTGTTTCTCTCTGCTGATATCTTCACTCCCTCAGACAAAGGGACATTCTTAAGACCTTTGAGAACATCCAGTGAAAAATCTCTTCTTACGACAGAAGGCAAAGGCAGTGACTCTCCCAACCTGCTTTGGACTCTGTGGAGCAACAAGTGCAATCTGATGGGGAAAAAAATCTTCAAGCCTTTACAGGGCCCCAGTCACAGAGACCTCCCTGCAACCCCAGATCCTGGTTTTGACCCACTCCTGACTGCTGTCTAACTGCAAACTGCAGCAAACCTCCCAACTCTGCAAAACTGGGCTCCAAACCCTGAAGGAAATTATTAGCTTGTGTGTGATTTCTAGTACATTTTAACTTCTGCTCACAACTCCAAATGCTTGAATAAATTGTGAGGTATCTTGGTCTTTCTGGTTCTATTCCTAACCACAAATTGAAATGGAAAAAATTATCCAGAAATTTCAGAACCCTACAAACCAAGTTTAAATTTCACTCTGGTTTTGAACCTGGATAATCATTTCAAAAAGGAACACAGATTATCCATAACTATTTTTTTATTCCTTATGAAAACCCCTTGTTTTCTCCTTCTGTTACTGTGATAACCACTTTTCAACACACCCAGCACTATAGCTATGCACAGTTTTCCACTTGGATGAATGACATGAACTTCCAATTTTGAGAGCCCAGAAGCAAACCCAGCCCACCTCTGTTCCACAGTTTCACACAGCGGTCACACAGCCTCCTTTGGCCACAGCCACTGCAGAAGGGCCACTCCAGCAGGGAGGGCTGGCAGGATGCGGCAGTGCTGACCCTTGGAAACCCTAATGGGAAAAGATGGTTGTATGGGATTAAGGATGGAGCAGGATTCTGAACTGCTCTCCCACTCTCCTTTAGCTCGGATCACATGACCTCCAAAACTCCCTTCCAACTTGTACTATTCCACAGTTCTGTAGGGAGCTAAGGACTGCGTTGCAGAGCAGTATGTTGGCCTGTATCAGGTGTCTAGAAACCGAGGATGAGGTCTATTTTCCTAGGACTAGTCCAGAAAAATGTGATATTATCAATAAGCTCTATATGGCACCATACTTAATAGAAGAGATAGAAATTGCTCCTGGAAAAAGACACAAAACCTGCTTGACCGTTTCAACACATGAGTGCATGAAGATCTTTCGAGTTCTCCTGTGGCACTGAGGGATATTTTTACTGCCTGCCTATTTATATATCAGTTCTCTAAGCCAGGGAAAGGATTTTTCCCTCAAGTCTCTGTGCAGACAGAAGAGGGAGGCAAACAGGCTTCTCCAGAGCATTTGGAGCAGGAGCACAGCATACGTGATTTGTGTCCTAATCTTATCAATGCAGGTAAGATACCTCAGAGCCGGGTAGTGAATACACCCCATCAGTCCCAAACATCAACAGATTCCTTCCAGAAGAACCATCTCTAGTTTAATTACGGATGAAATAGCATGGTTGATGAGAAGCAGAAGTCTGTGAGCAGGCCAGCAGATTGCCATGAAGAAAAATGACCTTCAGCCTTCCCTGCTTTATTTGTTGCTCATCTGAAAGAGGAGTGATGAGAGGATGGGTGGCATTCAGTCACTTTTGAAGAGCTCCCTCTCTGTGTCCATGAAAGAGACTGGGCAAACCATGTCAGAAGCTGGGAATGACTCAAGGGTAGCTTTGTCTCCAGGCTCTGTCATTCTCAGCTGCTCTGCTCAGCCTGACAAAGAAGCTAAGTAGAGGAAGAAATTTTAAGGAACCAGACAGGAAAGACTTATACAACAGAACTGGATTTAAAAAGGGTTTCACTGACCTTAGATCTAGGATTTTGTCTATAGAGACTGTACCCACAACAAGAAAACTGTGGGCATAGTTCTTCTTCTTTCAAAACTTAGAAAAAAGTTTCCAGACCTAGGATTCCATCATTGTGACTCTGGCAGGGTTATGAGGAAGTCTGTCTAGATTTTTCCACTTCACATCAGTGGCTACATTTAAGATGAAAATCTCGTCCATGTCCCATCTTTTCATTTCAGTAGGGGAGGATTAAATTCCTCCAAACCCACTGGCACTGTTCTGGAACAGTTTGTCTGCCCAGCATACCCAGGCACACAGGCAGAGCACAGGGTGGAAGTGCCAGGAGTAACAAACGACACAAGGACTAAACTGGGGGTAACAATATTGTGCCCTAACAATCGATCCTTTATAAAGCTTAATACCGGTGGTGTGAGACTAATCGAGAGCCAAAGCTTCCTTTGATTCTGTTTGCGCACCAATCTTGTCCATGATGGTTATCAACACCAAGATGCTCTTCTCTTCCCTCCAAACCAAAATAACAAGCTGCAACATAGGGTGCACACCCCATCCAGAGAACACTGGCAGGATAAGCACTACTGAGGAATGGCACTGGCATTCCACCAGGATGGCTATTGCAAATAAATGGGACATCAATCAATTGGTAAGAATAATAATTGACTTTAAATAAGTGATGTTATTGCATAACTAATGGGCTCGACAGATGCTTTATAAAATTGCCCATGTCTTTTACATGTAATATCTTACATGTACCTCAAAGAGTCCTCTACTGAGATGGTCCAAAGTGCCACTGCTGGAGTGTGCAGCCATACCTCACACAGAAACACTGAGCCAACACAGAAAGGATGTTCAAGTTTAATAGAGATTTGTGTTAGGCTGCAGATTAATCATGCTGACAAGGCAAGTCTAACATCAAAGAGGAGACTTTAAACTGAGTCCAGCAACTCTGGAGTCTTGAGCAAGGAAAAGATTAAAGTACTGCAAAAGTTGGTCACTCAGCAGTGACCATTCCATTTATCTGCATGGTCATAATTATGCAGTATCGCCAACACCATGGATGATTCCCATACATTTGCCAGCAGGAAGCTGTGCCAATTTCTGAGCATGGAGCAGAACAACACAGGACATTGCAGTCTAACACTGGTATCTACAGCAAGCACAGCAGCAAATCTCACTGTGCTCCAGCTGTAGGGCTCAGAGCTGTTTCTTTCTGCTTCTCTCCCCCTCATCCTCATCTCCCTGTTTCCACCAAGGAACGTCTCCTAAACCCAGTACGTGAGGAGATCTGCTTGGCCCTGCCTCTCCAAATAAAGGAGAAACTTCTCAGCTGCCTCTTGCGGGCTGACTGAAGGGGCAGGGAGGCTCTCCAGCAGCCTGATGAGAATTTACAGGTCGTCGGCTCCCTTTCCCCGCTGTCAAGAAGGGGGCAAACCCTTAATGGGGCGGAACGGGGAGCTCGGGGCTGGCTCCCGGCTCAGCCCCTAATGAGGGCCGGCGGCTCGGCCCGCAGCTCGTTAGGGACGGGCGGGCGCGGCACAGAACGGGAGCCGGGGACAGGGGCACACAATGGCTCTTGAGGGACCGGCAGCCGCAGCACTGGGGCTCAGGGGAGGGGGCACAACCACCTCCTCCTCCTCTGCCTACTCTTTGCCTCTTAAAATCCCATTACCTTCCTTTTATTTCACAGTAGAGACTGGCGGGAGGGAAAGGAGGGGGAGATGTCCGGGAGGAGCTGCCTCTGTCTAGTGCCTTCTGTCAGCAGAGGTCGGGCCCATAGGATCAATTTTTTTCTGTGGATGTGATTTTCTTGTCTCCTTCTCTCTCTTTTTTTTTTTAAAACAAGAATACGGGCGCCAGGCTTACAAGAGGTCCTCAAGAACTGTCAATCAGGGGCATGAAATATTCAGAGAGCTTAATCTTCTTAGGAGATCTGTAGAGACCCCCTCATGGGGTCTGAATGCTCTTCATGAACCTGCAAAGAATGGGTGAGGGGAGGGAGGAAAATAAACACAGCTGAAAAGAATGAAAAGAGAGACATCCTTAGACAGACACCCTCATATCTCGGTGAGGGGCATATTGTAAGAATTTAAACAGAACAGAAAAGACCTTTTAAGACCCAATTAGCGAAACAGTCTCCCTTCTGACTGGGAATCTGGAAAACCACCTTTGGGTACTCTTTATCATGGCTGTTTCTTCCTTTTTTTGCTCAACAGGTAGCCCAGTTCATTGGCATTCTCAGCTCGGCCACGACCTAGTTTTTGACCTTATACAACTTCCTGCTTCTCCACAGACTTTGACTTTCGTGTGGTCTGGCCAATATACAAGAACTCCATCGATCTGCTTAGTTAAAGGTCAGGAACAGGTCCACTGGCCTGGTGGGTAGTCTGCAAGCTGCATCAATTTCTTTTGAGATCCTGGGAATTAGATGTGGATTTTTTAAGCTATTAGCACAACTGAAAGTAAGAAAGTCTTGAGATACTTAATTACTTTGGGCTCACAGCAAGTACCTCCATTAAAGCAACACTGTCTTAAAAACATACTGAGAGATGTGACTCATCTGTGTGAGCAATAAGAGCCCTGACAGAGAGATCTAAGATAGATGCACATCATTACATTTTAAAGTGAAAATTTGGCTATCTGTTTTTCAAAGACAAGCCAGGGACAGGCTGTTTCCTGTTCAAAAGTTATAGTGAGTTGTCTGAAAAGAGACTCCTCCGTGTTTCTCTAACTCTTTATATCTCTACTTAAACATCTTAAGGAAATTCTGTGTGAAGAATGCTGTAAATAAAATAACTCGTATCAAGTGATCACCCTCACAAAGTCAACTGTGTCTCTAAAACTTAATGTCCCATGTCTGGTGTTTGAAGGACCATGTCCAGCATCTGTGACAAGCTCCTGCAGTCCTCAGAGAATCATGTTCAGCATCTCAGTCCAGCCCTTAAGAAAAGAATTATTAAAATGAGCACACAGAGAAACCCCCTGAATTTATCCCTTCCATTAGCATCTGAAATGCAGAAAATAATTCCACTGCTGCTGCAAATTCTGTGACAGGGCAAAATTTCAAATCACACTGGGAGGATGATCCAGCAGTTAAAGACACTAGTTCTGAATTGAAGCATTATGGGTTTGCACATAAATGTCTTGTTAGCCACTGGGCCTTACTTAAGTAAAGAAAAACAAATAGTTTTCATCCTCTAGCTGGTTCAGTAAATCCTGGTTTGGGAAACAACTCTGCAGCAGTGTGTGACACCTGAGCATCTGGCCTTTACCTGTCCTCCCTGCCCCACTGACCCACGTAACCAGTGCCAGAAAGGAGCAAGGGAAGGCAGTTTTCCCATCAGGAGATGCATCCATTTACTGCTATATACTGGGATGAGTAAGAGAAGGATTGTTACTTTCCCCCCACCCAGCCCTGGGGGGAAAAATTATCTGTGTAGCAGTTTGTGCTCCTGCACCTTACACAAGCTGTGGCGAAGGACTGTGCTCAGAGAATTTTACACCTGGAGGGCACAGCGAGGTTGGAAGTGTTTGCTCATTCCTTGAGGGACAACAGCTACAGCTCTGCAGAGAGAACGAAGTGAAGAAAGAGGAGAAAATCCAGTAACCAGCCACTAAAACCTCTAAAGGAAGAGCTTATGCAGTAGCATTTAGGAAGAGAAGGTGCCAGTGCAGGTCGAAAGAGGAGGCAGTACAAGAGCAAAGACAAGGTATACTTTTTTCAGGCAGTGGTAACAAATTAAAAAAAAAAAAAAAAAGAAAAAGGGAGAAAGCTGCCTTCTCCCTCCTCCTCCTGCACCTGGGGTCATGCTGTGACCTTTTAGAAGACGGGATGTAAAAGTGACCTTTGTCAGAGTGTGACAGAGCATCCAGCCAGGCTTTCCGTGAGCAGACATGGGAGGCCCACAGGCAGTGCTCCTTCCCCGGGCAGAGGTCCTGACCCGCAGCAGCGCGCTCAGGGAGCTGTCAGGGCAGGCTCCCTGTCCCCAGCTCCTCTGCTTTAGGAAGCACAGACAGGAATACAGCCTAGCACACAAAGAGTCTGCTCTTCAAACTTTCTCATCCTGCCTGTAACAACAGAGGTATTGCTTGGGAGCTCTGAGACAGTGCTTCTCTCTTTCTCCCTCTGTCCTCTCTCTGAGTCCTAAAATAATCTTATGAAAAGGCCACAACCCTTACATGCTTGAGTTGCCTTCAAGAAGTCACAGGCATATTGAAGTCCTTTGAAAAGCAAGAGAGAGGGGAATGGGGCCAGAGATTCTTTGCTGCTTTATTGCCACCGCTTTACAAAACCAAACCACCCAGCACGTGTAACTGGATGGGTTGAAGAGACTCAGAATGGCTTGGTGGACACCCTTCTCTGGCTCCTCTCTGAGCTCCAGGGCTGTATGCATATTCCTAAATACTCTATGTCCATACATTTTCCTGCAATCAATTGCACAGATGTGGGAGAACAAATGAAGCTACAGAAAAAATAATCCAGCCCTGAGACAGACCCCAGCGAGTTGTAAACAGGTCAGTCCCGCACAGCAGAGCAGGGAAACCCTGGAGAAAACCCAGCAGGAGCTGTGTGACACCGGCTCACCCTACACACACGTGTTCTGCTGCCACTCGCAGGGACAGGCACTTCCCCACTCTGCCCCTAAGCCCCTGCTTTGGCTAATTTACAGCAGATCGTCTGGATAATCACATCTCTGTTGGACACGCAGTTCAGGTGCTGGCTGCTCCAGCTGGGAATCCCTCATGTCCTTGCTATGTCCTGGAGGCATGAGAGGGCACAGGAAGCAGGGCAATCTCCAACCTCCATCTCCTGCTGCCCCACGACCCCTGGGCTGCCACTGCTGACCCTGCTGGGGTTGTCAGGGGTTGACTAATTTGGACACGTTCAGGCAATTGCTGTCATCAGCTTCCTGCTTTGTGGATCAGGGAGGTTTTTGCTGTAGGCGGGAGTCAATTATTTGGCAATCTCAAGATGATCGGAAGAGACTATTAGTGTTTGACATTTTAAAGGGAAATGGAAAACAGCCCACCTCTCCCGTTCTGCCAGCTAAACCAACCGCTTCATATTAAACTTTACATGGCTCCTTCCTTATACAAATTGGCTCAACAACTGCTGCTCGTCTCCAATGTCAATGGGCCACCTCACAAAAGGATGCTTGACCACGACTCCGAACCTGCTTTCACAGAAAGTGGCACCTGGGCTGCAATGGAGCCTCCAAAGTCTACGAGCAGCAAAAATCCCTCATGGAAGACATAAACCAGCAGGCTGAGAAGGGAACACAAGTATGGAAGTATCCACCAATTAGTCGAAACAAAAAAATGGAGCTACATGCTGTACATTCAGCATCCTGACATCACATGGATGAAACTTGTTTGAAGCTTAAAAATCTTACCACAGAGAAAGATCAGGCCTAAGTGGGAGAATGGCAAATTTAAGAGCTGTTCAGCAAGCCCATGCAACTCATGAGAACAAACTCTGTTTCAGACACTTTTCCAAAACTCCATTCTATGCTTCCATATGGGATGAGAGGGTTATCCACTTCTCCCCAGGATTTCTCTCCAGGGATTTATGCAGAAAAGAGTACTTATCTTGGAAGTGCAGAGTAGAGAGCAAGACAGGCCCATTGGCACTGTAAGCAGCAGAGTCATAAAACAGCAGCCCTCGTTCCAACTGTGTTTAAAAACCAGTCCTTGAGAAAGGAGGGAACGTAGTAGGGCTCTTGTTTCAGAACTAACAGCAATAGAAGTGATGTCTCCTGATTTACAGAACAAGGTTTCCAGCTTGAATACCTCTCTCCTGTCTGCATTAACTGCAGAATATGTAATACTGTTTAGCAGGCAAGTCTAGAAATCCCACCTGGAATCAAACCCTCACTGTACCTCCCACTGCGCAAATATACAGAAGCATTTTGATTTTTCCCTGCTTTAATATGATAACTTAAGATTTGAACAGCAGAATTTTTTATTTCCAAAGGCTTAGCTAGATTGACACCAGGGAATACTTTTAGAAAACCTTCTTCCACTGTAACGGAAGGACTGAGTTGAAAGTGAAGGCTACGCTTCCCTGTAAGGACTGACGCAGGAAAGCCACTCTCCAAGGCTCAGACACAGCAGTTTAGCAAGCATGCCTCGACTCCTGCTTCCTAACAAGGAGGGAGGAACACTACTGTTTCCCCACTGCTAAAAATGCAAACAGTGACCCTAAATAAAGGATTTTCTGCTCTAGAAGAATAAGCCATGATGGAGCCAAACGAGGGGCTGTTGGTGAGGGCTGCTCCCTCCTCCCCCTGCCTTTATTACCACCAGTATCCAGTTGGCCCAGGTTCCCCCAGGATTGGCCAGGGTTTGTCTGTGTGCAGACAGCTCTGATGTGGCAGCAGGGCAGACTCTAAGCGCTGGTGTGATTTAATAAACAGACACTTAAGGCAGTTTACGCTGGAGTCAGCCCACTTCGATGGCCTTCTCTGCTAATTTAACACTGGCTGCAGCCCCCGAGCTGGCGTCTCCCTGCTCATTAGGGAGCAGGGGTGTGTGTGCCTGTGTGTGGGGGAGGAATTCTCATTTCACATTGGTGCTCCAGAGATTTTATTATACCGGGCAGCTCATTTCAGTCACTACATTGCAGAGGATTTTTAAAGAGAAAGGGGGAGGCAGGGCATGCTAGTTCGGATCCTTCCCTGTTGTTATTTTCATTAATTTTCCTCTTTTTTTGTTTTGGTTGGGGGGGATGTGACAAAAAGGGACAATAATTGCCATTTGCCGCAGACTTTGAGGAGTCCTCCTCAGCCATTACAGATTAAATTGCATTCTGTACAAGTGTCCATCAGGCCCCAGCTCCAGACTCCAGGCTGGTTAGAGGGCAGCTGATTCAGCTGCAAGAACATTTTGCTCCACTTCTGATCTGTCCTAATTATAAAAGGGATGCTCTTGCCTTTAACCCCTGGAGTTCTCTCTTCCCTATTAGGATGGAACAGCCCTCAGCCAGCTCTTCCACTGCTTTAACTGAGTCACCTGGACTGCCAGCAGCAGAGAATAATCTAGGCAGATCTCTGCTGCCTGATTGTCTCTCTCCCCATTTTTCTCTCTCAGACCCACACAAAGCCTTTCAGATTCCAAATGGAGAATGGTAAAACCAGGACAGGTTTACTTACAGAAGCCTTCAATCAGGTTTTAGATTTAGATAAAATCAATTTTTCAAAATAAATTTTAGATAAAATCAAATCTAAAACTAAAGAAAATACCCACCCTTTTAGTCCAAAGCATGAGTAGGTTGAATATACATGGCTGAGGTAGCTTTAAGGTAGTGAGCATCAGTACTCCTAGGAGTACAGTGAGACGCAGAGTCTATAATATTTCTGGAGAAGGCACACATGGAGTCTATTATGGTTCTGGCAGCACAGACAGAAGTATCAAGGCCAGCTTGTTAACAGCTGCCTCAGGAAGAGCTACACAGCTGTACTGACAGCACTGCAGTGTAGATACAGAATGCACACCTGGACTGCACCCAAAAAGCAGTGGGTTGTCCTTTTCCCTTCAAATAAAGAACTGTTCCACTTTAAACCTCTTACAATGGATTTTTCCACATCTTTGGTCACAACAAGGTGCAACAGGACTAAAAACAAAGCAGAAAAACAATGTGGGCCTGATACTGCTCCCTTCAAGCCTGATTTTGATGCAGCTCTGACACTGACTTCAGCTGGGATACATCAGATAAGAATCTACCTTTGTTTGATTTTGGCTCCTGCAGCACAGACTCCCCTCATCCCCTCCTAATTGCAAGCTCCTACCTTTTCCCTCTCCAACTAATTCCCATCCCTTCCACAGCCCCTTTCCTAAAAGAGGAGCAGGGCTGGGATTCATGCTTCTCTGAAAACTGGCTGGGGGCCCAAGCTGCCCAAGAATGCCATGAGCACTTGTGGCCCCACAGCACCACAATCAGGACAAGTCTGTCCCTTAGCACCCATGCTATTTTGGTTTTGTTCTGTTTTCAGTGAGTTTACATTCTGGTGAATATTTCTTAGAACAGCCGCCCTTTAACCATTGGTTGCACGTTTAGAACACATTAGTGGAAAATATAAAAGAAGGAAAAAAACTTAATAAAATATCCATGAAGGAGAACAGCACAGTGTGTGTCTTCTCCAGCTAGGACTGGACAGCTCCCTCAAACCAGGCTCTCATCCTCAGTGTCTGATGGCACAGGGAGCCTTTTAATACCCTTCTGATACAAACCAGAATCAGCTGTTACCAAACCCATGGTCCAAGTCTATAAAAACAGCCAGGGACACTGTGCAGAAGGCTTGCAGCAAACAATCTGGAGAAACCTTCCTTATAGAAGAATTTCTCCTTATTTATCTTCAGAGTTAGAGAGCAACTGATGTCCTGAAGCAACAAGTCTGACATTCCTGCCAGGGATCTTACCTGGTAAAGCAATTCCTTTGCCGTCCTTGTCCCTGTGGTATTTTTACTATGCCTGCCTTTTGGATTTCAGTGATCTTTGTGAGTGCCTTCCAGCTCAGGACATTCTTCAATGCTATGATTTTACCTTTTAAACCCCTTTGCAGGGAGAAGTTCCTAATACACACTCTCTGCATCATTCACTCTGTGAAGACCATATTTGTTCCTTTTGGATTTACCCATCTTCTTACACGGCAACACGGAGGCGCTGGTCAGAACTGGACACATATTTTAGTTTGAAATCCCCTGTCCTGTCCTTTAACACAGGATGAGCCATCTCCATCTTCTTAAAACCACATCTCTGAAAAAACCAGAAATTTACTACGTCAGTGGAAAGAGGAAAGATAGTTATAGCAATGTAAAATTAGTTCAAAATAGGTGTCACACTGCAGCAAATAACAATGTCAAATGATCACATATGTAAGTAAAATATTTATAGCAGTATAAACTTGATAAGTGAATGAAGCTGTAGGGATCAAACACAGGATGAAGGATCAAACAAACAAGGAACTGCCTTTCACTGAGTCAGCCGAGCTTCTGCAACTGTTCACGTGTGTTTTTAGCTCACCCTAATTTTGAAAAATGACAAGTTAAAATCAAGAATTACTTAATGAGTAAAGGCTTAATTGCTTATTTATCTTCATTATTATTATTTTACATATTGCTGCTAGTGCGAGAGGCTGGAAAAAGAAGAGACAGAGGAAAGTACATCATAGTAGGAAAGTACATCACAGTAGGTGTGTGAGACATGGTTGTTTAAGGAGTCTAAGAGGTCAAAGAAATCCTGATCAAAACTAACAGCAGGAATGTAACTGACAGTGAAAATCATAATCTAAAATCTAATTAGAACAGGTGAGGCTGGCACCAGGAAAGGAATAACACCAGCAAAAGTGAATTACGCTGCGGAGCTACCCAAGAACCTCTGCCACTGACCACAGCACTTGTACTACAAGCTATGCTAACCCCAGAGAAAAAGAGGGTCCCCCACAGGGAGAGAGAAGAAACAAGTGTGAAATGCTCCAACTCAGTAAGTATTAAAAAACATCTCCTCAAAACTCAAATGTAATTTATTCTCTTCAGCATTGCCATCATTTACACTCATGAAGTCAAAGGCTGGTGCAAGGGAAACAACTTCTCTTTACTTTGCACTGCAAGCATGTGGATAATTCCCTGTCCTGGGTGGAAAGAGACTCGGGTTTAAGGGAAGAAAAGCAAGGCCAAGCTTTCAGCCATTTTGTGCAGCCGTTTCCAATGCCCTCGGACGAGCTGATCGTGTCAGTGTCTCAAGGTCCCCAGAGACGGTAATCTTATGTGTTCAGAGAGGCTTTAGTTCATGCAAGGTCAGAGTAATTGTGCATGATTAATGGTTTATCTCTTCCTGAAAGCCTTACACAAAGGCTCCAAACCAAGTTAGCCGTAATTCCATACTCCTCAGTCCGCTTAAAGGGGCAGCATCCTATTTCCTGTTGGTGGGGCCAAGCAGGTTGACTTTATCTATCAGAATTGGAAGTGAGCCATGTGGCCTTTGAAAGAAGTTCCTCTCCCCCATTCAGCTCCCAAAGAAACATGAATACACTAAAAAAAAAAAAAAAAAGGCATGGAAAAAAAAAAAGAAAGAAAAAAAGTCTAAATTCAGTCTAAACCACCCTAAAGTCTGAAAAGACTTCTCTGTAACAGTCCCCGAACCTTTTGCTGTGAGATTCTTTGGTTTTCTACAGAAGCGCTCCTTATCACATTGCCAGAGCAGGGTACATTAGAATCACCTTAGAATCTCATTTTTATTCTGCAGCCATATTTTGTTACAAAAAGGATCATTTTTAATCAATTACAGCTATGTGACCATGGGCAGCCAAATAAGCTGATTAAATTATTATTTGCAGATAGAGCTCAAAGATAATTCCTATGGGATAGCTGCAAATTTAGCCCTTTTTTGTTTCCCAAAGCATTAAAGCACCCGATTGCCCTGAATGCATTGTGCCTTTTGCTGGAGCTTTGAGCTGCCTGTTTTCAGACTACGGAGCATTTGTGAGCTGCTCCTTCAGCTCCTTGGTGACACACAGGGTGTAACTGGGACCTAAGTCATATGCTGTTGTCTCTGCCCTCTGAGCAGATGTGCAAAGCCCTTTACCCAAGAGAATGGTGAAGAGTTTTGTTCACATACCAAATCCTCCTTGCTCTCTAAGATGTTCACATCAAACACCACATTCTCTGTGGTTTTACGCGAATCAAAATCCACACACATCAAGTTTGTTCCCTAACAGCAAACGACAGGGATCACAAACAGATGAATACAAACAGCAGCTGGCAGCTCAGATATACTTTTGTCTCTTGTAAATGCAGTTCCCACCAGCAAAAGTTTTGATTTATCTGGGAATTTGAAATGTTATGTTATGTCAGAGGGAGGAAAAGGCATCCAGTGTGGTTAGAAACTTCCACACAGCAATAACCCAGAACTCATGGAAAATGAGCCAGGGAGACTCTGGAAAGGCAACACTGACAGCCAAGGGCTGCTCACTCACTCTGCCAGTGTGTCAGGAACACATTTATTTCACAAGGTGGAGGAGCTGAACCGTGTCATCAGCTGCCTTGAACACCTTCCTACCGAGCAGGAATGGACTGGCTGAACACTGCAACCAGAAGATAACTTGGATGAAAGAGAATCATGACCTCAAATGTTTTGCTGCCAGAAGAAAGGTAAGGTTGGACACTGGACTGCAAAACAGGAGATGACAGCAAGGTCAGGAGATTGGTCTCTCGGAAAGACTTCCCATGGGAAGCAATGTAGAGTAAAGCTGGAATTTTCTGGACAGACTACACCAAGAGTACAGTGGCAAACTGACAGGAGGGAAATGGAATGCCTCTGATCTTAATTAACTCCAAAAAAAAATTGAACACTAGCATGGAAATAGCAACACAAGTAAGGGTTAATATCAAGGAAGAGCATATGAGGAAGAGAAAAAAAAATCGGGGACAGAACTGCAAAACAAGTTACACACACCACACATTAAAAGCAGAAAGGAAAAAAATAAAAACGTCATCAATGCCTTCTTTACTTCCACATTCACTAAAAGATTAATGGTGACTCAAGGTAATTTTTCCTATCAAGAGAAAGACACAATCCAGAACAAAGACAAAGCAGGTTAAATAACACTTCTGTCAGTATAGCCCAACTAGGGGGCTGTGTGCTAAATCCTCTTTCCCCAGAGAGAAAAGGAAACATCATAAATTATCCAAGCTGTGGAGCAGATTCTATGCACAGGGCTTGGATCACCACATGCCCATAGAGCCAGGAACTGGGAATGGCAGCAGGCCTCCTTCTGTAACAAGGGGTCTGGGGACAGAACAACAAAAATTCTAGACCTCATGGAAGCCACATTTGGGTCACCTTGAGATACTTAAATTGAACACAACCAAGTACGTAGGGCTGATGAAGTCTGCCCTAAGCAGCTCAAAAGTAGCTGTAACTGTTAATCTGTGCATAAATAGTATTGATCTTCATGTAATTCTGGAAGGTTCTGGATAAATAGAAGGCAAACAAAGGACTCATCTTTAAAAGCACAACTCAGTAAACTGCAAATTACTTAAACAAATCTTGTAGAAAGATAAAAAAAAATTTGAAAAATCATTTTACAAGTAAGCAGAAGGTAGTATAATTATGAAAAAAACTTGTCAATACAGAATGGTCAGGAACAAATTTCTAATGTTCCATCTAATGGGGTAACAGTCCCTGTGACTGGGGGGGAAGCATTAGGGTAATTTACTTTGAAAAGTAAAGTAACAAAACAATGTTTTTAATCCTTGCCCACATAATATTGTCAGAGCACAGAAGGGAAATCAAATGTAGATTAAAATCACCACAATTTGGTGTACAAATATCTAGAAAATCCTCTTAAATCAACAGCAATTTGCTGTCAAACTCTTTGCATGCAGCTCCACAGGGGGCACATCAGCTGCAGCTTCATGACCCAGTGGCATAAACAGCCCTTAGAGATACATAGTTACCATTTTAGCAGGTATTATTAGAAGTCAACAATCTCAATAAATTGGGAAAAAGATCATCTGTATCTAGATGGAACAAAATAGAGAGGTACAAATCAATCTATAATAAACAAATTTAAACATTTACAAACAAGTGGCAGCAATATTCAGAGAAGGGACTTCAACAATACTAACCGAATTTTGGTCAACAAGTTGATGTCACCAGAACAAGGAGAAGGAGGAGGAAAACATCTGATCCTAGAATGTACTGACAGGTGAAGAATGGAATGTCATTTTTCTTGTAGTGCTAGACTTGCCTCAAGTTAAGATATCTAGCTTTGGCCACCTCACTGTAACACAGCTGTAGATGGACAAGAGACCATCATGAATTACAAAAACGTTCAAAAACATTGCTTAAGGATAAAGATTGATGGAACTGTGTTTATTTTCCATTTCAAAGAGAGATCTGGACAGGATTCTTCTTTTATAATAGATAAGTAGTGATTATGAAGTAGACTGACATTCATTTTTTTCTCTGGCCACTTGGTGGTAGAACAGAATGTGGCCAGCTTTGTTGATAGCAAGAATATTTGGTTTTGATATTTATTTAAATTTCACTAATTTCCTAATAAAACAGATAGTCAAACAAAAAGAGCCTCCAGCTATACAGGCAGGAAGCAGAATTCCCTTCCAAGAAGGACTTCAGAGAGCTTTGTCACAGGACAGCCTGAGTATGCACTCACAGACATGAGCAGGACAACAGCCGAAGTGCTGGCCATAAATTCATTATGAGGATCTTTACTTACCTGGAATTGTCTGTCCAGCTCTGAAAAAGCACAGCTCGGTACCCCAGGACTTAGGCTTGTGGTTAAATAAGCAGCTTGTGGTAAAAGGTGAGCAAAGGTGGATGATAGGTCTAAGTGCAAAATAAGGAGCATCCCGACTGTGACTCCCAGTTGCTGCAGGTGTGCTGTAACCACACTGACCCAGACTCCAGGTAAGCTCCCCACTGGATTGGCCTGAACCAAAACACTGATCAGCCCAGATCGCTCAGCAGCAGGCAGTCAAGACTTTGGTCTGATGAGCAGGATGTGGACTCAGGAGACTCACCAGGAATAGCGACTCGCAAGTCCTGGACTGGCTTTCAAGTGCCCCATCAAAGCACCTGGGAGGTTTGCGTGTGACAGCGCAGGACACATGCAGGTCACAGCACCATGCAGGGTCACAGTGCAGCCTCTGCTCCAAACACAGCGTCAGAGCCCAGTGTCACCAGCAGGCACTGTCTGGCTTGTGGTCAGACCCACGACAAATGGGGACCTGCCATGTCACATTTCCCTGGCTCGATGGCTGTAAAGTCAGCATGTGATGCAGAACAGACTCAAAGAAGAAAAGCAGCGCTTGCATTTTCAGCACACATTTTCTGAAGCAGACCTGAAGATGCATCAGCTGGCCACCTTATACTATTTGCAATACTGTCAGGAAAACAGGAGAGAAGCCTATCCATGCACTGCTATGAACATTCCTTGGAACAGCCGGAAACAACCCTGGCTTGGGATGCAATGTCCCTTCCAATATGGTAGCAATATATGTTTCCAAGTTTTTTATTTTAACTGTTACAGTTACCAACCATTTGAACAACCTCACTCACAGTTGCCATGGAGCCTGGGCCTCAATTTCTTTTTCTTCTTGTCTCTTTGGGGTAAAGTAGATTTTTATGCCAGATTAAGCAAAGTGCTGCTCTTCTTTGATCTACAGTTCAGGCCACAGTCCTGACTGGAGAAGGGAAAAATAATTCACCAGGGTGCTCCTAACTTAACTACAGCCAAAAACACTTGGGTTTCCAAGGTTCCCCCTATTTCCTTTTCAGTAGGGACATCAAGAAACAAGTAACAAGTTAAACATGTTGAAATACATTTCTGGTTTGCTCTTCATTTCCTTCCCGCTTGCTCTCTTTCTCTACAAGCAGAACCTGAACAAATACTGACCTTAGAAAAGCCTCCGCATGAACCATCAGAAGGTGTGGAAAATACTTCTAAGTTATTTAATAACCACAGTATATCCTAACCCTATGTCCCTTTTCCACTTTGTTCCTTCGTGCCACTGTTCAGCATAAGACAGACTGTAGAATTTTCTAACAAATATTTCTGACTCCACATCTAAGAACATCTCTAAAGAGGAGGAAACTAGAAAGCTTAATCCAGTCTGGTGCAGATGTCAAATGACAGACACCTCCCCACATTCCTCAGTGCTTATATTTAGCTTCAAACCCCTGTTAATTAGCAGTCAGCAACCTCTGCATAATTTTAAAATTGCAATAATAGTAACAGCTATAGCTGAAATGAGAACTTCCTCAGTTCAGACCTTAACTAAGGCAGAACAGTGAAGTTCTAAGATAACAAGGATTAAGTCACCTAAAGTCTAGCATGACAATGACATGTGCTTACTCGTGACAAAATTAACAGTAAAGTCTGCATAACTCAGAATATAAACAACACCAGATGCTTAAGTAGCACTTAGCCTGGTGTTAATTATATCTCATGAGCTCTGTCTTTCAGCAGGAAAGTTTCCAAGAAATCACTCTCCAGTGGCACCAGAGGATTTGGAAACAGCTTGTTAGTACCTCACAGAAACAAAGGATTAAACTGTGCCTCAAAACATCCAACATACGCTGCTGCAAAGCCATTCAACTAAATCCAGTGCTTTTTACAATCATCAGGAGTGGGACACTGATAGAGTTAGAAGGACAAAGCTGAGAAACAAAAGCAGTCATGGCTATGAGGGGCAAAAGTAGGGGAATTACATCAGAAGCCAGGCCTTCTGTAGCCCTACAATTTCTTTTCTCCCACTAATTTTCCTGTTTAGAGCTACAGACCTCCTTCTGTAGCCTGGCCTGCTTTCTAGCTCAGCCAAAACACATATTCCAAATATTTCAGTCCTTCCTGTGAAATAGCTCAGCTGTTGCTAAGCCTGAGGTAAACCCACCTCTTCTCCCTTAAAATGATGTGATGTTGGGCACCAGACAATTAATTTCAATCCAGCAGTTCATTACTCTGCGAGTGGGAAGAGCAGCCCATGAACCCCCAACCCACACCCACATAACAGACAACTGACCCAGTCTGGGGCTCTATCCAGGACATCAGAAGGTAATTTTTTTTCTCTATTAGAATCCTCAGTATGCAATGCAAAAGTTAGCTGGAGTGTGCTGTGCTTTTTTAATTAAAAGGAACCGTCATGCAATGCCAAAAATTGACTTTTGGGGGGGGACTTGAGTGATAGGAATAGCTGTTGCATTCAACTTATCTGAGCCTACAGACAAGTGATACACAGAGTAAAGGACATCAGCAGATATGGGTTTTTACCCCATTCCTGTATGCATTTAGTCAGAACTCACCTACTTTCAAAATGTAGTTTACAGCCCCTGAGCTCAGCTGTGCAACCTGGAAAGTGGAAGTGTGGAAAGGCAGCAGCGAACAGGCTGGCTGGGCCCAGGGAAGGCTCATGTCTCTCCAGACATTCAGTCATGCCTGTCTGAACACTGTCATTCAACCTTCCCTTCACAAGAGTGTTCCTACTTGCTCAGAAGGTCTCACATCATCCTTCCACTGGACCAGCAGGATAATGAGGAACCCTCTGTGCAGAATTGCTCTCCACAATAAATGCCTCAATCAGGAAAAAAAAGAAAGTTATTGCACCTAAAATCATGGGAAAAAAAATAAACTGAAACAGGTCCATCAGCACCTGTGTTAGTAACAGCCTAGAAAAAATGGGGGGATTTTGAGATGCTGTCTTCCCAGGAAGTTTCAGTGGTTTACAAAGTAGAAAACACCAGCATTCCAAATAAATTCTTAACTATTTAACTTTGGATTCCTTTAGCATACAGTTCCAATCAAATCCAAACTCTTCCTATTTCCCTAGGGATTAAAATAGGACAGGTTGAACCTACTGAGCAAAGTAGTAATTCCCTAACATCTGATGATATTCTCCAAGGGTATGGAACATGGACATGCACCACACAGGTCACGCTTTGACAGCCATGACTTAGATGGGACAGCAAACACTGCACACACAGATTTTGTTTTGCATAAATATATGGTACAGAAAGGAACTGGTTAACAAGAACACAGGAAACTCCTTACAAATTGGTAGTGATGGCAATTTCCTGCAATAACTTAGAAGATTTTCACTTGCTTGGTTGGGTTGGTAAGTCATATCCTTAGGTTGAAATTCAAGAACCTCACGTCTTGACACACAATCCAGTGACTAATGATATAGACTGTGTGTACAAGAATGTGGAATATATGGGACCAAATTCATGGTACACCTACATTAGGTGTAACATAAATGCCTTTCAGACAGGTTTTTGGTTTCAATACACTTTTGGAACGTTTGTTATTGGAGAAGAGGCTTAGAAAATTGACTATGCAAGAAAAGCTACCACAACAGCCAATGAGAGTTATGTCCAACTGCAAAACAAGAGCTGAGCAAAGACTAGGATTCAGAATGGGATTTTCAACAGCACCCAAATGATATAGGGCTATGGAAAGATTTTTGGAGGCAGAGAGGGCATTTCAGCATCCTACTCCTATCAGTTTCCTTAAGGTGGTATTAAATTATCAATCTGCCATTTGTAAATTTGCATATTCCTAAAATAGGTAAGCACTTTTTAAAAAGCCCTAATGTAAGCCTTTAGCTGTATAAGTGCTATGTGGTTATCAGGAAGCATAACACTGGTTTTCAAAAGAACAAACTACACCGACCCCAGGTCAGGTGCTGAGCTCTTTGAAAATTCAGGCACTCGATTCTGTTGTCAAAATGTAAAACTGACAAGCTGCAAATATTTTTCAAGCAAAGATCTAGAGATCTGTCTCTGACCTCTGCCAAAATCTGTACATTATTGACTGAAATCAGAGGAGGGGTTAAAACCAGGGCATATGGATAATGCATTCTTTCATTATTCTTGGTCTTTACAAGCACAGCTTTAGTTGATTTTTCACAACAGAGATGCTTCTGTGTTTAAGGACAGAACAGTGGCTAGAATATAGTACAGCTGAGGAAAACAGGAGGAGAAAGAGGCAGGAAAACACCCTGAAATCACTGTTATGAACCAGACACTTCCACCTCACAGCCTGACACGAACCACACGGTTTGATGGCCAAAGGGCAGCATGTCATGCATTTTTCTCCCCCATGGCAGTGAGTTGCATTACAATCTGTAAAGCAGTAAACCCACAGAGACCATTATAAATAGTCATGGAATGCCCTGGAGTGACTGCAGCAGAGCTGGAACTGTGCCTTCTGAGCCCCTCGAGGAATTTCAGCTTCAGCTTAACTGTAGGGACATCACTTATCCTATCAGCTGAATATCTAGCAGACAGGTAGATGTGGGCCTTCACACAAGATGTGACAAGGTGTACAGCTGCTTTAGTGAATCCATGTTTGCTGGGATGAGGCTTTAGGGGCCTTCAGTTCCTGAAAACAGCAGTCATCTCTGTGCCATCTCATCTCCCACGGTCTTTCTTCCGCAGAGAATCATCCCCTTGTCCAAGGGAGGAGGCAATAGCTGAGGCCCAGCTTAGGAGACCACTTGGAAAACAAGCCTAACTCAGCGCTTCTTCCCTGCCCCACTGATGTGGTTCCTCACATGGACCCCACTGAAAATGTCCCCAGCCTTCACGAGCAGCCACGATACACTGACAGTGTCTCTTTTGCTCCATGGACAATGGCTTAGGGAAGTGCCACCAGCAGAGCCACAACACCTGCAGCAGAGTACTGCTGCAGTCCCCAGGCACTGCCTCCCTCTGGAACCATGCAGATTCCCACCCTCTAACACAGAGCTGGGCCTCCAACTCCCTCCAGATGCATGTGGAAATGCCACTTGTCCCATTTGCTGCCAGGGAGTAAAAACCCTCAGCTTTGCTCTGCCCACAGTCCCCACTCCTGCTCTTCAAAAAGTTCTACCAACGTGGCTTGAGGCACTTTCCATCCGCTGGTTAAGGTACAGGAATACACATCTCCTTTGGGAAGCCCTCTTATTTCCCTTTCCCCTACTGCTCATGTCAGTTTCTAACACACTGCAGCTACAAGAGCTGCACAAGGTTCAGTTTTCTCACCACTGGTGTTTGTGTCACCAAGCTTCTTGTCCTGCAGAATCAGCCTAGAAACTCCTCCCAAGGCTTTCCTGGCTTTGTGGGTGACAATGGCTATTCAAAACTGGGGAAAACCAGGGAATGGAGAACACTCCCAGCATGTAAAAATTATCTCATATTCTCACAAAAGCAGGCTGAGATTGACCACTGTTTTTTTCTCCCCAGAAGTCCACTCAGCTCTTACTTGTATTATTTACTGCCCAAACTTGTGTGATTTGATGCTCTGCTGTACTCAAGAGTTCACAGAACTTATTCATGTGCCAGGTTTGTTATGAGACCTCAGGCTGTAGCTTCAGGCAGCCCAACTTTCATCAAATTTCTGCCTCACCTGCAGTGTAAAAAGAGCAGTGCAGGCCCTACCTGCCTTCAGAAAGGGCAGTGCAGGACCCAGTCGCCCTGGTACCACAGTGTGCCTTGCAGAGCAGGAATTCCTCCTCAGCTGCCTAACTCACAGATGGGTTCCTGCGGTGCCAGCCTGGTGCTGGAATGACACAGCAGCAGACTGGGGGGGGCTGTGTCTCCTCTCCGCAGGAAATGAAGAGAACTGCTTGTCCCTGTCCCTTTCAGGAGCACATAACAGAGCTGGCTCCCCTCCCTGCCCGACGCAGAGCTGGGCTCAGGCAGGTTTGCAGCGCAGTGCCCTTGGCTCCTGCCCCAGCTGAGTGGGGACACAGCAGCTGTGAGAGCCCACAGCCATCCCGGGCCAGGGCTGGTGCCTGTGCACGGTCTGAAGTGCCGCAGCAGCTAATTCCTTACAGCTTGCACTGCTGAGCCCTCGCCGGGGCAGACACTTGGGCGCCCCTGTACAGTTAAAGATCACAGGCCTTGATAACCTGGCTCTTTGATTTATGACAGCCCAGACCTTAGTGATCACCTAATGAGGGGAACCTGGAGTGTCAACCTGTTTATTAAATACCCAGAACCAGCTGTAGACCCAGCCAAGGAAATAAGTTAATCATATTTCTCATTTATTTTGTGTATCCCTCTCACTCCCTGGCTCTCCCCATTCTCTCCTTCGTTCTGCCTGGCTCCCTCTTTTCATCTCAGAAGGGGAGGGATTTCGGACAGGTCATTTATGGAGACTGTCAGGGGGCCAAAATGTTTGCGATTTCCTACTGATTTCTTAGGTGTTTAGAAGTTAATAATATTCAGCACCTCATGATTCTTTCCTAGATGTCAAACAAAGACATGAAAGGCAAGGAACCCAAGAGGAAAGGAGGGGGAAGGAGGGAAAGGGATGGAGCAGCAGAGGCAGTAGGAGAACAACTCTCCCTTTCCCCATAGTTTTAAAGAAAGTTGCATCCAAGAAAAATCCAGCCTTAGTACTAACACAAAAAAGAAGCACATCAGTCATGCAAACATCTATTGCTTTAGTCAGACAAAAATTTCTTTGCTCTTCTTTGTAACACCGTGAGCAATACAAACTAAGATCCAAAAGGCAAAGATTCAACCTGTAAAACTACTTTACATTTATGAATTTTCTATCCCTGTTTAGGGCTCTTACCTGCCTAATCCATTCAAGTTTTTGGTTTTGTTGCATTTTGGGGTTTTTTTTAATAACTTAAAAGAAACTTATGAAAAACAGCATCATTAAAAAAAAAAATCACAAAAATCACTGTATCCATCCACCTGGTAGGACACAACTTAGAATCCAGGGAAAAAATATATCCAATATTAGAATGATATCAGATATCACACAAATAATCTGGATAACTCAGATACAGATCTAGGGCACAGAGCAAGGGCAGTTATGTCTATATTAACATATTATTGTGAGGGTTATAATCATGAAGACTTTAACAAAGCTCAACTATCACCAGTTCAAGTGTTTTCATTTCTCCTTGACCACAACAGATCACTTTCTTGAACTCAGCAGAGTTTTAATCAAAAAAGTACATCTCTTATCCATGAGAACAGCTTCTGCTCTCTCACAAGGTGAAGCTGGCCCCAGCAACTGTGAATCTGCCTCTGAATAAGCCTGTCTGCCACATCTGGAAAGATAAACCTCAAAATCTGAGGCAATAAACACCCTTCTTTATAAATACTTTGGTGAAACATAAATGTGCAGAAAGCTCTCAGATACCTTCTCTGATCCACACGGGACAATGAATCAGGCCATATCTATCCCTTCTGCTGTATTCACAAAGGATGAGGCAGCTGACACAGAGCACCGGGAAAATCCAATATTTTGTTTTCTTAAACAATAGTTCCCTACATTTTACTCCATCCCAACTAGCAGTGCGCCATTTGAATTGCAATCAGAACCGTTCTGAGAGCTGGAGCACATTTGTGCATCCCAGCCCTGAGGTCGGCAGGGCTGCAGTACTGCAGGGGCAGGTCCACAACCAACACAAGCAGTTAAAGCCCAGGGCTAGCTGCTTGGGGGAAAGGCAATCCCTGCCTCTGCTACCACCTGAGAGGCCAAAAGGAGAGGGCTGTAGGATGACACAGCTTTTGAAATGTCAGATAAGTATCTTCACTTCTGTCCCAGCAACAATCAGATGTGAGCCTGAGGTCTGGGCTCACCACACAGGACCTTGTTCCTGTTCAAGCCTCTGCTTCCATCAGAAACTAGGAGAGCAGGAGTTGGCTCTTCAGGGAAGGCGAAAGGGGCCTGAATAGCACCTTCTTATTGACTACAATTAGGATACTTCTAATAGTGCCTTCTAGAGCCTTCAAGCAAAAACCTTCCTCATCTTCTTTCACCAGGAGTGACCAGGTGAGGTCACAGACTGAGCTCTGCAATGTCCTCCATGGGTGAACTAACAGGCATGGAAAAGAGCCCACACGAGTCCTTGTTGTTGGGAGCTGCAGAAGAAACAAACCTGATGTGCCAATCCTGCAAGTCTCTTGAGCAAGCTGACAAGACCTCCAGGAGTCAGGCTTATCAGAAGTTGTCGCCTCATCCTTCTAGGCTCAACCTTTGCAGAATTAGCCTGAGACATCAAGTGGTGCTATTTACAGAGGCTCCACCTTGATGGGATGATTTTCAAAGGTATCAGACACCCAATCTGAGCTGAACAATTGCAATTCCAGCCCATGGTATTTCAGTGTTGTCCCCTTTCATCCCTCCTGAGGCAGCACTCACCTGAGCATGTACCTCTGTCTCCTTGGGCCCTTTTCCAGGCCTTCCCATCACACCATTAACCAGCTTTTGCAACTCAAAGGAGGAGCTCAGCCAGGCTTCTCTTAAGAGCCCAAGATTGACAGGTCCACCAATTCAATCCCCTGCCTACTGTCACAAATGAGTGCTTCAACTACCAAGTTCATGCACCCTCTAGACTACACAAGAATCTGCCTAAAGCTTCCCCACATCTCCCTGACTTGCACTGGCCAGCAGAGCCCATAAGGGCAGCCCAGAGTGCACTTTCTCTGGTGCTTTATCAGCCTGCTCGGAAATGACGACGAAATGCTTTGGGTTGCTGCAGACTGGCCCGATTTTTAGCTTCAGAAACCTTAACGCTTTGCTTGGTCTCCTTTTATCTGCCTCTTTATCTGTTTAAATTTAGCCTGGTTCCTCTCTGCTGTTTCCCAAGTCTGAGCCAATATCTGTTACCCAGTAGCCAAGGGGGATCTTTCTCTGCCACTTTCCTTCTTCCTTCAGCTCTGCTCATTCTCTCACAGGAGCTGAGGATCTCTTGACCCAAAACCACGATCCTGCTGGCAGTTGCTGCTACCGGAGGTAAGATATCTTCGAGGCATGACATCAAGGAGTACTGCAGAAAATAGAAGCAAATCCTAAAGGCTGCCTGTGTCTATCTAATATATTTATTTAATTGATATGCTCTCAGCTTTCCTTAATAGAAATTGTCAGAAGCATCCAGCAGAACAGCCTCTTGCTATTCACTGAGTCCCCCAGAGCAGGCAGGTAGCAGATGGGGATGGAAAGAAATTGCTAACTGCCCTTATTGTGTGGAAATGAGCCTGCGAGCACTTGCAGGAGTATTTCAAGGCTCAACTGAGAAATAATAGTATGGACGTTGTAGCAAGCAGCTAAAGTGGGAAACAGGAGCAAAACAGGTCTGTGTGGAGAAGGGACTTGAAAGGAATAGAATGTACCCAGCAGCTGCTGGCATGAGGGGCAAGCCCTGGGGGTGGCTCTCTAGCTGGGGATATGGGAGGGGGACACACACGGACACAAAGGAGTTGTTTTCCTTCCCTCTGATGACCGTGCAGCCAACATGACTGGCAGCTGTCACTCAGCCCGTGTCTGCTGTGCTCTCTTTCACTCAGACGCCCTGGCTGGCATGGAGAAGCGCAGGATGTGTAAGGAAGCCACTGCAGGCAGCTGCCTCGGCCGCTCTGCTCTCAGCCCCCGGGCAGGCGGGACACGCTCGCAGCACCCCGAGCTGTCGGGGGCCGCTGTCACCGGACAGCCACGGCTCGGCACGGGGCTGTCACATCACCATGGCTCCAGCGGGGCGGCAGGGACGGGCCTCTCCTCTTCCCTGCCCTGCTCCGACTGCTTCTGACTGTGCTGTAGGCCAAGGGAGCTTTGGGGCTACTTGGCCCACACTGTCCCCGCCTCACAGACACGCCTCAGGGGAGGAGACCGGGCTAAAGCTTACCCACATCCATTTCTGCTTAAAGCAAGCCCTTGTCACCACTTCCCTGCGCCATGGAATATTCTGTGCAACATGATCATGGATCCTTGTCACGTTTTAATTCCTCAGCAGCCCTATCAGGAGAAAGGATTTTCCAGACTAGGTGAGGATCTGTTGCAGCAGTTCTCCAGCAATCAGATCTAAGATAGCCACGCCACAGGGGTAGGACAAAGAGCTGAATCTTTACAACTGAACATGAAGAGTATCTGTTAAAAATCTTACTTTCTTTTCCCCTTCTGTCAGACAGAAGAGCAAATGCATTCTCTTGTTAACATCCTTTCAGAATAGCAGAAAAGACTTCAGGGCCAGCTGAGGCTTTGATGGCAACAGCAATGGGGGAAAAGAACTCCACTGGCTTGGCTGCTTGCATGACTTGCAGTGGTGGTGCTGGAGCTTTCCTTGCTGCACAGTAAATCCAGCCACCATCTGATGGTAAAAACAGGTCCTCACCCAGTAGCACAGACCTGGAGCTTCTTACAGAGCTTTAAAAGCATGAGGCACATTCTCACTTGTCCTCAGAGCCTACAGTTACAGGCAAAGACAAGGAGTATCTTGCATAAATTACTTCAGCTACTCTGGCACAGAAGTCCATTTGGGCCGGATGTTTACGCATTTTTCCTTCCCCTTACTCCATTAACTGATGCTCCCTTTTCTCTTTCACCCAAAACACCCTCCTTGTTTTGCTTTTCCCCATTTTTCTACGTTGAACATCTTGTCCTCACTGCTAAATGCCCTGTACTCCAAGAGATAACGTGGGAATCCCATTTTCCTCTGTTACATTTGGTTTTGTTATTGCATAACAAAAGCAAAGCATATGCAGAGCACACTGGATGTCAAGCAGGTCAATAGTTTCACTGCAGCAATCTCCTTCTGTTTACTTAATTTTGGCAGGCAGCATTTTCAGAAATACCCACAACACTCTGACCTTCAGTGAGATTGAGCTGGGCTTCAAGGTAAGATATGCTCTCCTAAAGATCAACTCCAAAAAGCCATACAGGCAGCCTGGGACTCAGATCTTGTACCAACCTTCTTATCTCTGCTTGTCAGTCACTTTGAAGTCAAGAGGAGACAGGTCTAACTCACTTGGTGCTTTTGTAAAGATCACCAGACATTTCAGATATCTACACAGCTCTGTAAATCTGGCCCCGAGGCTCAGACCCTCCAAAAAGGCATTTAAAGCTTCCAGCCTTCCCTGCCCTTAGTGGCAGATCGGCACCTTAATACGTTTGCAAATCCAGTGCTCACACCTAAATCACCTTTAAAAATGGTACATGGTGCAAGTCAATAGCGCAGCACGGCTCCCAGGGCAGAGGTCCCTAAGCTGCTAAATCCCCCCCAGCCCGGCCCTGCCTGGGTGCTGGGATCCCGCAGAGCCCGGCCACACTAGCAGGATACCACATTCCCCCTAACAAGCCCCACCTGCTGAAGACTTGCCCTGAGGCTCCTGTGTCACTTGCGTGCTTTTAAAATGTTGCCCTTCAACTAAATCCAGCTCCCAAATCAGTCTAATGACAATTCTGCCCCCTTGGCTTCACAACATTTGTGTGGCTGGAATTCACTCGCACAAACATTGGACTTGTTTTTCTCCTGCATGTCCGTGCATAAATCAAGGTATTTGCCCATGAAACTCTTCCTCAACCAACTTGTTTGTAAAAACACAATTACTTGGGGGAGTCCCAACAAGCAAAAATTCAATGCAAGCTTGCTAGGTGGCTAATAAATTTGACTCATTTCAGTCTTTCTCCCTCAGCCAGGAAGGAACCCAGCTATTTTTAAATCTGGATTCGTGTATGTAGCCAAATATAATGTTCTTTCTTCTGTGAGAGAGAACAGGAAAAGATTTTAAATGTCCTAACATTTCCTAGGCTGGTATATCTCTCTGTCACTCTCCCCAAGAAAAACCCACTGTCTGCCTTGTCTGTTTAGACTGTAATTTTTTTTTCTTTTTAGGCCAGAGGTGTCTTTCATTATGTGTTTGCACAAAGCCTGGTACAATGAGACCAGCCCCCTCTGGATACTGCTGTTATTGGAATAATAAGCCTACGCTGAGGGTGTATAAAGATGCCTGTTTCCCAAAGGGATGAGCATGTAGGTCTAGGCCGATAAAGTAAGTTAAAATGTCAAAAATAAACAAAACCAAAATCGAGACAAAGGTTTCTCAGAGATGGAGAGGTTATGTGCACACACATGTGGTTTCCTTGGCCCCCAGCATAGTAGCTGTCTTTACTCTGTGGCCTTGTTCCCATACTTAGGGGTAAACATGTCGTTTTGTACATTTTTGGATTGTGGCCCACAGTCTGGCAGAGTGATAACCACGAAAGCTGATGCACGCGGAGCGAATGCCGAGACATTATGGCAGCCAGACACAAGCTTTTCAAAACACATCATTATTAAACAGAGGTGTGGGTGGGAGGAGATTTCAGATGAGAAAGACACACCCAAGGTTACCACATTGTGTTCTAATTTTAACACTTCTTACAACCCAGCAGCAGTACCTCTCTGGCTTCAGCTCATAATATCTCCAAATCCAGGAAGCCATTATGATTCTCCAGGGTCAAAGGTTGCTTGCATTGTAATTCACTTCCTCCTTTGGAGGTTTAATTTTGGAAATATTTCTAATTGCCATTGTATGTGACATCGTCTTTCAGATAACCATGGAATGAGTTTTCTATTTGTTGGCTATGACTCAAGTATCCAAAACAAAAAGAAAAAGCAATCCCGTACTTTCTTTGGAACAATGATTTAAGAGTGACACAGACTTCGCAGAGGCTGTTCCACAGTCCTGGTTCTCAGCTCTAGGACTGGGAGGGTGGTGCCTCCCATACCCAGGGAGTGAGGACTACACAATGGACACGCTGTCAGTGTGTTGGAACAGCCTTCCCAGGCATCCAAGACCTCTAATGTAATTAGTGACTGTTCCAAAGCAGTCACAGAGGTGAATCTTCTCAGCGGCTCTGAGCAGCACTCATGGCTATCTGGTGTTTAGTTCTCCTGGCCCTTAATGACTGTATGTACCTAATGACTGTATCTGCCACATCTACATAGGCTCCTCTTCCCAAACAAATCCCCTGATTTTGCTCTGGCCCTACCTCCTCCCCATCTTAATTTCCATAGGCTCATTCTCGGAACTTTTACCTCCTCTCTTCTCAATAACAGTCTGACCACAAGCCCCCCTTTCATTTCATTCCTACCCCTAAGGATGTTCCAAGCAACACCCATTCACACTGTCACAATACCTAAGCTGGCTGATGCTGCTCAAGTGGAAAATGGAAGAGAGAGAATATGTTATCCAAAAAAAATGCATTAGAAATTTAACAGGTCTTGTCTAAGCCCACACTGGTTTTTAATTTCTTATTTCCCCCTGATTTCCTGCACCAGCAATTTGACAGTTTTGCTACTGGTCTTTATTGTTCAGTGGCACCACAAAAGCTTGAGTGCACCATACAGTCAGTGAGCACTGTGCAAACACCTACAACACACTGGGACCAGCAGGTGCTATTACAATTGTTACATGTAAAGACAACTCAGGATTTAATAGATTTGAGCAAGAGTAAGGAAATAAAAAGTGGCTTATTACAAGGGAGTTTTTTTGTTTCACCCTTAGTCAAGAATTAATGGTTTGGTCAGAGAAAATGCTTCAGTCTCTGCAAGTGTTCAAGTGCAATGGACTAAATCCTTCCAGACAAAAAAAAAGAAAAAGTAAATCACCTTTTTGGATTAACAGCTCCCAGCATGCCAACCCCAGCAGTCCACTCAGTCGTGCAGTTGGTGTGGAGGAGGACTGTCTGTAAAGGAATTAAAACATTTCCAGCCCTGTTGACACCGTGAACCAAAGGCAGGGGGTGGGGTGTGGAGGAAGTGTTAGAAGTCAGAGTCTGCTGGAGAAAGTGTGAACAAGCCAATTAAATCCCAACACTTCTGGACAAAGAGGTCTCTTAGGAAGAAGGAGATTAGCACCTCCTATTCATCAAGAGCAGCAGCTTTCTGGGGGCTGTATGACTGCCTGGCCTATCTCAAGGAGCCAGCAGGGGACACAGGGCCTGCTGTCAGCGGGGGTGGGTGTGCTCACCCCCTGCTAGCAGCACGGGGCCCTCTCACGTACCTTGCCTTTTGCCTCAGAGTGTGCAAAGAAACACAGTTGTTGAAATCACTGCCACGCTGTCACAGGGGCTTTGTCAGGTACCCCCAAGCTTGTATCAACAATGCCTGGTACCTTCACCAACAGTGTAGCCACCTTCATCCACTTTTCTTCAAGCCTAGGATCGATACAACAACCAAAACAGAGACAGCCACAAGAACCTCAAGTATTCAAACCAATCTGGACCTGGGCATCGGTCGTGGCCCATTATGGATCCATAGACAGTTGGAAGCTCGGTCAAAAATCACTGTGATTTGTGCATTAAGACTGTGCTGGATCTATAACTCCAGAAAGACCCTGTGGACCTGCGAATTTTAAAGGTCCCAGTTTAAAAACAAAATCACGAGAGCCTTGGCATTGGGCGGAGTATTCCTGGACAGCAAAAACATGCAAATGAAGCCACGTAAAACTTCTCAGTTGGGACACTGTAAATGAGGCACCCAAAATACTGGGAACTGCTGAGCTCTTGGACATGCTTCACTTCCAGTTATACTTTATTCCAAGAGGACAATTCCCAGTATTTTACACCTGACAGCACCCTGCTGTTCACCACTACAGTCTTTTATAAGCTGGCACTTTCCACTTGTTGACATAAATGGCACTTGCAAATGTAGCCCCAGGTTTGAGGAGGTTCAGTAAAACCAGAGCTCTAAGAGGAATAATTCCATGATTACCCAACCAAAGAAAACCAACAGAACATGAAGAGATGATGCTGTTATAGGAAAAGAAAACACATACTTTTTGTAACTAGAGAGTAAGGTGAAAAACATGGCCTTTTGAGACTTCCTACTCCTCCCTTCTTTGCGTTTTAATTTCACAGTGGCCTTAGGCTGCCTAATGGCACCAATATGGAAAACATTTTAAGGGACCTCTTCCTTTCATTCATTATTTACCACTGAGTTCACACATGCCCTGAACAGTCATTGCCCAGATGAGACTCTGTAAATCAGAATCCAAAATTCACACGTAAGTAAACTGATGCACCTTAAAAACAAGTGGACTTTCATTTGACTCAGCTCAATGACCAGAAACAGTAAATTATCTCCAAGTGCTCCAGATCAGATGCTATATAGCTCTGGTTGTGACAGGAGATGTGAGTTCAATTTCTGATTTATGTCTCAAGGGAATTTTCTACACCTTGAATTAAAAGGGCATGTACCATTTGACTGTTTCCTTGAACCCCTCCACACCTCATTCGCCTGCTCTTGACATAATGCCAGAGAAAGCACAAGGATGGAGAGCTGGGTTATTAATTTGAGTAGTCAGGAGGAAGCAAGAAGCCTGAGCTACTAATGAGAGCTGAGTGAATGCTCGACATTCTCTCTGGCTCTCCAACTCATGAACTCATTTTGCCTGTGCTCATGGTTCCTTTGGGGTTCACTTTCCATAAGCACTCCAGCTGACCAGTTTCTTGGCAGGAAAAATCCCAGAAGCAGCCAAGAGCTAAAGAAACATTTAGAGAATACTTGTGGAAAAGGAATTTTCAGGTTGTCAAACTCTACTTTCATCCTAGCAAACAGGTCCTCGGTGCTGCTGTATGTGTTCATCTAATCAGGGTGCAGAGAAGACGCCACATGATCAGCCTGCCCAACAAAGCTTAGACCAAATTAGTTCACTTCTGAACATTGAGAATTCACACCTAGATGTTCATCATCTGCCAACATTTTCCAGCCAATTATTAAAAATACCACGTTCTGAAAGACCAGAAGGTATTTACAAAGAGGAGACCTTTTCATTAGAAAAATCTCATCATTAACCAGAGGTCCATTCACAAACAAAATTTTTTCACTTCCTTTCTGACTGTGATGTTATCCAGCTGGAATGACACATTGCTCAGTGGCAATCTAGACTTCAAATACTGACATATTTGCTCTGTAATGTAGGCTCAGTCCTAATTTTCACTTTTCATCTGCTATGCCATCTCTAAATACTATGTATTTAGCAACAAAGGACAGAAGATCTTTTCCCTAGAACCACAGAGACTTTCTGAAGTGGTTGGGATGATATTGAAGGGACTTAGAGTAAGAACAATCCTGCTTCCCAATACAGCCTCTCTTACTTGGTTCAGTATGAGAAGTACCTTAACCGCAGATAACCTCAGGGACTTTAGGCAATGAAGCAGATACATTTTTCACAGCCAAGCCAAGAAGTTCTTTCAACACCTATTTGGAAGTTCTCTGAAGTTAAAATTATTCTTCCATTAAATCCACAGACAGTGGATTAGTTGAACACAAGAAAGGGAGGAAGGTGTCCTTCAGTATGTACACGACTCCCATAAAGACACACCTTGTCTTTCAGTTGAACCAATGGCCTCATATCAGAGATCATTAAAGAAAAATGGGTTAGTTTAATTCAGTATTTTGATTTAAAACCTTCAAACTCTTTCTCTTTAGGGCGTGTATTCACTGGTCAAATAGTATTTAGGTCCTTTCCCTTCTCTTCCCACATTTAATCACAACATTACTAATGAAAACAAAAAAAGAAACTCTAGCTGGACCTTACATGATTTAGGTACCAAGTAAACAGTACTTAACAGTTCTAATTGAAGGTCAGTAAATCCCCAAGAGATTAAATGAATCCTGCAGTGAGATGTGTAAATCTCACTGCCTTTTACGGCGTCCCAGCCAAGACCCTGTGCTGGGTTGTGCAAGACTTAATAAATGTGGTATGCACTTAATCAAAACCATTTTGCCACCAAAGGGGCAGCGAGTGTAAATCACAATTACTCTTGGCACTAAACCACTGGCACAAAGAGGCCCAGCGATGCCAAACGTCACCGGGCTGACTCCTCGCGCCTACTCGGCTGTCTGGCACTGCGCGCGCGTCTGAGCGCCCGCCGCTGCTCGGCAGGGGGAAACCCAGATGGGAAAATAAAACACAGCAAAGGATACTGAATGCATAAGGGTTGTGCTTCTCTCCAGCTCGCTCTCCACTTGCCCTCTGCCAGCTCTCACCCCCATTTAGTAACTATTAATAAGCTAAAGCACAGAGCTTTGGCAACAGCCTGGCTCTTTGCAGCTAAACCTCGTAGATGTAATAATCCCATCATAGTTTATGTTCCAAATTGTATTTCAAGGTGTAATAACCGGTGCACCAAGAGACTCTGGAAAAAGTTTTTGTGAAGTTGGTTTCTTTTAGCCAGTTAGGAATTTGGAATGGGCAAAGAAAGAGTGAACCAGTGATGCTGATGATCTTAGAAGTCTTTTCCAATCTAAACAATTCCATGATTCTATTGCTCATGGTGGTCATCATCCAGGAACTTTTACGCATTCCTAGATCAGCCACCAAAGTTGGATTATGGGACAAGGACACTGGATTCCTCAAGAGAGTAACAATGTATTTTAAAATAGGTGAAGACAAAAAATGGACGCTCAGCTCCAACACGGAAGTTCAAAACAGCTACAAAATAGAAGATCCCAGCTGATCAGTTACTAAAAAAGAGAAAGTCATGATGATGCCAAGCAGCAGGGAAAAAGCAAGAGAACCCCAAAGTCAGAGACTGAATAGCTGGAAGAGATGGAAACCTCTTCGTATTCAAACAACAAAATTGGAAAGATAGAAAAAGATCTAGTAATTTTATCAGGAAAACATTTGGGGTTCATAAAGCATATTCAACTCCTGATTCAGCTGTAATCTCAAGATCTTTCAGTACTTTAGTTTCCCAAGGGGCTGATCCCTGTATCTGTTCTAGTAACAGATCTTTCTCATGGCACAGCAGGTGAGATCCAAGTTGCTTAGCTTGCTGTTCCAAGTCTTTATTTTAAGCATGAATTCTGAGCACTGTCATTCTGGGGTCTTGGATGCATCTGATGAGTTGTTTTCAAAAGTAATTCAATGGTTCTCCCCACTGACACACAACTGTAAAACAGCAGCTGATTTACATCAGTAGCTCACTGTAAGTCAGGAATAAAGGGATTCTCCAGCATCACAGTTGGTGGATTGGGACAATGAGCTTCTTTTCCCACTAGCAGCAAATAGCTAAAAGCACACAAGTTGCCCTCATCTCCCTGCTTTCATGGTTTTCCTTGCCACCAGTCTCATTCTGCCACCTCTTCTTTCTTTCACCTCACAAAGTCACATGCTCATTCCTTTATTTCCTTCCTGTTTCCCCTCTATCATTTCCCCTTCTAAGATATTTTCATATTTTTTCCTCATATTTTGTCCCATGCTGCTCTTATTTCCCATTCTTCCACATTGCAGTTTCCCTTTCTTCCCCCTCTCTCTCTCCTTCTTCTCCCCCCTTTCCCAGTATCTTACTTTCCCCTTATACCTTCTTTTCCCTCTCTTCTCCTCCCCCAGTGTGCCTGGAGCTTGAGCAGAGAGTCGGCTGGAGCCTTAATTGCTGCTCCCCGGCCTGACATCCATCGGAGATGACATCTCCTGAGCACAGAGCTGCAGCCGTCCTTTTGCATATTCCCTCTGTCTGAGCACATCAGGAGAGATGTCACAAGCAGAAAGCTGGAAGCTCTCACAGAAGCAGGGAGCCACGGAGATCACTGAAGCCAGCATGAAACATTGGAGAGGTTGGTAAACCTTGCTTCCACAACGGGTTCTTCCGACGCTTTCTGCACTGTTGGTCTCAGGCTCAGAGCATTTACAGGAACTGACATATCCAAAGTTGCACAGCAATGTTACACCAGGGTTTTTAAACAAAACAAATGTTTGTGTTCAACTCCATTACAGCTTCGTGGCTCCCTGTGGGAGGCTGAATTTCCAGTAATTGAGCAAAGATGGTATTTCATTGCATAAGGGACACCAAGTTCTTGCACCATTTTAGACCTGATCTTTAACTGAAAGAAGGATCTGTTCACAACACAGAGAAAGGAACAGCACAGGCAGCTGTGTCCATGCACTCAATCCCAAGACCTGACACCAGAGCTTCCATACATTCCTTCTCCAGAAGATGCAGGCCATGTGCACTTCAGCTCCTGCTCCCACATGGCCTCCCTCCAATTACTTAACTAAAACAGTGATTACAGTATCAGCACCTTCCCTATCAACAGATTCTCCTCTGGTCTCTCAGGCATTTAGCTGAATTAGCTATTCAACTCCTTAACCCCGCTTTAATCCTGCAAATACACTTCTCCCCAGATCTGCAGATGAAATCCATGAACTACAGAAATGCCACCACGTTGGTTTGGTTCACATCAGCAAATGAGAGGGAACTTCCAGAAGTGGCCTGAACTTTGATCCTAGGAAAGTTTGGTCTAGCACTCTAAACTGTAGAGGGGAGTACAAGCAATAAGGAAATCCTGATGTCCAAGTCCTGTGCAGTATTTCTTTAACATCATCCTTGGCTCACACACATAATCAGGCACACTAATAATTGCTTTTGGTTTGCTAAAGTAGCACCTTAAAATGCTTGCAGAAAACAGCATTTTCACCAAACAAGCAAATGGTCTGCAGCAATTACAGGTTCTATATTCTGTTTCATGGTTTTATCTTAATTCAAAATGTCTTCATTTGAATTTTCCTTCAGTTTAAGGAGTTGTTCTTCTAGAAGATCACTCTATCATCCACCAAATGGGTGAGTTGCAGAGCAATCTGTTGCTCAAACCTTTAATCTTACCTGCATGGCTCACTTCAGAACTTGAGTTCAAAGCCATAAAGGCCTGTCCTGTTCACATAAGCTCATCATCCCTCATACGTAATTTTAAAATGCAACACCTCCAAACTCATACAGAAACACATAATGTGCACTCACATACACATCAGCAACTGAATGAGGTTCACATTATATGACAGTCAAGAGTGGAGTTTAGAGCAAGAAAATTGCTTTATTTGGTACCTCTGAGGCATTTATTTTAAGATTTTACCTGAAATGGACTGCAATTGTCACACTTTCAAAAAACAAAACAGTAAGAAATGGATAGTTTCAGTGTCTTGTTAAAACCATCAAGTGTCAAAATGTCCTTGTTTCAGTTAACCACCACACAGCAAGACTTTATTTCAGGATTTTCAATGTGTTCACATTTCAAACCTGTTACTTTTCTGTGTTTTCTGTGTTATTACACAGAGACAACGCAGTTAAGAACAGACCATGCCGTGCAGGCGTAACACTGCTAATCACGTACAGATCAGGAAGGGCTTCCCAGAGCAAGGTAAGCGTCCTCAGCACCACATTCCATATGAAACCACTGAGGCACCAAGAATGGAAATCAATGTGCTGTATGATCATAAGCAAGTTAAGAACTCGTGTTTCCTGGCTCACAAGTCACGCTTAGTTCTCATACAGGCACTGAAATTGCTCCATTGCACAGACTTGGGACTGATGCTGCTGTTTTGAACACCCTAAGTTTTTTGTGTCTGCCCACCACTACAGTTTCCTTTATAATAAAAATTACCTAAATGCAGTTAAAATACTTGCGAAATAGTTGAAGTGTGTTTACCTTACCTAGCTACCAACTAGCTATTGAACACCTACTCATCTCCACCTTCACTCTTCTGATCAGTTTCTGATGGACTTTACTAATCACAATAAAAATCAGCAGCAGATTTATGCAGTTCTGTTACTAACAGGCTTAGATGCTGTATTATGTCAAAATAAAGAAAAGAAATAACCATGAAACTCACCACCTGAAACCCAGGAATCTCAGCCAAGCAGGAACCTATCAGAGAGGCAGTCAGTGAAGCTTCTTACTACATGTAGGCTCCACAGAGCTCCACGAGGCTCTCTAAGTCAAAGTACAATGTGTTGGTAGCACATTCGGTGTTACTTCTACAGAGACTTAAGGTCCACATCTACTCGGGGTAGAGTTGGTAGGAGTCACTTGGCAGCCTCAGCCTGGATGAGAACTCTGTGAGTAAACCAGAACTGAAGCCACCTAAAGACTTCTTCCACATTCACTTCATGCTAACCTGTTCTGAGAAATTACACCTACCAGTGCAAGACACAACCACGCTCTTCACTGCCTCTTAAATGGGAACTGCTGCTCTGGAAAACAGGTCCTCAGACACCACAGGCTCAAATCACAGATTTACACTGCTAAAGAAAAATGCAATGACTGGTACCTAACCCTTACTCTTTAGTCAATAAAAATTTGGTCTTGCAAGATGCAGCCACAGTTCCAGGCTCTCTAAATCCTCCACTGATCTCACTGGCTCCCAGAGTTGCAGATCTATAGTACAATTTAAAAATGGCACATGGATAAGAAACACAAACCTGCTTTCCCCATTTAAAACTGTTACATGGACAAAGGGTTTTGATTTTAGTAAAAGTGTTTGTTAACAACCTATCAGACAGAGAAGGATTTCTGTAACTTCCTTAAATCACTGGAATAAAAGCAGACAAGATAACCAGGAGAAGGGCTCCTGAATGAATTACTATGAATTACCAAGTTGGCCCAGGAAAAGCAGTTCCAGGTTTTAGAGATAAGGCAGCCATGTACATATAAAATAAAAAAAAAAAATTAATAAAGAAAGGAAAGCAGGGAATTATGGAGTCACTATGCCAAATTCAAAGGACAGCCATCCTGGATGGGCACAAGCAAGCACATAGAGTGGTCTCAAAGTAAAACTCAAAGTGTGTGTATGTGCTTGTGCGCTCGTGCATTACTACCCAGAGATCAGAGTACACCACCCCAACTCAGTATTTGCCCTCCCTTCTGTGATGCTGTGACACGTCACCTGAGCACACACAGCCATTTCAGAATATATGAACCCGAACAGACAGCTAAGGAAGGTCTGACTTGACACACTGAGGGTAACAAACAAGAAGACAGAAAACTGTTTGTCCTACTGGGAATAACTGGCAGGGGTTTTATTCCACTCATCTCAATAAAAAAGTAACTTGGTGATAAAGGAAGGGCCAAGGAAAAACCAAAACACAGGCTTGCTGATCAGCTGAAGCTAAGTACAAGATCACAGGCAAAGAATGAGTTTTAATAATTTTAAAACTTCTTCCCTTCAACCAGAATATCTGCAATTTTTCAACAAGGATTGTTACATTGGAAAAATTGCAATAACCTTTCATGGCTTTGCTTTATAAAGTTCTAAGATCAGAAGTTGTCAGGAAATTTGATTTTTCCATCTTCTCTAAGATGTGTACCGAAATGAGTAACTAATTCCCTGTAAGCTCTCTCTAAAGTAGCCGAGGTGGGAAGCTTGCCTAGCTGCACACAGAATGGGATGTATTCCCTGTTATTTTTCCAGAAGTTACCGTGGATCCTTCCTGTCACAGTTCTAATCACAGTGTTCCTGATCACACCACCACATTTTAAACACTGCATGCAATCATGTTTGAAATCTCAACCAAGCAAAACTGGTGCTGTATTTCTGACAGGGAAGAACCATCCTCATTCACCTCTATTGTTTTTAATCCTGGGGCCCCAGAAGGACAATGTAAATGTCAGTTATTGAATTGTTTCACTGCTAATTATTATTCAAGTATTTTTGCTGGAATTTGTGTCCCACAGCAGGAGTGCCCACTATTGTTTCACAGGCTGGTATGGAAATTCTGTGCAAATTCCAAAAAGGAATGGCCCCACCCTATTCTTTCTTTCTTTCCCCTACCTGTAGCCCGTATCAATCCTTCCATCTAAATCAATACAGATCTTCACAAACAGGAGAGCCAGGATAACAAGAAAGGAGGGGTCTGTCCGTGGCACTGTTGGCTCAAGAGGCTCAAAGAACTCCTGGGAGGGGAGTGTGTGCATACACACACACCCCACACACTGTCTCAGCTGCAGAGTTCCCACAGCTCCAGCTGAAGCTTCTCAACAGGAACTTCTGTTTTCATACTCAGGATGTAGATTTTTGTTTTGACAGCAGTAACCAAAAAAGGAAAGTGTGAAGACAGCTCAAGAGAAAGACTATTCAGTATCACAATCAATAAGAAGGGACAGACTGTATTGTGTATTTTATACATTCCCCCATAAAATTCTCTAATTTCTGTAGAACTTTTACAGAACTCCCCACCTTCCATTCCATCACAGGATTCCCTTTCCCATGGCTTCATCTGCAGGTCAGGAAGGAGAGACATGAACAGGAGGCATCGAAGAACTTGGCTGCCTGCAACTTGTGCTGGTGCGGGCCAGAACCTAGGTGGAAGGTGCCAGCACCAGCGTCTCAGCCTTTTTCTTCACCAGTATCAGCTCGCCTACACAAACTAAACATCAGTGACAGCAATAAGTCAGAGACTCTCCAAGCATCTTGAAATCCTCCTATTCTCTTAATCATCTGAAGAATCCAACTGCCTTTCCCTCTCACACCCATCCTAAACCTTACATACTTGCTTACCTAGTGCATGAGAAAAAGCAAAACCACTGATCACTCTTGCCTGCCATATTTTCCATGGTTTAGGATTCGAGCAGTCAGTGACCCTCAACTTCAGCTGTGGATGAGTATCTGACAGGATCCAGATTGCTTCCAACAACCAGGTACACTGGTTTGGGGAGACTCAACTGAAAACTGTGGCTGATCACCAGAGAGGTTCACGAACATCCTCTTCTACAGGGAAAACAAGCTACAAAAATGAGACCAGATTTTGTTGTTTTTGTTTCTTGGGCTTTAATTTTAAAATTGTAAACTACTCACAGACAAAAGAGGCATCTTTGGTCCCATGCAAATGCAGTAGTACAGAACCACTACTAACGGAGGAAAAATATCCTCAGGTGGCATAAGGAAAGGAAGAGATTCCTGGAATAAGCCATTTCCACAGCACTGACAATACAGTTGAAAGGCTTGAAGACCTTTGTATTCAGGAATGGGCTGTAGGCAGATGCACACAATAAAACCTAAGAGTTTCTCAGAAATACATCGAGGTGATTAGTTCAGTCAACTCAGTCAGGCTGGAAGACCAAGACCACACAGAGGGATGTTTGTCTGGGACTCAAACTCCAAAATCCTTGCTTAGAGTAATGACAAAAGACAACATGTTTGTTTAAGGAGGATCCTCACTCTCCCACTGTAGTGAAACTCTCCAATCAGCACTGACATCATAGCCCAGGTAGCATTTGCGTCCTGAAGGCAGGCAAAAGTTAAGTTCCTCAAACTCTTAAAAGGAGGAAGAAAGGAGAAAATTAAGGAACCTTCCAGAAAGTAGAGAAAACATATCTGAAAGCCACATTTAAGTTAACCTAATTTTACATTATTTTTTACTGATATTTTACAGGGCGTGTAAACACTAAACAGTGTTTCTTCAACAGTAATAAAAAGCCCATTACAGAGGACTGCCCCATTTGCTGTACTAGCTCCAACCTATAGCCTGCCTTCAGCAGGATCAAAGACCTAAGTGAAATAAAGAAAAGCAAAACTAATCAAGTAAAATTACCAGGCTTAAAACAATTCAGAAGTACAAATGCTAAGGCAGTACTAATCCATTCCTACAGTAAAGGTCCCTCTTTTAGTATGGGGATCTTCACTACTACTGCACTGAGTGCCCTCAGCTCTGGAGGGACGGGGATGTATCAGCAGTTACAAACGCCATTAAATACCCAGTCCTTGCGGAATTAAGACAGGTTGTTCCATTATAAATTTTAGCACATGGTTAAACTCATGATTCTTCCCTTCAGCTTCTTTGTTTTTATCACACTAGAAAACTCCAACCAATCATTGGCATCCACCACACTTGTCTCAATTTTCCATTCCTATTCCCATGCTCCTCATACATCTCTGACCACTGGCAGATAAAGCTCTGCTAGAGGACAGGGCTGCAGCACAGACACCCAGGCTGTCCTTGCCCCTTGGAACACGTTCCCCAAAGAAGCACAGCAAACTCATCTCACTTTCTGCCAGACAGGTATCTGCACCTGACTCTGACAGAAACTAAAAACAGGGTTCAGAGCAGTGTTAGTATGTTAGGGTGACCAGAGATGCGCACCCATGAACTCACAGCTGATAGAAGTTTGTGAGATAGCATTTTATGTATTTACTCATGCATGCCTACATGCAAACTATCCTTAGCTTAAATACATCTCTAAAATCCCATTCATCTCCAGCAAAAGCAACACTTCATACTCAGAAGATTCTTGCACTTCTATCTTCTCGAGTAGATAAAAGGAAATTTTCACTAAATTTGTAATCTCATTGCAAAATACTGACCTCTCAAAAATTTTCAGCTGGTGTGAAATAAGGGTTTATTAAGTCACCATCAATGGAGATCATATGAAATGTCAACCTCCCATCCATCCCTCTCCTCTTGCTCTCCCTGCCCCCCTTCTCTTTTACTCCCTTCTTAACCCCTCCCTGGCTCCTCTGAGCTCCCCCTGTCCCAGCCAGAGCAGCTAAAGACATTACTGACAGACACAAAAGGCGGCAGAAATCAAATAAAAGGCAAACGCAGCAGCCGCAGGTCAGCCTTGTATAAATATTTATGCTGGAGGAAGGCTCAGTGCCTGAGTAATGACCTTGTGGCTGGTATTAATAGAGATAATGTGAGTCTGTAAAGACATGCTGCCAGAGAGAGGGAGAATTTGGAGGGTTATAAATCTTTGCACCGGGCTGCAATGCTGGCTGACCTTTACACTGCTCTCTCTCCTGCCTTCCATCTTTCTTCTTCTTTCTTTCAATAAGAGAGAGATTGGTAGAGCACATTAGCAAGGGGAGGAGTCTCCAAATCCAAACCATTTGCACAAGAGGATTTGATACAAGTCAGAATTCCCACAGCAACAAAACTCAGAGCAAGGAATCCAATACATGCGGTGTTTACCTACATGACAAACGCAGACCTGCACAGACTCCCCTACACACACACCTATGTGCTGATCAAAGATCATGGCTAGAAACATGCATTTATACTTTCCATGACTTGTCTGAATGTAAATACGTATTTGCATCTGTATACGTATATATCTATGTAAATATACATATATACAGAAACTCTCTGTACCACATATATGGATGCTCCCAAAAGTAATCTGCACTCTCTCGTACCTATATAAAAATCATGGCAGAGAAGGGGAGCTGCAAAGAGCAGCTTTAATGAAAATTTAAGGCCCCACTGAGAGGGACTGAAGTCTCTTCTGAATTTCTGCCACATACAGACCTGCAAGAGGAGGTTTCAGTAGCAGATAAAGGAGAGGTAGGAGCAAGGTTTTGATCCAAGGTACAAGACATCAACCTCAAGCACTGCTGTCTCTTATTAAAAGCTGCTCCTACTGCCACCTAAGTTCCAGTGGAAATCTCCAAATTATTATAAAGTGACTAGGACCGAGATCTGAAACAGCCACAACAATTCCCTCTTGGGTGAGCATTACTGGGCCATTAGTCTTGAGTCCCTAGAAGATTAACCCTTTGGCTTTCATCATGTATCATGTCATCTGTGCTTCAGGCAGACACTCAGAAATGCATGCTATGGAAAACAGCAGCTTTCAATCTACAATTTTGGGGCTAAAAGATGGAAGAGAGAAAACAACAATTTTGTGGGTTTTGCTGGCTTTCCTCTGTAGCACTTGAGTAAAAAGAAAGCGAGAAACCACAGCAAATGTGCATAAAGTTCCATTTGGTAGGCACTTAGTCTTTAATACAGATTTATGTCTCTTGGATTTTTCTTCTGAAAGAAACCTCCAAACAGCCAAGCTTATTAATATTTGATAGGAAAGTAATTTGGTAGAAACAGGCTCCACAATCTTTTTAATTCAAACATCTAAATGACAACTTTGTTATTTTACTGCACAGTGACTCAGAGTTGGAGCTGGGTTTTGCTGGGTAATGTACAAAATAAGATACAGAAAGTTCAAAGTGAGGACAGACCATGCAACGCTGCTGGTGGGGAGCTGGACAGTAGAAACCTTTGAGCCTCAGAAGCACTACTGGACCTACAGACTGGATTTTATAACACTGTTCTGAGGCCCAGCAGCTATCAGCTACCAAAAAAATGTTTCAGGATGGGGGCAGACTGAAGAGGTGCTGCTGAGTTCTTGAGAGAGACAGCAGAAGGCAGACAGAACCAGCCAGGCTCGCCATGGCCAGCCAACAGCACCTCAATTAGTCTGACACAGAGCTCACTTAAGAACACTGGAGAATGGCTGCTGATGTTACTGACGACACTTCTGGCATCAGCATCACCTAATCCTGGTTCTGTGGTATTTGCCTCGATCTCTACGTTGGCCATCTCCAGGACTCTTTCCTTGAGTTTCCATTCATTTCTCCTCTGCACTGATGATTTTCATCATTGTGGCACTAACAGAAACCTTAACCTACCATAGCAGAACGGTGTCAACAGGTACCCAGAGTATAAACAAAACAAGCTGTTATAAAGTCTCTCTGTTCTAATAAAGTCACAGTACTAGACTTCACAAAACAATCTCACAATACAGGGATTGTTTTTCTATTTCCATTTCATTCTATGTGAGCTTCATTCAAAGTGTTACATGAAAACCAAAAACCAGTTCCAATAATACTATCCTCTCTGAAAGGATAAGTTGTTACCAAATTCCTGATCCATATTTCACCATTTGGGATCCTGACCTTTTTCCCTACAAGGCATCTGTTCCACGTATGACTTGTTTTGATTTTCGAGCTATGCTGCAACTATGCTGCAGGCCAGGATTTGCAAGAACTTCCCCAATACATGCAGACATCCGTACCCCAGGGATATTCCAAGAAGTTACTAACTACATAGATGCCTGATTCTTTAGTTGGTATATAATATATGGTTAATGCCTAATTAGCTCATTCATGGGTAATTCATGGTTAGTTATTAACAAATACAAGAACAAACAAGAGCTATATGTTGCAGCTCCTAAATCATGGAACTAAACACGTCATACAAAAAGGAGAATGCGTGATCTATTCAGGAAGACAAACATGGAGCCAGGCGACCACTGGGCAGCACAGAGCAACCCCACTCCAAGAAATTAAGCTTGTCAATCACCTGAGAGAAGAAGCAAATGCTTGATTCTCAGGCTAGAGGATACAGCAATGTGCCCTTTCTTCTGAATAGCTTCTTCATAGAAGAGAACAGGACTATGTAATGGAAAGACAGAATGGCACCCAAGATATTTTGACTGAGAGTCCAATACACCAGAACATCTTACTGGATAGTGGACTGGTCACTTACAAGTACCCCTATATTTTTTGGTCTATGAGGGAGCTGGATGTCACCAATGAAGCCTGTGACACACTAGTATGTGCACAGCAAGATGGAGACACAAACACACCACGTGGGGACGAGGAGCATCTGAGAGTGTACGCAGTCATTTCCGAACATTAGACCTCTCTCAGCAACACTGTTCCCCTGTACAAATAATTCCAAGTGAATGATAGCAGAGACAGCAAAGATATCCCACAACAGAGGATCATCCCTTGTATTATACAAGTACTTTACTCAAACTGGAAGAGCTCCAAGAGGAATTTTATGAGCTCAACACCACACCACCTCAAAGCCCAAGATAAGGCTGTCACTCAAACAATGTTTGAATTATTCTGCACTTAAGTCAAGATCTAAGCAGTGGAATGAAGCTTTCCTGAGCCTGTTTCATTATTTCTGAACCACACTTTCATTTGGACACACAAATTTTATTCATTTTAGGGCATGGATGTTTGAACAAGTCTTGCCAAGGTCCCTGCTGCTGAGCTATTTACAGAAGGACTGTTCCTCAAGCAAAAAAACCCATCCCTGAAGATCAAAAAAGGTTTTTTCTGCAAATTTAGGTAACTGCTACATATCCCAGTACAATTAACATGTTTTTCTATAACATTCCAGGAAGTAGAAACACCGTAGTATTGCAGTGACCCACTACAGAGCACAAATATATACACAAAGCCCCCAAGCAAAGAGAAACCAGATGCAAACTGTACAAAGCTACTCATATTGGCAGAAATCTCTCCATATAAAGTGGTTGCTGAGCAATTGAAAACAATGAATACATTCCTAAAATATGCCTACTTGTGCATAATTCATGAACAGAAACAAACACTAAATCCATTGGATAAATTGTGGACTATGAATCGTTTGCCCTGCTCTAATTATAATTCCATTTCAGTCTACTAATGGCACCATAAACCATTTGAGTTTCACCCTTGTGGTTTATTGCCTCATTAGCTCTCCTTTGAAGTAATTAATGCTTTGTCAATTTACCTGACTAGAGCTCCCATGGTGGCTATGGGTGAGATCCAATGAACTCCATGCACCCAGCAGACCTGGAACTTCTGCTCAAGTGGGAGACTTCAGGCTGTTTGGGACTGGGGCTTTCTGTGCTCTTGTCCATACAACACCTCCCATAACAGCCCATACCTACATACAAATCTACCATTTTTGAAGGCTACAATATAACGGACTTAAGTCTAGATATGGATTACTGCATTTCTAGGACAATGACATCAGGTAGAATTATTGAGGGGAAGTGTGTATTATCTGAGCCAGCACTTTGCAGTGATACTGTTTTCTGTCATAAACCCTCTCATGTAAACAATCAGCAGATCTTGGGTTGAAGTGTCTACGGTTAATACCTTCAAGTTAGCTTCACTGAAAAAACCTCTTGTTTTCCTCCATTCCTCTCCCTTCCTCAGCTAGCCAGAGACCTCCTTAGTCCAACAGAGGGCAATCTCAAGCTTGGGCACAAAATATACTTTCAAAAACATAGCAAGCCCTATGGTTGAATTCAAACTGGACCACACGTGAGAAATTCAATAAACATCGCTTGTCAGAAGCCTTTGTCGGCTCACAGATGTATTTATTTATAGGCTCCCTTGTTATTTATAGGTCTTTGTGCTTTATATAAAAGCTGTGTAAAGGAACAGTGGTCCTGATGCAGGGGGAAGATAGGCCAAGTGTTCTGCTGATTATACCAAACCAGAGTGTCTTTTCTAAAAACAAACAGCTGAGCATCTACTTCATCTCCTATCCCCTTCCCAGGGACATTGGAGTCAATAACTGTCGAAGCCTAGTTCAAGTTACTTTCAATTTAGCTACAAAAATAATTTTGAAGAACTCCACCAGTGTAGGAGTTCTCCAAACGTGGCATGCTGTTGACTTTTTCTCATGTTAGACAACCTCTGAAGATGTTAACAACTACAGGATCTTCTCATCCAACATACAGGAACTCTCCTACCACAACCCTCTCCCTTGCATTCAGTTTATCAAGCCTTCCATCGGGCAATATCAAGGATGCAAAGCTCAGCCAAAGTCATCGTGTTGCGAAGAATAAAGTAGCACAGTTCTGTGCCCTCTGCTTACTACCTGTTTTGTATTAGATCCTTGAATTCAAGTTTTCAAACTGTAGATCTAAACTGCTTTAAATTACTCTGAAGCCCAGGAACATTATGGCCAAGGAGACTGAAAATCTTTGTTACTGAATTTGCCTGTTCTCTCTAGTGGTTGAAATAAAACCTTGACAATGAGAAACTTAAAGTGATATTTTTGAACCATTTAGGGGAGAAAAAATAAGAAAAGGAAAAAAAAAGACAAACCTGGTCAATTTGTTCCCAGCACAATATAATATAAACCTCAGAAAGAACTGCTGAGCATTTAAAGGTGGGGTAAGAAAGGAATTTCCCAGACCTTCTCTTTATAATAGACCACAAAATAGTTAGGGCCCAAAAACATAAATTCTAACATATGTACACACACACCCCCCATGGACAGTATTTAATTCTGCACACCCACAGAGAATACTTAATACTTCGTAGTTCTTTACTTCAAAGAGTTGGATCCACAGTACAAATCAACATAGCCTTATTATAGCTCCATTAACAACAAATCATACCTGCTAAGGAGCCAACCCATTAATTAATCAAACAAACTCATTTGGGGTTTCCACTAAGGATTATGTAGTAGTTTGAAAAATGAGGAGGACACAATAAAACAACCACATAGTTATTATTCCCTCACCAAATGCTTTAAATCCTGGATGTTCTTCTCCTTATGCCCATTTACTGAGTATGGAAGCTGTAACAGAAAGAATATTCTTAAACAGAAGAAAGCTCAAGAGACACTCCACAATCCACACTTTGAGGGAAAAAAGAGAAAGTAACAATTATATTAGATGTTATTTCTACCCAGACAAACTTGAGCAGTGAAGAAATTTCCGAGTTACAGAACAAGAAAACCTTTCATACTTTTCAATAGATCTGTCATTTCTAGTAAGATATTGTTGCCTTGCCAGTGGACTGTTCCCATTTGAAGAGTCATTAAATATCCTTAAAGCAGATGCTGATTGCCCTCAAAAAAAGAAAATTTGGAAAAGACACTGTGGTTGGAAATATGCTATCTGAAAATCTAGACATGCTCCCAGTGAGGTACAAGGCAACCTCAGCTACCAGTGGATCAGGTCAGATGAGCTGCTCCCGTGAGCTGGATGCTGGTGTCAGTCTCACAAAAATCCACTGCAACTCCACTGCAGAAACAGGCAACGTTCCAGAGGTATCCTAAAGGGACTAAGGTCATAGACCTGCCCTCTGCTAAGAAACTGTTTTGGCTTACTTTATATACATCCCACTGACTATGAATTACGTGTCCCTGCCATTCCGTTGCCATTAAACTGATTTCCATGAAATGCAATCTTTGTTTCTTAAGGATTACGGATTTCTCTTTGGCCAAAATACGTCAAGCCTAGTTCTTCTGGAGACTTAGTGGCAGTTCCTGCGTTCCCCACTGCTTGTATCCGTTGGCAGAAATTGGCAGCAGCACACAGGCATTCTTTGGCTGGGATGTGGGAGCACTGTTTGAAGAAAAGCTTCATGTTGTCTTTGGCAGGTGTGCATTTTGCTGAAACAAAAGGTTTAGGCAGGCTCTGCCAGAGCAGTGTGGCCTAGGATGTCACTTGGAAGGGGAGGCAGCAGAAGGCCCTGGTGTGTTTGCTCAACAGGATAAAGGACTCATTCTACAAGGGCCGATTCTGGGCTTGTAAACAGCATGGCATAGAGAGCAAAGACAGGCTTTTCTGCCATGAATAACCAAATTCAAGGCATTCCCAGCAATGCCCAGCAGAAAAGGAATACCTGCAGTAATGAAATCCTACAGACATGGCTATCCTGCTTTACACACACTGCCTTAAATGCCAAGTAATGCCTACATTCTCCACAGCACAAATCTGCACCCAGACTGAACCTTTGAGTGAATGTGGCACTTTCCACCAGGAGCTCCCCAGCCTAAGTCCACTCAAATTTAAGCATCCAGAGAATTTAGAACTGCCCCTTCCCATATTTGCAAAACTGACGTGTAAATTCACAATTGCAGGAATTCAAAAGTCAGTCACGAGGTCTTAAAAACAGAGACAAATAAATGAAAAGTAAGCAGTACTTCTGGATTCCAAAAGAACAAAGTGGGGACTATTTTTATCTGCCTTCTCTTTTCTCAGCCACTGCCACAATTAGGGAACACACTTTCAGGCTATTCTCTACCAGGATCAAGACCAGCAATATGACCCTTTAGTTAATGATAAGGTTTTAATGAAATTCCAAAGTATGACACACCCAAAGTACTGAAAGATTTAATAACACTAAGGCAGATGCAAAACTAACATCACCTTTTCTTGTCAAGCCAAAAGAGATGACAGTAGCTCACGTGGATTTAATTTTATTTGGTTTGCATACCCTGCAGGGCAATTAAATCATTCAGTTTGCAGGCTGAACACTGCATGAAACCATACACAAGACAGATTCTTGACTGAAATTACGTGAAAGTTATACACTGAAAGATATGAGCTTGGGGCTTCAGCTGCAATCTTGTAACCTAACTTTGTCTTCTAGCAGTAGGAAAAGATGACAGAAAACAGGACAACAATGCAAAAGGAGCTAGAAATAAATGCATTAAGGTGGACAATATCACTGTACTACTTTTTCCGCCAGGAGCTGTTGTCTGTGTTCTACCTCACCAGGGAATTAAACGTCTTAGCTAAGACAGTGAATAATTCTCCAGTGGAAATTACAAGGGTAAAAGGAGGCAGCATACAAGAGCAAGAGCTCAAGCTGTAAATTTAAGCTGCATGCAGTTGCCAGTGGATTTTAAATGACCCCCTAAGGAAATGGCCACTGTTTGAGGTCTTCTTTTAATGACAGAATTGCCAGACATGAGTGTGTTTACCTGTCAAATAAACAACACATTGTGCTTTTGGGGTTTTTTTGTACAGAAGGAGTGATGGAGACCAGGAGACTACTAACATCCCTGTTATTCAGAACATCAGATGCTGTCCCAATTTATGCAGACATGAACACTGGTTTTCTGGACCTCCCATAGCAAACAGCACAAAGGATTTTAATATATTTTAGTGCCAGCCACTACCAGTAATGCTATTAAAAATAAGTGTACTGACATAGCACTTATTTTGCCCTTTTCAGCACCCTCCTTTTAAGCTAGCACTTGCTGCTGGAAGAAAGCAGATGAAAGAGTTCATTTACCACCATGTTAAGCCAGCCTCAAATACGATTTTTGGCAAAGGTTTCTTAACAAGACGTTTAAGGAAGCTGATCCAGCAGCAAGCAGTTAGTGTCATAACGCCTCAAGTCAGTCAGAGACCTCTTTGTCTGAAAGCTTAAGTTCCCTTTGTCTGAAGGAAAGACTCACGCACACATTTTCAAAAGCAGCAAAGTGATTAAAAGACTAATTCCTTTTGAATTCATCAGCCCACACCACACAAGCCACTTCTTACCTATCTCTTCCCTACAGTTATTTAGTTACTTACATTATTGATTACCATTAGCTAAATGAAGTCCTTTTAGATGCAGGTTTGCAAACCACCCACCTCTCCCCAGGCTTGTATCCCAAATTTACTACTTACAAGCAGTTGAGAGAGGATAGTGGACAAATATGTTTCACGGGGTAAGAACGTAGAGAAGTGGGATGATCCCAAAGTCAGTGCTTTCCCAGGAAAATGTTAACTAAACCCTGTAAACAGAAGTTCCACAGTGCATTTCAGGTTCCATAAGAGAAGATATGGTTGCCAAGCTAAGAGGCATAGAGTGCATATGGCAAGGAAAATTTGGTCTGAGGGGATGGTTAAAACCTCTCAAACTATTGATTCAGATAAGCCATAGTCCAATATATTAAAACATATTTATAAATCCATCTCTACTGAAATCACTAAGAAACAGGTACTTGATTATATTCAAAGAACTGGGCTTCCATCTGCTGACTTTTAATGAGACTCAAACTCATCTGTGTTGCTCATGGGAACAGTACAGAGCCTAGAAAAAATGACCTGGGTGCTCTTGAAAAGGCAGTTCTGCTCAACCTTTAGCAAAAAAAGAGTCAGTTCCCAGATGGGAGGTAGCGAGGAACCATGGTGCTCAACAGGAGTCACATAGAACAAAATCCGTAGGTGAATGCACTGGAAGCTGGTTTTCACTCGGAGGGTGCAATCCAAGGCATTCTGCTGGTATGAGAATACTGCTACTGAGAATACACCTCCTCACTGGGCAGCAAGTGGAGAGAGAACCAGTCCTCACCTGGAACACCCAGCCTTGCAATGCTTTCCTTCACTCCCAGAGATTCGATCCTCAGAAACTGAGGCTGTGTGCTACAACACTCCAGGTACCAGGTCAGCTCCTATAGGGATGCTGAGCTCCTGGCAGCCAGTGTGAGGAACAAGGAGGTTCACATGACACAGGTCCCACAAAATCCCCCACTTTTCTTTGTCTCACTCATGGCTTCTGCTGACTCTGCATCCATGTACTCCTCCAGCAGCACAGGAAACATTTGGACCTTCCCTATGCCTACTTCCAAATGACTTCATAAGGCATGGAAACTGCTATTAATTGCACTTACTTGAAATTCTACAAAGTACAGGAATTGCCCTTCATGTCTAACAAATATCTGAGTAAAACAAACCTTTTGTGGTCAGTTGTGAAATACCTCAACCATCACAAAATATTCATAATAACCCTTTACTGTCACAAACAGAAGAGCCCGCTTGTTGATAAGGATCAGGTGTTTGGAATGGTGCAGAGAAAGCACATCTCTTAGGGCACTAAGAGGTGGTTCTGCAGCTGTGAGGAGAAATGAGAGAGGAACAACACAGCCAGCAGTTCTCTTGGCAAACCTCGATTTTAACTAGAGTGTTTGCTGTGCCAGAGGCAAGGTGGCAAACACACCATTTCCTTACCTCGCAGGGGTGTGAGGTGAGCTAGTTAACGTCTGCAGAGTACAAAGTCAAAGCTGACTATTACTGCTGGGGTATTACGTCCTACCCAGTTCCTATGCGCTGTAGGACAGGGAACACTGAGCGGAAAATTTCAAATGTAATAGCTGAAGTTATTCACTTTACAAGTTACCTCAATGTTTTTCTTTTCAGATGTCAAAGTACTTTATAGAAAGCAGCTCAGCTAAGCAACTCTCACCCTCTACAATTTGGTTTTGTTTGCTTCCTAACCTAGAAATAGGCATCTCTTGTCTTTATTTCATTTCCAAGTCAAGCCCAAAAAGAAAAATGCTTTGTAGAAAAATCCTGTAATTACTGGATCTGATTTTCATTTGAACTTTTGCTTCATTCGTATGGTACCAACAACTTCTGAATTTCAATGAAGCTAATGTAATTACAATTTATATGGAAGAATGAGGGGGAAAGTTTTTAAGTGAGCACATATTTGATAGACTATATGTCCATAAGAGAAAAAAATGTACTTACAGGATTAATACAGAGTCATTGGAACTGTAATATATGAACCAGCTTTCCTGAAGAATGCAGCCTCCATTTGGGCATTAAAATAAGTGGCTAGATTTTCAAAACTCCCTAGTTTCCACCATGCTGAGCAATTTTGATTATCTGGCCATAAAAATGTCTCAGTGAGAACTGCTGGGTGCCAAGCACTTTTGGAAATCTGGGCTCAATTGTGGCCTCTGAGCATTTAAGAAACCACTAGCTCCAAATGTAAATAATGGTTGTATGAAGCAATGGGTGAAAGTCATATATAAGAGGCATAGATGTGTCTGAAAGTATGTGTATTTTCTTAGCTTCCCTTAAACATCTAATCTGCATCCTACTCCTCCATGTTACCATGCAAAAAACCGTAATCATGTCACAAATCTTTCTTCTGAAATGAAAACAAGCCGCAAAATCCAACTGTGTCCTAAATAAGTTCTGCTTCAATGCATAATCTCAGAGAAAAACTATGAGGATGCTCCTTAATTTTCTGTATTCATCCAAATTACGCAGGATGGTGCCAGCAGAGGATAAACTTAATTACTATTGCAGGAGGAGCCATAAAGTCATTAAGAGCTAGATTATGATGGACAAGTTCATCACACATCTGAAAGCGACACTTTCTTTCCAGTCCCATAAGAAAAACACAAAAGGAATAATACGATTGGAACCAACAAACACTGAAGTCTAACTCATACCAGTGAGTGCATGTTTATGAGCCAACTAACACCTGCACCACTGCTGTTTTTAGCCACCATGAGCCTGTGTGGATTTGCTTCTGGTTGCCTTAGACACCAGCTCACCACAGCCCCTCTTCTCTGGACAGGTCTGCTAATGCCAACTCTTTCAGCAGTGACATTTCAAAATTGTCAGTCACCACTCCTTTTTTCTGAGCTATGTAACCAAAATGGAACAGAAAGAGCATCGTGATCTAGATGGCCAATGGCATAAAAAAATTTGAATACTTAAGGAAAAAAGTATCTGAAAACTGTTTGTAAACAACTTACAGCTTGAAATATATTCAAATGCAATATTTGTTAGTGTTTTCCAGTCACAGGTATAATTATATAAATGTTTATGGAATATTGATAGATAAGATTTGACAAAATTGTGTCATCCTTTTTCTTAAAAATAGTTTTCCCAGCTCAATTTGCAACTATACTACAATAATGTTGTACTTAACTCCAACATCTTTAATAATCTACAAGAAAGTGAGTAACTATCAGCTGATTCAGAAGGTGCAAAGCATTTGCAGTCACTTTACGAAGAGATACTTTCTACTAATCCTACATGCCAGTCACTTTGATTTTGTGAAAAAAAAAAAAGTGTTGTCAGTGCCCCAAGGGACTTTGCAGCTTTGTACAGATGCTGCTAATCTCAATGGTCAGGCCAGAATCACAGAAATAAATCAAACTCCCCACACAGAGCGTCATTAAACATTAAATTAAGCTGGCATTAATTAGCAAAGCATTGGCTAGTAATTTAATGAGAAAGATGGACACAGAGAAAAGGAGGTAAAACAGGAAGACAAAAGATGAGTGGTAAAAGAGCGGCATGAAACATTTTCTTCAATTGCTTTTCATGCTTTTAGAAGAGAATACACAATTCAATGAAGTAACATTTGAACAAAGAGTGTATTTTTGTTCCAATAAACACTTCATTTCCCTCAAATCTGGATTGCAATGCTTCCTCTTTCAAAAGTGCCTCCTATTGACTGGTAATAGTTAATCCCCTCATTTTTAGGTGACTTTACTGAAGGAAGGTGGAGTGGAACCAAGAAAAAGGGTTTTGTTACTTATTTTCCTTCCCTCACTGTTCTCCAAGAGCTTATGAAAAACATATTTTTACCTGTAACAAGATTTCCAACAACTGTGATTTAAATGTGCTAATGGAAATGCTGGGAAAAAAAATGGCAACTTTTACATGTGTGACCATTTCTAAATTAAAATAATGAAACTTCTGTGGTGAAAGCTTTGGCCAGGGTTTGTTTGCTCCCCTCTCCTCCACCCTCCAGCCCCTGCCTCTCCTCCTCTTCAGGTGCTTAAGAAATCAAGTGGCTGTTTTGTGCTTCAATGTAGTAGCTCATAAGGCAAATGGATCAGATAGTGCAGGCCCTTTAGGCCTTTACAACCCAAAACAATTTTTCCTTTTTAACTATATAAGCTAAACATTTCTTCAAAGCACAACTATTAAGCTACACCAAACCCCTCTCATCTGTATCAATCAGAAAGTAACACTCATATGCCAGAAGACGACTGGTGCACTCCCACTCACCAGCTTTAATGAGGATGAGGAAACTGTCTGAAGTTCAAGGGAGCAAAGCATTTGGAAATTTTCTCTTACTACTGCGGTAAACCGTTCTCAGTATGGACTGTTGGACAGAAAGGGCTTCTAGACAGCAACATGACCCCATGTGCAAAGTGATTCAGCAAGGACTCTGAGTGTGCTCCACAGCCCAAGACAAGTTGGGCTCACTGTACCTGCTCAGATCCCTGTGCAGTGCGAGACATCCTACACGGGAGTACGACACAGCAGCTGCTTCTCCCATACACGTGAATATTCAGCAACTGCAGCAAAACTACAATTCCAGCAAGGCTGTTGAATGTCAGGAAATCCTGGGCAAACAGGCAGAGCGCAAAGTTCCTTTCCATTTATCAACAACATTTCAGGACAAATCACACATGGTAGCCCACATTGAATGTTACAGGGCACAGATTACAAATGATCACCACTTGAAAAAAGGAGCCCTTGGCAGCCCAGCACTGATGGCCCTCGTGTACTTTTTTTGGCACAAGTAAACCCACTTGCACTAAAACTTGCACTGTGCTCCATTTTGCACAAATGGCCAGATTTTCAGAATGGCTAAGCTGCCTTTTAGGGTGACTAGACAGATTTTTGGAATGAGTTAAACCCATCTGATGTGTCCTGGATGGAGAAAATACTTTGAATCCTTATTTATTTGCCTAGGTGAGAAGTGAAGCCTTCAGGAAATGTGTGCCCCTAACATCAGATGGCAGTCAGAAACATACTTTGTTTTGGCATCATACAAACCAAAACCTTTTGAATCAGGCCTTGTTAGCATTAGTTTCCAACTTCTACTGGACCAGAACGTTCAAGGTAAACCATCAGATTATCTTTTCCCACTTCATTGCTACTTTTCACCGTGCAAGCCCCATAGAAGGGGAAAGGTCAAGAAGGTTATTATGTAAAGAAGGTTATTATGTATTCTTACAGTTCAGAGCTACCGTTTGTTTTATCCTAGAAGCAAGATGTATTTTAGTAGTGACTGATAGAATGTATCATATATAATCCTATCCAGAGTGGCTACAGTACCTTCTCAGGAGGGAACTCTTGAGGAAGCAGTGATTCCCCTGATGGCTGAGCAGAAGCTGGGAGCAGAAGCTGCAGAGCTCCACACCCCTTTCATTCGCTGAGGACCTACAGAGACACAAAAATTCACACTGTTGCTCCCAGCATTGCACACCACAGACTTTCAGCAGACTGCTGGGGAGGAAAAGGGAACAGATCTTTTTCCTCTTCCCCATCTGTGCTTTTATCATAAACTCACACACAGACCTAACCATGCTCCCTCTCCCAGGCCTGGCAGCCCTGGCCGGTTCTCTCTGCACTGCCTAAGAGGAAGGGCCAGGAAACTACCAGGGGTTAAACTTGCACATACTTTCCATTCAAAGCGCCTATGAATATATGCAAATATCTATCTTTTTTTTAAACCTGGTCACACTACTCACAAAAGTGAGTATATTTACCAGCAAATATTTTTTACACTATCAGCACAATCATGCCTATGTCACTAAACAAAAAATCACATGCACAGAAAAGTGATCTGGTTGTTACAACAGCCTGGTGACAATTTGTTTCATTTCATTTAGCTTTGTTCCATCTTTAGCTCAAGGAAACAAAAAATGCATTTGTCATCTCTGTGCATTTTTTCATCCCAGATACGCTAGGTCAGAGTCATAATGCTGAGAATGGCTCTATTTTTTTAATTGTTCTAATACCTATTAATAATAAATGTTGTGGAATTATATGCAGAATTAATTAGAGGCTCATTGTGGGCGCAAAAGAGATTTTATGAGATGTGCTATATTTATGTATGGACACTGCTGACAAGCAAAGATAAAGGCAAAGCTATTTTTAGTGTTTACAGAAGATAGAATTTGTGTATGTACATAAACATGTGCGCCTGTAAACAACATGCAGAAGGAATTGGTGCCTTTGGGTGCTCATCAGCATGAGCGTCAAGAGACCTTTCAGATCATCTTTGGAGTCCTTTAAAGCATCTGAGTTTCACTATCCAAAAATACAAATTACATCAAACCACTAACAGCCTTCCAAAATTTAATCAGCTATGCATTCATGCAATTTTAGTGTACAAGACTCCATTTTATTCTGAATTTCAGTTCTGTATCTCAGAGTACATTACTCTGCCCATTTCTCATTAAGTACACAATTATTAAAAAGCCTATTTTGGAAAATACGCCATGCAAATGTCTTACAAAAATACAAAAATGTAAATAAAACCACCAAGATTTCAATCACAGCAGAAAAAAAACCGTAAGGAAAAAAGACTTCTTAAACTGTCTTCCATTGTTTAGTGTAATTATTCTTCCAAACTATACTGATTTCTTTGTTGCTGATTATCACACAATGTTGCTAAGCAGGGTTTGTAAAGCTATGCGTAAGATTTGAAAGGAAAAAGAAAATGTGAAGTGTGGATTTGTTTTAAGTCAGCCAAAACAGGTATCTAAATAAACGCCCAAGAATTTTGTTCAGAAAAGAAAAATTATTTCAAATCTGCCCAAAATATCTATGCATTTTACACAACATTTATGCACATAGGATCCTATTTCAATGGTTTTCTGAGGCAGCAACATCATCTGCATTTAGCAGTTAGCTGCCAGCAGAGAGTCGTGATGGATTTGCAGTGTATATTTCTTTCCTATCTATTTTTGAACACTGCAAACATTGACGGTACCTTTGAATTCGATTTCCTCTGTCACTGGCTTTTAACCTGAGAGAAAAAGGAATATGAGCCCTTCGCTCTTGTGTACTTTCATGATTTGAGATATATGGAGGCAGAGGGTCTGTTTAATGGGAAATTATTTCCTAGTATTTTCTGCCTTGCTTGGATTTCCTTTCTTTCTAGTATTTTTAGATCCCAAGATAAAAAACCCCTTGGTTTATTTGTGTTGTAAGACAATCCACCAAATAAAGCACGGATCACTGGGAGACTTTCTTCAATGAAAGGTCCAGTTTAACTGGTTCACTTTTAATTTAATGAATGGCTCTTTCCCTCAGACAAGGAGAAACCGCCACAGACATTTACAAAGACACAAAGCCAACGCCGGGCTGTTTTATGTTAGTTTCTTTTCTTAAAACATTTGTTTTTAACTTGAAATGTTCAAGGCAGAACTTGCAGAGATACAAATCCTTCCGCTTATAGAAACAAATGTGTTTATACAGCCCACGGTAAATAAACCCTAATTAAATGTATCCATCAACTACAGTTCTTTTATATCATTTATTATTTGTTTTCAGAATGTAAGATAATGTTTGAGGGAGACTTATAATTAAATCTTTATCATATAGGAAATACCATTTTTCTTTTAAATATTACATATCCTTTTCTTCTTTAGAAGGCTATCATGTCTGATAGATGCAGCTTCTTACCACCAAATCCAGTACAACTTTCTGTCCTGTTTGGATGTATTTTGACATAAAACATAACCTTTTCATGCCATCAGTTGCTGCCTCTAGTTTAGTCCAACTGGTAATTACTGTGTATTTCTACAAAACATTATTTCCTCTTTTCCTCCTCCTAAGTTAAAATGCAAACAGCTCAGTGAACATAACAGAAAGGGAGGGGGAAAGGGGGGAAAAAAAAAAAAAGAGAGAAAAAGAAAAAAAGAAGAAGAAACAAGAAACAGGCCATCTAATATAGTCCAGAATTTTTTCATTGTTTTTACAGAGGTTTACAGTGAAAAAAGGAAGGAAAAATTCATATTTTGTTGTCTGCCTTTCTAGTGGTTTGAGCTTGTTGTAGAAATAAAGTATTACAAATAGAAACCAGAGAGAGAGAAAAAGGGGGCGGGGGAAAGCTCGTTTAGTTTCCCTTTTTCATTTCCTTTGCTGGAATCCTGGTTTGGAACATCTGAAAACAAAAAGGATTTCAAAGTTCTACGTTTTGTTGTTTAAAGGAGCCCTTAAAGCAGCCGCGGTGCGGGGTTCGTGGTATCACAGCGGCCCCTGGAGGCCGCGGGCCGGGGCACGGCGGCGGCTCGGCCTGGAGCTCCCAAATGATCGCGAATTGCTCACAAACGCTCTTCCCCCTTTTCCCTTCAGCCCCCTTTAGTTGGGCTCTGACCTTGGCCACTTCCGAAAGATTTTAATGTGCTACCTGTGAAACCAGCAAAGGTGGGAGCATGTACGGAGAACTGCTCCGAGTTAGTTAAAGTCTTCACGAACAAACTGCTTTGGTTTTTGTCCTCGCAGCTTAACCCCCATAGTTATAGACTTCACATACGTTTTTTAAACTCTTATGTTTAATAGTACCATACTCAAGCAGGAAAGTGTTCACCACATAAAGCAAAGTCCATCACATTTGTATATAATTTTTTTTTAAAATGTACTGAGTAAAAACCTAGTAGTCATGTACAGATCTAAATACCTGTATTACACAACTGCCGATTCCAGTTCGGGTTCAAAGTTGTGAAATTCAGTTACTTTTCTGAGTAATAAACATATCTAAAGTGTGGTAGACTATCAGGATCCAGTTTATTGTTTCATTAAGGCACAATTCACTATGCAAAATGTCTTGGTGAGTGCAAACCAGAAAATTAATCAATCATTCTGTTTTTGAGACAAGAGTATCTGTTGAGCCCAAGTCTTTTGTTTATCCGATAAAAATTGCTACAGAGGCAGAGACACTTCACTATAATGTTTTAACATTTAAACATGTACAATCAATCATAAATTTGGGCCAATATATCCACAGTTCTTGTTGTTATAAAATTTCAGTTACTGCCTTCACTGTTCTTCTTAATATTGTGTAAACACTTCCTTCCCAAACCAATCTTTTGGGAAAAACTGGATAGAAGGTCACTGCAGCATGAAATCTGACCATTTAATTTTTAGATTACTAGCACACTTATATTTCTTTTCAATGGCAAAGAGAATATTCGGCTCAAGAATTCTTAATTGGACATTTCATGTTCATATCCATAACTTAGATATTTCATGTGATTTTGATACTTCTGATAACTTTTTCCTCCTCTGTATATACTTAAAGAAAATTTAAGAACTCATGAAATAAATCTAATATTTTTAATTCTGGTATTCAAAATGCTTACTTTAAGTGTACCAAGATAATAATAATAATAATAATAATGTCTCCCAGTGGAAACCTGTACAAATACTGTACATCCTTGATATGATCCTATTGTATAGGACAACTAGGTGCAAAAACATTTGTGCTTACAGTGATGCTTTTAAAGAATCTGCAGAACTTTAAACAAGGTTTAATATACAATCAGTGGAGGTGTCTGTCTCATTTACTATCAGAGGAGTTACAAATGTAGCAAGATGTGCACATGTGAAAGTATTTCAAACTCTGTTGACAAAATCGTGAAGTAGGAAAAAATCCACCTATGTCAGATAAAAACCACAATAATTTGTCTTTCATGCCATTATGAATATACATAATCTCCATTTTCCTTTCACACCAAGTACAGAACAAGCATCTCATCCTTCAGTTCTGACACAACCAAGACCTGCATTTCTTACTGCAACAGCCCCTGGATCCAACCTAAGCACTGTTCTGGGAAGGACACAACAGATCTCACTCCTTCCATCTGACCTCCCAGCTTCCAAGCAAGCTCTGTACTTCCTAAACCTGCCAGGAGAAAAGAAACTGACTCAGTGGCTCTAAAACAAATAAAAGCAGACCACCACTGAACCCTAGAAATCATTTGTAAAAACACCTTCAGCCAGTGTTTAACGAATGGTACTGCTCCACTGGGAGGAGAAATCTTTGGTCTCCAACAGTCATTTAAATATCAGTTGGAAATTACAAACTGAAGTAATTGCACTTAAATACAGCTAGAAAATACAGGAGAGATTTTTCTAAGAAATTCATGTAAAATTCTGATTCCCCCAACAGTTGATGTTCTGCCTGGACAGATAAATTATGTTTGTATATAATCCACCACTCTGGAAAACATATTTGCCCCCTTTCTGAGGAAATTAAAGACAATTTTTTAGGGCTGTGACACAAACCAACAAAAGCCAGGAAATGCAGTGTTACGACTGACTTTGCGTTCTTACCTCTCTCATCATTGTGCTTTTTCCCCACAAAACGTACTCACAATAGCGTGAGGCAAGTGGGGAATATCAGAATTAACTTACATTTCCTGGCTTCTTGCAGCTGGTGTCCAAAACCTTACAGTTGTTTAGGCAGAACTGAGTTCTTTTGTATTTCAAGTTTGTGTAGCGCATGCAGAAACACAAAATGCATCTAATTATGAAGTCAACCAAAAGACTGAATAAGCAACTTTTTGCTGCGCTAAGAAAAAAAAAGATAAATCATGGTTTTATTTCTATGTTAGGAATGTGGAAATAACTAACAGAAATAGCTACCAATGAGAAACAAACCCTTTTCTGTCATTAATGCCATAATGCCTTATACTATTCAACATCACAGAGTATTTTGGATTACTTTACCAAGGACAATGGGATGTAAAAACAAGGCCTCAACCTCTAAAGCTTTTTGTATAAGAGTACAGTTGGTGAAACATCCAGGTACATTTGAAGCAAATTGACCAAAAGAAGGCAAGCTACAAAGGGAAAAAAAGCAAGAAAACAAACAAAAAAAATGGACAGTTTGAATGTTACTACTATTAGTAGCTTAATATTTCAGTAATACCGAGTGATGAAAAGACTGAACATACAGGTTTTCTCCATGTTGATTCTCTGCAAGTTCTTTTGCATATTTTCTTCTGCAAAATGTTTAAACTTTAACTATATTTTAGCATTTGAAGCATGATATATGTGCACATAGAACTTCCTGGTGTGTACACAGTTATTCATTAAAACAAGCTTTATGACACACTCAGTTAATTTCTGCATTTTTAAGGTGCATGCAAAAAGTTGTAGGGTTTTTTTTTTTTTTAATGCATTTCGGTTGGATTTCACTGAATGTGTTGTACACCTTGACATTTTAGGTACTTTAATGGGGGTTTTCTTCGTTACAAAAACGAAGTTCTTGAAAGAGAGGTTGGGGGAGGGGGGGAAATCCTTTTAGGAAAAAAGAGGGGGGCAGTATGGGTAAAAGGACTTTATTTTCTAAAGCTCAAATTCCAAAGGAGGAAGACGGGGAGAAATAGGAACTGAAACTAATTTACCTGCATTCCTTTGTCACTGCTTAGCCCTTGACTAGTAAATGATTCCTTTCACTAGCCAATAAAACCAAATCAAAAGCAGGCTTAGGGAGCAGAGGGGGAAGGGGGGCAAGAAAGTAGACGAGAGAATCAACTTAAACTTTGACAAAAAAGAGAAAAAGGGAAGAAAGCAAACTCACTCCTCTTGCTTTCCAGAAGCTCTCAGGAGCTGTATGCCTGACTCCTTGTGCTATCTTTCCCGCATTAGCACAGCACAAAGACATTCCCTACCTGCTTTCTTGCAGCACTAGCTAAGGTTGTTGCATTGTTCCCCAGGACAGATAGAGCTGCTTTTGTCTCCATCCCGCGCTGGTCCCAGCCCCGCCAATTTAGGTACAGTGGGAGGCCCGTACACCTTCGGAGGTGAATGGTATCCCAGACCGGGCTTGCTCGGCACAAACCTGAGGCCTAAGCAGCGGATCTGCGAGACCTGGGAAATGTTCACTTCAAAGAAGGGACGTTCAGCAACATGACAGCAGCATTAAGAGCTCTGAGGATGAGAGCCCGGGATCGTGAACGCTGTGCAAACATGTACCCTGGTATCTTCTCCCCTAGAGCACTTCACATTCTAGAGAAGCAAGACAGGGGTTCAGAGAAGGACACAATGTACTGACAGGGTCGAATTTTCAAAAGTGCCCACATGCTTAAGGTATATTGGAGTGCACTGAAAGATACTTTGAATTCTGTTTTTAATTTTTACTCTATTAATTATTTTTAATAAATCATTAGTGGGAAAAGAGGCAAGATAAGCTCCTCAAAACCAGACACCAGAAAGTATGATATGGAAATTCTTTGTTCTTGAAATCACTACATCATATTTTTAGTATCAAAGGGGCTTCCTCAGGTCTCAGTATATAGCAATTTTCAGAACTGGATTTTGTTTTCTTTCATGCCTCTCTTGACGAAAAAGAAGAGTTGATTAGAATGACAAGGAGGCAGTAAAGACCATAATGAACAGAAAAGCCAAACAGACCTCTCAGTAACACTCACATCTTCAAGTGGCTGTAGTGCTGCCAAATACAAGTCAGGAGGTACAATCACAAGTGGAAATACTAGCTCTAACTCCTGTCAAGGTAAGGATCATTTAAAACTTTGTATTTTAATTTTAAGGCATTATATTTAAATTTTAAGGTATTACAAGTTTGCGCAGAGAGGGCCCAGGGACTGTGTCAGACAGAAGGAGAGCTACAAGCTGCTCCAGCACCTTACATGTGGCTGCTTCACCAACACTCACAATGAGTCCTGAGGACTGCAAACCACACAAAGATGTGGATCGGCAGCAGAGCGAAAATTAGACCAGATTTTACCAAGATATCAGCCCTAAACACTCTCCATAAGCCTATGGTACGTCTACAATAGAGGTTAAGACACAATCACAGACAAGTACTCACCTATTTTCTTCCTGCCTGAATTAGTAGGTTGTGCTCAAATGACCTATATTCATCTCCATGGCAGAGGAAAACATCATCAGTGTAAGCACAGCCATGTATTGTTGTCCGTATCTGTACCGTAAAAGACATAGGCCCATCCTGGGGAACTTGGATGAACTTCCTTCCCAGCAGAGAGGGAGAGCTGCCTCAGGAGACCATGACAGTTCTAGCTGTGGTCAATCAGCAAAATCTTTTTAAACTTAGGGAAAAGCTGCCTCAGTAAATTAGTTTAGCATCCAAAAGCAGGTGAAGCAAGCATTCTTTCCCTTTCAACTTTCAGGCATAGGGAACATTCAAGATTCCCATTGAGCAGTGTTTGGAATTTCACGCGGAGTACAGGGTATTTATTCCTAATTAGCAGCAAATATAACATATACAAGAAAGAATTCTAAAATTCAAAATTTCCCTTTCTATAGTACACATATATATACACACACACCAGGTTTACTGTCCTTGTTTCCAAGATACTCAAGCAACACAACCACAAATAGAGGTGTAGTCTCAAACATCTTGTCATGATGTGTAATATGCGAAAAAGAGTACAGTAAGTATCAGCGTGACAGAAGACTTCAGGAGCTCTGGGTAAGATAAAATGGGAGCGCTGTACCTCCAGAGGACCAATGGTCTGTAATAAAGGATTCCATTTATAGTGATGAAGAAACAGAAAACTAAAATTCCTTGGTGTAGCTTGATGCTGCTCCAAGGCAGGTGTACACACCTCACAGTGTGAACAAAGAACAAGCTCTAGTGCACAAAGCACTCAAATATCAGACAGGATAAATGTTAGTGCTATCAGTCATAATTACCAGAGGATGTAAGATCTAACAGGGACATAAAGCCCCAGAACCAGTACAGTGACACCTATATGCAGATTTATTCTGAAAATGACAGTGACATCTGCCAGCTCATACATCTGCATTCACTGGGGTTCCAAATGTGGACAGCAGAAGCTCTGGATTGGTGACTACCTCAGTCAAATCCCATGGAAGGAAGGCTGCAAAAGGAAGTTATCACAGAAGAAAACACATGGAACATGAGGTCACACTTCTTCCTGGCATCTCAGAAAAATACATCACAGAAGCTTCAGCTTTGCAGTGCAGATGTTAATAAATAAAGTATATTTTTTCCTTCTGTCAGAAGACCTTGACCAGATTTATGCATATGTCAGCTATATCAGACTCATATGGAGGAATGGTAATGGGCAGTAAAAATAACTATTAAAAGCAAATTAAATCAGTAGGAATCTATGACGTCTGTAGCCTACCTGAGAGGAGGTGTTGGGAGCTTGGTTCAAATGAAAGCCACTAAGCCCATGGCAGAGCTGTGTAATGTGAATATGAACAGAAGGAACTGAAGTCGTGAAAATCCAATGGGAATGCTGGGAAAATCTTCGACATTTACTCCAACAAAAGAAATTGTCAAAAGATGGAGCACATAAGAAACAGGTAAAAAAAAAAAATCTCTTTTTGAAAATAAATTATTATACACAGGAAAAGCATTGCCCAGACAACCAAATTCAGTCCAGACTGAGACATTGCTCTATTAAGCATGGTAAGAACATATAAGAAATCCTGGCCCCGTCTTGAAGTATTTGCATTTAAGACGATGAAAGGAATTCATAAATGCTGAATAGCTGAGATGTTCTATGGTCTGTTTGCAGACAAACCATGAACAAAAACAGGGATGGAAAAAATTAAATTAATCAGGAGAAAATACCACCATTACTTATCCTAGCAGACCTCAACAAAGCAAAGGATTGGGTTTTTTTTCAAAATATGCCACTGATCAGTGACAAATATTTTTAACAGTATGAGTGTACAAACATGTATTGCTTTGTGCATTCTTGGACACTAACTGGTAAGGTGGAGTGAGTCAGTCATCAAGTCTAGCTGTAGGAACTTCAGCATATTTAAGGCCTCTAATTTTTCCCACTGGATTCCGCAAAGTTTTTAAGACTAGCAAATTACAATAATATTTTGCTTTGTGAAATAATCTTCCTTGCTCTCCCTAATCTCTTTGTCTCCAAGAAGTCTATAATTTAATGGAGCAGGATGCTTCAAAATATTGCCAAGGCCATTATCTCTAGTGGTATTAATAAACTTGCCTCCAAGACACGCCCATACTCACATTCCCGCGTGTCCCCATTTCACATGGAAGGCACACAGAATGCCTTAGTCCCTGCGGGCAACGTTTCCGAGTGCTATGAAAGAAACAGTGCTAAAGAAATAGGTAGGGCATTGCAGACACAAGAAAAACCACTCTCATATCCACGAGAAAGCAGGGTGAGCAGCCCATTTGCCAAGCTCTAAGTTTCCTGGAGCAAACAAATCGCAGGAACTCCTCAAACAAGCCAGAGCTGGCCACATAAAAAGCGTAACCCCTCCCTTTGGTTGTTACGTTGATAATGGGGCAATCCCTGGCCAGAGGGCTTGAGGACTAGGAAGGCAGCAACAGGAAACTTCGAGATCTAGCTCATGGAATACCATAGTGAAAGACTGCCTACCAGAGCCCAGAAAAATACGTACCCCCATCAACTTCCCCTGATCTAAAAGCATAAAATAGATGGTTCAGGGAGATAAAGTCTTCTCAAAAATGTATAGAAGTGCTTTGTCAGTCACTCGTAATTTGTCTAACAAATACATAAATGCACAGCAGGTTAATACGGGCACAGACACTCGGAGAGGCAAGCAGTGAGCACCTCCATGCACAGAGGTAGCCAGTTAGCTTGCCCCCGTTTGCTTTCTTGGTATCACAGAAACAGGAGATGAGGTTGGTCAGCTACAACCATACCTGCAGGAGGAAAACACCACTGATTTCTGCCATATAGTTCTGCTCCGAGCTTACTCACTGAAAACAATACAGACACAACACATCTCTTAGACCAACTCAGTGCCTGCCATACCCTACTCTCTTCTAGATGCTTTAGGCCACCTCAGATTTAGCTAAGAGCAGGATGATTTGCAAACACTCAAGATCTGGTAGCTTCTTTCCTCCTCTTTCTGCTGATCAGATTTGTTCCCTTTGCTGGCTCTTAAAACATCTGCTAACTCATATCAGGACACTTCACCTCCTCTTAATGCTTTCTACAGCATCTGGTCTATTAGATCAATGCAAGAACCTTCTCCATGCTCCCTTCACAGACTCTCTTTACCACTGAGTAGAGCCCAGGGATACGGTGCAACAGCAGCAAAAGCAGTAGGTGTGCAGTTTTCCACACATACAGCACTGAATTTAGTGGTGACAATGACATCTCTGCCATTTCACACCTGAGTTATTCCTACCTTTTTCCCCTGCATCCTTCAGCATCCCTATACCCATTCCACCTTTGGCTTCCCTGGAAACGCTATCTAAGACGGTACAATCAGTCCTTAAACCACCTGCCTGCTAACAACTACAGAAGTATTGGAGATACTTTATTTTATCTCAGGGGTTCTCAAAAATCTCTCTCTCCAGGCACTACAGAGCTGGGCCAAGGCACCATGTTAAAATAACCAAGCTTTGGGTTTTAGTTTTCACCCAGAGAAGGAAGTACGTTCCATGCTTTGCCATTTCCAGGCCTCTCTTTGAAAACCCTTTCTTTTCTTTAAATAACAAGGGGTAGCAGTCAAGTGAAAGCAAGGGCTACTTGATCCATTGTTTGGCCCCCAGCCAGGTTCTGCTGGTCCCACTTTCCCTCTCAACCGCCCGTTTTTCTATCGGTCCTGTAATTTGGGGAGATTAAGATGTATAGCCTGTAAATTGGCTAAACTTTTCCAGGCTGCTTTAATGAGACTTCATATAATAGGGTTGGCTTTTTTTTTTTTTTTAATATTTTCCTTAACGTGACCCATATGGAAATAAAAAGATGTATTTTTTAATGTATGCTAGATTACGGCCGACATTTTCCTCAAATTAAAATCCATGCTTCAGCAGCAGCATACATTTTCAATGATGTCAAATATATTTTTTCAGCCAACTAGCTGGGGTCACCCTTATAACTCAAAGTTTAAATGTGCTGGATAATCAGTAGAACATGTGAGACTCTGTAGGGCACTGTGGCTGCCTCGGTGCCTGCTCAGGAGCACACAGGGATTATTCTGCTGCAAGGCATTCGGGGCAGGAGATATGGAATAGGACAGGGATAAAGCTCTGCCTTGGAACAAGCTGACAGCACACGGCTCACAGCAGGAACCATGTGGCACCAGCCCATTTCGGCATCAAGCTCTTCCAGTAGAGATCACCAGGACACAATAACCATGCTCAGCTATAGGCTAAGACTAAACTTACAAGCTAAGCTAAAACCACCAGCACCTCTCCATAGACAGATGGGGTGTCTTTTGTTAGGAGATGCCATACAAGCCTTGTCAACCATTCCTGTTATCATTTTGTTGGGAATGATTCCCAGTGGGAGCAGCTACAACCTAAACAAGGGCTGTTCTTAGCTCTGTTCATAGCATATACATTACTAAAGTACTTATTTACCTGATTTTCCCACCCTAAGAATAAAGTTGGAATATTACTTATAGAATATCAAATATTTGGGCCCATTTACACTATCTTTTTAAACCCTGCTTTACAGCAGCTTACACAGACTGCAACTAAGGCTGAATCAGAATTTAAACAAATTTCAACTGACATATCTAGAGAGGCTAAATTCAAACAACTTGGAGAAACACCAAATGTTAAAGCAAAAGAGAGAACAGTAACAATTTCCATATAGAAGTTCTGTTTTCTAACAACTCTTCTAACTCACAACTAGCTGATAATGAATCCACAATTGCTTGGGGAACCACAACACTGGGCTTTCAACTTTAAGTGAGTTGTTTTGTCAGGTTTTTTTTAAATTTCACATTACGGTTTGTGATTAGAAATTGCATGGTCATACACAATACACATCAATTCAGTCCAAAATTCCCATTTCCATCAAAAGGACAACCATTCAGCCTTACAGAAAAATGTATTTTGAGTAATTTCATAGCTGGCACAGGTAACGATAGCTTAGGATGGAAAACTAAAACCTGGCCGATACTTAAAAATTGCATAAGAACACTGGTATTGACTGGGTGTAGAGAGTTACCCCTGTAACCCTAAGATGGATGCATTCAAAATAGGCAAAAAAACCAAAAGCAAGCAACCAAAGCTGATTTGCTTCTGGGGCTTGCCTCGGGTGCAAGGAAATCCTTATAAACTATGTAGAAAAATAGTTCTTTTAAAGCTGTGGCTCCACTCAGCAGATTCAGTGATATAATTGTATCAGGGGTATCAGGGTACTTATAGCAACAAATCCTTTGTAGTTAATGCAACAACACCCACCAAAACTTCATTTACAGTCAAAATGACAGGTAATTAATATACAAGGGATTATGTTACTTCAAATAAGATTCAAAAAAGTTACAGGCTACAAATATCAGGCTTCTCCTATGAAAAAATTTGTTCTGTCACACCTGGCTTGCCCAACTCCTCCATCTTCCCATCACTACTCCACTCCTCTTCTGTTTAATAATTCATCCTGTGATATATTCATTTTTAGCCCAGGTCTCACAGGCACTGAGCCCCCTAGGGCCCTTGCATTATCCCTGTACAACTCCAATGGGGTTTTTACTAAACAACAACAAAGTAACTACTAAATGAACTGTACTAAGAACATATTTATAACTGTGCATATTCAGATTTCCTGGAGAAGCCAGTCCTGCCTTACTTAGTGAAGCACAGATAAGCCACCAAAGGCTCTGGAGCAATTTTATTCCAGGGTGCAGAGGACACAGTGGGAATTAGGGAGAAAATCATGTGACCGTAAAGGTATGGATCTGCTGAACAAGAATAACGGTGTTTTGATGAAAGCTGTCCATAGTCATAAGCAGAAATAAGCATAGTATTGGAAATCCAGACTGGGACACAACCAAACCTTCAGGCTTGTCACTGAAATTAATGTGAAATTGACTGCTGATACTGAAACAGACAACCAAGAGCTTCAAAGCCATTTACAGCATTTCACAAACAATACACACAGGCAAGGCCATCAACTACAACACAAGAAGTTCCAACCCAGCAAGAGGAAGAATTTCCTTTAAAGGAGGGTAGCAGAGCACTGGAACAGACCTAGAGTCTCCCTCTCTGGAGGGATTCCAAACCCACCTGGACGTGTGCCTTTGTCACCTGCGCCAGGTGACCCTGCCTTATAAGGGGATGTGACTGGGTGATCTCCAGAGGTCCCTTCCAACCCTGACTATCCTGTGAACCTGTGAAACCCGCGTTTACTGCGCCTGAGGTCACTGCTCTGCCCTCAGCCACCTCCCGCCGCGAGCGCTCCCTCAGGGACCCCATCACCGCCGTGCCTCGCGCCCCTCCGCGCCTCACGGCTTCCCGCTCTTGAACCTCAGAGGCCGCATCACCGCACCTCGTGCCCCTCCGCGCCTCACGGCTTCCCGCTCTTGAACCTCAGAGACCGCATCACCGCCGCGCCTCGTGCCCCTCCGCGCCTTCGGGCGCCGTGGCTCTTGCTGCCCAGCTGCCACCGCAGCGAGGAGCTGGTCACCTCTGTCCTTCCAGCAGCCCATTCCAGCGCCAAGGACGTCCCAGGCAGGTTTGAGGAGGAGATCGTCTCATATATTAGAGAGTCACAGAATGGTTTGTTTTGTAAGGGACCTTAAGGCTCATCTCGTCCCACCCCCTGCCATAGGCAGGGACACCTTCCACTATCCCAGCTTGCTCCAAGCCCTATCCAACGTGGCCTTGAGCATTCCAGGGATGGGGTAGCCTCAGCTTTTCTGGGCAGCGTGTGCCAGAGCTTCACTTTACAGCATTGGGACCCTGTAAAAGGAGAATGAGGGACTATCGTCAGGTAGGAGATGAGGGTGGCAGTCATTTTCCAAACTCAGCTTTGGGGCGTTCTGTTAAACTCACTTATGGCTTATCGAGTCCAATACAATAAATTTTATTAATTTTATAAATTGGTCACCACAAAGTGGACAGAAAATGGTTTGGTTCCTCCTCCCATTGTGAGGGCTTGAGTGGCCTTTCCCCATCTCCTGGTCCACACTGGCACAAGAAAGACTGAAGCATTCAGATAATACTAAAGGCTGAAACTGAGGCACGTAACAAGAATCAAGATGATTCCTTATAAAATAGTTTCACAGTTGGTTAGAGCAGGATGCTAATAATACTAAGGTTGTAGGTTCAATCCCTGTACGGGCCATATATGTTTAAGAGTTGGACTCGATAATCCTTGTGAGTACCTTCCAACTCAGAATATTCTGTAACTCCAAATCAGTATTTACTCTATACTGTCATGTTTGTTGAAATGGAGCAAAAATATGGAAGGTAATTGAGGCAGTTTCCTGAAAACCAAAAAATTCTCCCTGGGGCTCTCATTGTTCTGACGTTTATCCTCCTTTGTCTCACTCTAAACTCTGTATTTAATCAACTTACTGTCATTGATCAGCCATGCTAAAGCAAGGCTGCAGTTCTCATTGGATATTACTGCATTTTAGCTGAGCACCAGAAGCATTTCTTAATGATGAGCCCTGTTAGATAGTTAAACCCTCTTCCAATGGAACTCACAGAGGCCTTGTTATTACAGCTAGTTGTAATTCCATTGTACAAAATACTCTGTGGGCAGCAGTTTCAGGACAGAACCAAGCTGATGTTCTCTCTCCAGGATTTTGGGGAGTTGCTCTATGAACCATGGGTGTTAGCAGCTGTGGAAAAGCTGGGATTTCCCAGCTGTCTTGCCTAGATTGCTTACACCTGTGTATAATTAAAAGTTCACTTTATAAGCTCTTCAGAACTTTCTGGAAGGTGATTAGTAACCTTGACTCACACTAAATTCATTGAAATTGATCCATTTTCTGTGATAGAGAAAGGTTATATCTGCAGAATCAGGTTCTTTACAAAATGTGGGAATGGGCAAGAGCAGCCTTCATTCAAAATTTGAATATAATATTGATACATTTATTCCTTTTGGTCATCAATATTTTCACACTCTACAGTAGTAACAAAAGCATTAAATTTGCATTTAAATCTCCTTATTCCATAGCTAAAACATTGAACTGTGAAAAAGATTCCAGACTATTTTCTCAGATCATCTGTAGGTGTCCTGTGTTGGCTGGTTTCTTTTGGGAACTGAAGGATGAAATAGAACTAAAAACCAGAGTGGTATCTCAAAATTGCATGATACCCAGATATACCAGAAATCTCATTAAGATATTATGTATTAGAGTTCCATAAAATATTCTCCATCAAACAGGTCTATGGAAATATCCCAAACTATCAAAGTAGAGTACAGAAAAGGGTGAAGAGAAGGAAGGATGCAGATTTTTAAGGAAGTTTGGCGATGCTGAACAGACTAAATCTCTAGTAGGAAATAGGGAAAAAATCAAGAATTGTTTTTGCCTCTGCACTAAGTATTACAGAAATACCCTGCTTTGGCTGATGAGAGGAAAAGACAGGGGAACAGAAGATGGTTTGAATGTTCACTGCCCTGGCAGTGGAGTGTTTTGAAATGTGCTCTGGTACAGCTGTGTTCTGTCACACAGCCACAGGTAGGCAACCTTTGGTCTGCCTACCACGACACGCAGGTAAGAGTGAGTAGTGTCAGCTCATGCCACGTCCCAGCCCTGTCTGTGCACAGCAGGTGCTGCAGGCTCACTGCCTGCTGAAAGCCACCTTGTTTTCCCAGTTAGGCATCCACAGGGTTACTGGAAAACTGCTTCAAGTGGCTATCCGATCCTAGGGAGTGTTTTTCACAACATGGACTGATTCTAATGGACCCTAGAGGGCAACTGGTATTTTCTAGTATTTGCTATGGCACTTCAGGAACGAAAATAGCTCTTGCCAGACTAAACAAGGCTAAATTAAATGAACAAATATCCCTTCTCTAGGACGAGTGCAATAACTTCTAGTTATAGGGCAGTGGAGGAACTGACAGCATCGTTTCTTTTGGATGCAATGATGTCACAGTGCACAGCTTTGGTCTGTTGACTGAGAGAGATGTTGTATTCCCATGTATCTTATCATCAGCACTTTCAAATCAGTTTTACCCTTTTGAGGAAGGGAAGTGAGAGTTGGAGGTTGGATTTTTATTAGGCACAGCTGGTCCGAGGGACGTCATTTGTTCCTAAAGCCAGGGCTGTCTTTCATATGAAACCATGGGGTGGATGGTGGGCAGGGGGAATCACTTGAAGTAGTTTCAACAGCTGGGGGCCAAATCATAGGGAAAAGTGGGGAGAAGTAAAATTTATAATCTATAATTTGAAACCAAAATAAGAATGAGACAAGTTTATTTGAAGGACTGGAAGGAAAAGGATGTGATATATGGCCTGATACAGCCAAGCAAAATGAACACTGCCATTGCACTATTACTTTGCAGACAATCCAAAAAAACCAAAAGGGCCTATTAAGGCTGTCTCTGTGGAAATCTAATTAGGTCATACAAACAATCTCTGTTGTTAATAGGACCCTTTAACCATAGACAGACACCTTAAGAAGTCTGTAGCAGATATAGGAAAGATTCTGATCTATGGTGGGAATAAGAAGTGAACAAGAGCAAAGAAATAACAGATGAGAAATTGGCATAGGAAAGAAAAGGTCTATAAATAGAAGTATTGAAGTAGGAGGGGAACGTGAGAGCCTAATTCTTCCCTATAGGTGACATTGTCCTATTATGTGAGCCATGATCTGCTTTGTTTGCTTGAAGTTAAGGGAATGGAGAAGAGGAATTGGTAGGAAACAATGCATTTTGGGGGGGGGAAAAAAAAGCTTCCAAGGGAAAAACCATGTTAAAAGGATGTGTTTGCTTAGAGTGACTGATAGCAGTGACTACCTGTATCATCCTAGTGAAAGAGAGATAGAGGAAAGTTGGGTGTAAATTAAAATAAAATTACAGCAAGTCCGGTCGGACCACTTCTGGCTTCACGACATCGTGCAAGAAAGGTGTCAAAGGTATGTGGGTCCTTGCTCAGTGCAGACTGGACTTGTTGAGACAGCAACAGCACCAAGTGAACCACTCACACCTACACTGCAAGTGTGGTCCTTCTTCACACTTATCTTCTCTCCCTCCCAAGTTTCCAGGTAGCAAATAACTGTTTCACACCTGTTAGTCCCATTATGTCCCAATAATATTCTGACCACTTCTCTAGCACAGAACCCCACTCCTGTACTTGATACAGCTAAGGGTTGAGTAATATTTTTATGAACATATTCTAGAATCTTGAAAGAGTTATGGACTTAATCACAGCAGGATACTCTGTGGGCCAGCAAATGTTCCTGTTCTGTAGCAGTGTACCTGGAGGGGGAGAATTTAATATCTGAATATCTGCAGAAAGCACACACTGAATGAGCAGTGGTTCATGACATCCTTGGAATGTGCTGTTCAGTCACCAGTGGGTGTACAGTATTCCCATCACCTGAGTCCTGTAACTAGCTCACTTGGGGTGAATTTGCAGGTGGGATATTCACAGCGGCCTGGTTCTGAGCTGCTTGCAACGAGCGATATTGCACACCAACGCTTACAGGTAGTAAAGCATAATTTGAAATTTCAGAGTGTCGCAATCCGCTTACCAATGGCTCAATACTACAAAGAGCCTAATTCAGTACTCAGGATCTTCCCTTGGATATTTAAGTCCCGCTGAATCAGATGCTAAGAGAGTCAAACCATGAGAAAAAAAATACGGCACCTTCATATGCGTTTCGATCCAGTAATGCATGGCCCTGCAGCATTTTATCAGCAGTATTTAAGCTCCTCAATACCCATATGAAAAACAGAGGGGTTATACTGATTTCCTAAAGATTATACAGGAGACCTGCAGTTCAGCCTGTAAAAAGCTGAACTTTTCATCCCAATCCTTAGCTCCTCATTAAGGAACACTGCAAGTATAGCTGTCCCAGGAAAGGAGATGGCTTAGGAGATCTGTTGGGCTTCCTTTCTGCCCTGTTTTCTGTGACTCTGTGCTGTGTTCCGTAAAGCAAGTCTGACACTCTCTACTGCTTGGATATTTAGCCTTGCCAGCAGCAAGTTATAACTAGACAAACCCCAGTGAAGGGACTGTGTCTACTCATACACTGGATAGTTTTTACCAGTATATATTGCCTAGAGCAAAATTGGAATACTGCTACTGTCAGGAGGAAGCCAGGAATTTTAGAAGCGGCTCTGAAAATAATATGAGCTACCTGTAGCAGAATTCCTTCAAACTCAAGTACATCTGCATAGGAATCTACAGAAAAATATCCTTTATTCACAAATCTGTCATCTGTCATTGCATATGCAAGGGAAGCAGTCAAAGAGCTGCCTGGCAGTTCACCCTGCCATGACTGAGCTGCATTTCACTTTAGATTGGGATGGAACTTGTTTACGATAGATCTTTGCCTATTGCAGATGAAACTGCAAAAGTTCGCGACCAGGGGTTTCAAGAAGGCCAAAAATAAGACTGCAAAAGCTAATATAAAGTATTTATAACAAAATAAGCAATCTATATGCCAATTATATATAGGCACCCTGTATATCAGCAGGTGCCACCACATACAGGAAACTCGAGGCAGTGGTTTGGTAGCAAACCAAAGCCAGAGCCGATACGGTGTTTTGCTGGTGACATCATCACTGCTGGATGGCTCTTTTGGAATGAATAACCTCTTCCACATGTCCCTAAGCACACAGCTCCCAAAATTCAATTGCAGTAAGGCTCAAGGACATCCTAAATCACCTTGGGTTAATAAGCAGCAGAAATAGAGGAGGAAGGAGTCCAGGGTTTGTTTTTATTTCACTAGAAATACTTCAGATGAAGCAATTGTTAAATGCATTAGATACAATGCAGGGGAAGCAGGAAATAAAAGCATGAAGGTGGGAGAGATGTTTATATCAGATTAACGTACTGAAAACCTGGTAGGACATAATGCTCTAACTTGTGTATTGCCAGACTAGAAACCATGGCAGCATTCAAGATTGGTTGAGATTCTGTAACTCTTTAATGAGCAGTGTTTTTGTCAGGAGTCTTTGCAGAGGATTGTGTTAAATATTTCAGAATACAGAGGAAGTTTAATGTGAAACTTCCCTGAGGAAAAAAACCCCACAAGAACCCTTGCATTCTCACTCACAAACAGCAAAATTAATTCCCAAGTAGATGATCAGTGAAGGACAAGCAAATATAACTTCCACTTAGACCGAATCTGTAATTCTGGAGTGTAAATGGTACCTTTATCTCTTGCTCTGAACAGGGAAAATTTAAGAAGATACTAATAGATGTGTTAGGGATGAGTAATGCCTGTTTATTTAGAAGTGTTCATAGCAGTTGATCTTCCAGGAACTAACAGGTGAAAATGAGTCCTTAGCCAGTTTATGCTCGTTCACTTTTTAAAGAAGTTGAATTTAATTATTCTGATGTGGTCTTTGCTTATCAGTCTGTATTACAGGGGAAATTGTCTCTAGAGACACTTTTGCATTTAACGTGCCCTGTCATTGCAGCAAAAGGTAAATGCTATTCTAATACTCAGCTTGTGTTTCACTGAATTTTTGAGAATTTTGGCTGCAGCTTCAAGCCTTGCACATCTGTGTGATGCACCACAGAGAATAGCAGGGTTGCATTCCCTGAGACTTTGTGAAGCTGGAATTTTATTATTTAAATAATAATTGGAATATTATTATTATTAATGTTGATTATGTTCCAGTTTCTAAAGACACACAAAGCATAAGTAGTAGAGGTGTAAATACATTCTGAGTGCACAATATACAAAGGATCTTGTCCCTCCAGCTGGAGAAGAGATGAGGGATTTCTCTGCATGTGGTGGATGCCTTCTAAACATCAGGTTTGCCTTCTCCCTCTGCCCCATTATGGTTTTTTTCTCCTTACAATGAATAATAACAAAGTATGAAAACACAAGAACCTGCCCTGAGAAGTGTTTTACTCTCAAGACCTATAGGGAAACCGTTTACAAGAGATGCTACCTCTGTACAAAACAAAGAAGAAAATGCAAAGGTCCTGAAGTTGGAGCCATCTTTCTGCTTTTTGTGAGAAAAACCCGGCTTAGCTTACAAGTGCAATGGGAGAAGTGACCAGTGTCCTACTCAAATTCCCTTTTTCATTTTTGCATGTTGCGCTAAAGAACGCACCACCATTTTGGTTCATGAGAGAAAATTAAAAAGGAAAGACCAAAACACTTGCTAACCTAAGTGGTGGGTGGTTTTTGATTGGTGTCATTTGGCACGTCTTGTGATGTGCACCTGAACTGGACTGAGAAGCTGTGACGCGTGGGCTGTCAATTAGAGAAATGGTACATTCAGAAGTCCCATTACACCACTCATCTCTGCCATTGCCGAATTTTTCCTCACAGTGCAGTATTTTCTCTTGTCCTTTGTTCATTGCTGTCTTAAAACAATTTGAGCATCGTGGTTTCACAAGTCTCTTGCAGACTGCAGTTACCATTCTGCATTTCATCCCATCCTACTCGTTCTACTCCCCGGAGAAGCTGAGGCAATCCCTTCCACTGCCTGGTGTGTTCGCCTTGCCCACCACGGCCAGGGCAGCTGCCAAAGGTGGAGGTGAGCAGGAAGCAGTGAAGGAGAGAGCAGAGGGGAGCACCTGACCCTATGACATCACATTAATAAGAGCTGGTTTAAAATTTCTGTTGATGACCAGCAGTTCAGAGACACTTGACAGTTTTATCACAGTGGAGCACACTGTAATTTCACTGCTTACATGGTGCATGTGCTTGCGTTTTACTGGTGTTTGTCCATCTCCCCACCCATCTGCCACAGTTACCTGAATGCAGTGACTGGAATCCCAAAGTTATTTTGCTCTTATTCTCTCTCTGTCCTATACCACATCACACTGAAAATCCAGTAGGGAAGAATGCCATTTATTTATCCCATTTCACAGGAAATACTGGCAAAGACTGGATATTTTAAAAACTCTGAATAGCACAGGAGTTTGAGTGTTCGACTGAGTGGAATTTTCATCTCAGATGCATTTTTTTTTAGAGACTTCTGCTTTTATGAGCATTTCACCATGTATTTACTGTGTAGAAATGGTTCTCCCTGTCCCAAATCCAACCCCATATCCTCTGCCCACCTCCCATGTTTATAGAGAATGTCATAATCATATGGTGCTGTTGTTGTGCCTGTCACAAAGCAGATGTGTCTAAATGGCAACCTTTCAGGATTCTAGCTCCCTCTTGCAGAGAACTGCAGTTGCAATTGTTTTCAGCTGCATATCCTCATCTCAGACACCTTAAAGACTATGGAGTGGCATCGTGCTGTTTTGGAGGTCCTCATCTTCACATTCTAAAAGCTCTTGGTTAAGTGTGTATTATAAAAATCCCAAACCACATCATACTATCATGCAACACTTGAAATCGTGCATGTAGCAAGCCGAATCTTTACATTAAATCAGCTGAGACAGAGACCTTGACAATCATTTCTCAGAAGCAGAAGTACTGAAGATGCCTGAATTAAGGCAGATTTTTGTAAGCCTTTAGCTCTTCACAGTCCTTCCACAAACAGTGAGAGACTTGTGTGGCAAACTCTTAAGTGTGCAAATCAAGATTGGTCTCAAGACTATTAGCATGTGACAACACTGCATGCTTTTCCATGGCAGCAGGGCACAGTGCCTGGGACACTGAGGAAACAGAGCTGGTGGGTGACCGGGGTGTGCTCCCTGACCTCCCAAGAAGAGAACCCAAGTAGTGTCTGACAAGCCTCGTCCTTCACACCCCGAAACCTTGCTATAAGCACTTTTCCTCCAGACCAGTCAGGGCAGCAAGAGGAGGGCTGGGACAGAGGACAGCAAGCCCAGGGAAGTTTAGTTTAGCAGGCTGTAAATCCCCCTTCCCCTCCTCCCCTCTTTATTGCCTGTCTTTGGAAAACACAATCCGATATAAACCAGAGAGAGTGGAAGCAGGGCAATAAAACTGTACGGCAGGAGCACGAGTGTCGCAGGGGTGTTATATTACTGGCATTCCAAGTGGCTGATGTCAGGCAGTGAGCAGCAGGGCCCACAAACCCAGCAGGGCAAAGAAATGTCCCCACTGTCCTTTGTGGCCCTGTGACATCCCTTCTGTTCAGATCCGTTCTCAACCCTTATACTATTCATCTCGTCTGCCCTTTGCTACTCCAAAGTCCTTGCATTATGATTTCAGGGGCTCTGATTTCCAAGCTGTTCAAGTTGAGCAGTCAGGCCTTTTGACCACAAGTCAAGATATTCTTGAAATTCACAATGTGTTGTCTGATCCATGTGTAATAGGATCAGCAGTGCCACACTTACAAAAATTATTTCTTGATATGCACATGGCTGGATTAAAATACACGTGTATTGATTTATTTTAAAAGTTAATTTATGTGAACTCAACTCTTTTTAGATAGGGCCAAGAGTCTCAAAACCGGTTAGCGGTTCTGAGTGCCCTACATGAGTGATGGTTTTCACAGGACTGGCTCCCAGCATTTTCTGAAAACCAGGCACCTTTAAGGTACTGTTAATTATCCACTTAAAAGAGTTTTCAACTGTCTTTGCCAATGCTTGCTGTGAAAAATTGAAGGAAAGACACTTAACCACAAGTTCTGAGGTATAAATATTGCTCAGAAACTCAGACGTACTTCCATTCACAGGAGTTGGCACAAGTATGATTTCTTGGGGCTAAGTTTCTTTCTTAGTTGTCTTCAGTTAGGTGTTTGCTATAAATTAACTTGCAAAGCTCATATAATTGGTAGACTGAAAGAAATATCTCTGGAAAAGAATTCATCCTGCTTTTTTTCGGATACGGTCACACAATCAAAATTAAGCCAGCTTAAGTCAAGATGCATAACTCATGTTCTTCTGTCTCTTCTCGTTGTTGGTATTGTTCAGAGTTGGTTTGGGTTGGATCAGTTTCCCAACTCGATTTGTTCCACAGCTGTATGAATGCTTGCTGGCACACGAGGCATGGGGAAACATGCAGCTAAGGACAGGGGAATATGAGGTGAACTTTTGGGGACAGCCTCCCCTTATGTGGACTTAGAGCAGCCCTTTAACAGCAGCCTCAGAGATGCGTATCACAATGGCTTTGTCAGCCTCTAGGTTTGCACTTCTTTCTGTGGAGTTAGGAGATGTAACAAACTTAGAGACCTCACTTTGGACAACCAAAGTTTGGTGAGGTGAATCTCACCATTATTTATCATTTAATTATATTCCAGTTCTGAGGAGTACTCAGCAGTGCCAATATGCTCATTGAAATGGTAAATTCTGAATGTATATTCACTGAGCCCTGGGCTTGAATTTCTCTGCCATTTTATAAATATGACACATGTACTCTGGGGTAGTTTCGGAGCATGTCGGGAAAAAACATCCAAATTAACTTTTGAAGTGGACCAATTAAAGCATAGTAAATCCCTGTGTAGACACTCTTCCTGAGTATCAAAGAGGCCTTAATTCAGGTCAACCTAATTTATTTTGTATTGAAGTAAAACAAATCAAATAAAGGTCCCTTTAATCCTAAATGAGAGTGCCTGTGCAGGCGGGTGGAGGGGGCTTAACGCTATTCAGAATTTAATGGCATTTGATAGCAATTACTTAGAATAATCTCCTTTATGAGGTTTTTGGACACTCCTCTCAAATTCAGTAGCACTATTTGTTTAATTATATGGAATAAAGATGACATTGAAGAGTTAACGTTGGAAATGCAATTCCAAAGGGTTTTCTGTACATGAAATATTGAGATTTTGAATGACCAAGGAAGCAGGAAAAGGACATGTGATTATCTCACCATTATAGATAAGCATTGTTCTTCATATCATTTATTTGTACGCATTTCTCCAAGTCTGCATAGCACTTATATTTATATCTGAGTTAACTTTTTGGTTCAACACAGCACTCTGAAGAGAAAGCTGTTAGACTGCTGATTGAGTTTCCTGGTCTACGTAGGAAGGGAGGTTCTCTTCATTCTCTTCTCCATCCAGATGGATATTTAATGTACAGAGTATCATACTATTTTGCATGAACATATAACACCTTTAATCCTGTGATCCTAAAATGCCTTCCAAATGTCAGTGAACAAAGCCTCTGCTCTGGCCCTGAGAAAATCAGAGAAGTGCCATTATCTCAAATTTACAGATAGGACAGACACGATCCTAAGAAGTGAATTGTCTTGCCTAAGGTCACGCACAAGGAGAGAACGACTGCATGGAATGAAACCAATTCTTCTAAATCCCTGTCTCGTGACTCAGTCACAAGACTGCCCTTCTCTATTGTTTTATAACAAGCCTTATTTCCACTATCTCCCCTTCCAGAAATTCTGCTGTCAATACAGTCTTTTCTGTGGTAGCCACATTGTCTGGCAGTATCTATTAGGAAAGATGGAGGAGTTACTGGTGGTATGGCTTAGGGCTGCTGTGGCACTTGAGTGTGGTGGGGTCTTTCTGCTCCTAATCCGTTGTATCAGCTCCTGGCAATTCAAGCCCTGTCTACTGAATTGCTGGGGGTGAAAGGTCAATGCATTAAGCATAGCAGATTAATACACTGCAGTAAATCCCAGAACCAGCACTTTAAGGAGCCAGTAATATTTCACACATGATTGTTCTACCAATTGATTGCACCATCTTGTGAGTGCGTTGTGTGTGTGTATTTCTTTGACTCCATTTACGAGCTTTCCCAAGCTCCCCTGTTTAGTGGAGATTGCTGTGTCCCACACTGGTTGCACTTTGATCAGGGAAATTCAATACCTGAGGTCTGGGCTTTATAGGAAAGCAAGGTCCAGATTAAGGGAATTAGCCACAGTATATCACAACTAATAAAAGAGTGATTGAGCCCCACCACAGTGCTGCCCCAGGGGATGGGAGGAAAAAGGAGGGGGGCAGTTAGAGGAAGGGGAGGAAGACTTGCAGATAAAGCCATGTCTGTAATTAGAAATGAATAAACTTGCTATCACATCATGCCTCTTATGGTTCTAGCAACCAAAGCAACATCTTTTCATAAAATGTTGCAACTATAGCCTTTTCTTTCCTTTTTTCCTTTCCCGTTTCTTCCTGTTAACCTTGTCCATTCCCACATTTTCAGTGCAACTAAATTACAAGTCTTTTTAGGAATTTTTTGGAGAAATTAAATTGCATATTTGTCTAATTCTTATGTCCATTTCATGACAGTGATTAAATAACTCAGGTCGCTAGAAGCTGCAATTTCGGACACTTGACAAAAGCAAGAGTAGGAGCACCAACCATTGTGTGGATGCTGGGATTTCTCTCAAGATAAGCCTTGAGAGTTTTGTGAAGAGCTGCCTATTGTTATTATGAACCCAGTCAGAATCATCAATCTTTCTTTATCCATACTACTTTAAAGAAAAAAAAAAATCTAATCAGATCTGAGCATGTAGTTTGCTCTTGGACTAAGAAAATTGCTGCAATGATTTGCTTGGAAGGTTGTCACAATAATACGCCAAGACACAGTGTAACATCTACATAACTAAATCAGGAGATAGTAAGTTTTATTATTTTACAGACAGTCACTGAGGAAAGATTATTGATTATTCTATTAGAGAGAATCAGACTGCTGCAAAATCCAAATTATTCGGTTACAAAAAGACTTTGTGTAAACTGTCTTCACTAAGGCTGTGAGCTTCACTTTGCTCTAATTTCCTTGCCCATTTTTTCCCAAGTTCTTAATCCAGACCAAACTTCCCTTGAGTTTTTCTTATTCTTTTTAAAGATCTTTGCTTGAACTAGGAGTGGCAAAAAGAGTAGAAAAAGGCCCAGCATATAATGCCTGTGTCTGGCATCTCCTTTGTCATACACACGGCTGGGGCTGGGTACACTGATAGAGATGCAGTTGTACATGAACAGCCTTGATTTGTTTCCCAAACTGAGTACTTGATTTTTCAGTTTTGATGTTCTTTGTCCATGATATTTGTTTGGAAAACAAATACAGAAAAATACCTAATTTTATAGCATCTCTTTGCATTTAGATGTCTGTTAATGTAATGATTTTGGTGCTTATTAATTTGAATCTGCAAAAGCATTTTAGCATACACCTAATGTGACTTGTGTGTTTTAGGATTTTTCTTGGAGTCAGGGTTAAGTCCTTCAGTGAATCAGAGTTACAGCAATTTAAACTAGACACATAATGAAAGGAGGAGTGTATTAACCATAATTAGCGCCTTGCAGAGTTTTAGGATTTCTTTGTGTTGGATAAACATCAGCATCCTCTCCGATGTGAAATTCCTATCTGTTTTACTAAATCTTTTCATTTCAATGCTCTTCAGCATTCCAGCATGAACAATGGTGAACATCGAAGCCAAAGGAAAGAGTGTGTTGAACTAAATGCATATTTGATCAGGTTCCTAGAATCCATTTTCACATATTATTTATTGTTAGTGTTTATTATTATTGTATAAAGTAGATGGCTACATAAATAGATATTCTGTCTAATTAGGCTGGTCTGCCTGAAATCCTCATTCATTTGCAGGATAATGCATTTTCAGTCAAATGGCACAACAGTATTGATTAATCACCGTAACTCCTGACAGTGTTTTTTAGAACAACTGACTGTTCACGGTATTTTGAAAGCACAGGCAAATTTTTTTTCTTTTTTTGTCCTCTTATGCCAGCTCATTAAATTTGCCCCAAGTTTTCAGAAGTACATAATTTTCTTCCAGGGTCAGGATTTCCTGCTTTCTAACACTTTTGTTTTCCTTAAGACCAGGAATCATCGTGCCAAAGCACACATTTGTGCTTGTCTCATTCTCTCTAAGCAAATAGGTTACCAGCCTCCTCAGCTTTCATATCATTACAAGAGGAGATAGAAAAAATGAACAGAAAAGAAGGTTCAATTCAAGTTAGTTATGTTGTGAAAAGCTATCAGTAATTCAAGACAAATGGTTGGTTGATTTGAGCAGGAAATTTTGGGTAAATATCAATTCCTAGAAAGATCTTTTCCTTGACACAAAAATTGAGCCATCACTTTGAATTGTCTGTCAAAAGCAGGCTAAACTCAACAGCAAAATTATATATATTAGTTGAGACAGTGACAGCACTGAAACGTATTAAACTTGCCTGAGTACAAGCAAACCCTCTTTATTGTGGTACAGAAGTTAAGCACTCATGAACATACTATTTTATTTGAAATTAAAATGTAAATATGGTGGAGAATTTCAGTTTTGTAATTACCTGCTTTTAAAAACTTAAACCTAAACTTTGTGTCCCATGAAATCTTACTAGATGATGTGCTCTTATGTAGTCTGTTACCTCACAATAATTAAAGACCAGCTCAAGCAACTTTGTGTGTGACAACACAGCAGCTCTACCTTCTCTTACTGAAGATGGTCAGCGCTGAGCAGTTCTTCCCTCTCTAATCCCCCAGTATCACTTGTGATTCTGCATTACTCATAGTTTGTGCTGGTTTAGATTATCTCCTTTCATTATTTCATTATTCATCTGCCAAATAACAGGGAAAAAAATACAAACCCCACTTTCTCTAAAAAAACCCCTCTAATTGTCACATCAGATGATGCCTTTAACCCAATGTCCTCTGCATGAATGGACCATGGATCTGAGTATGAGACAAAGTTGTCAGAGGAAATCATGTCAATAAACAAACTTGAGAAACCCATTTTAAATCAAAAAAACCCAGAGCAATCAATGTACCTCATGCACTTCATCTTTTCTTAGCATCCCCAGTCCAGTCCCTGATACCCCTCCATGCTACAACTAGTATGAGTTTACTTCACAGTCCTGAAATTTTAACATTTTAATTAGGCAAAGTTTTGTCCCGTAAAAGCTAAACTCTCCCAGAAATGCCTAGGTAAGAGCCAAATACTGAAAACCTTTATGTATACAGTAATCCCTTTTCATACAGTACTGCCATACAGCTAAGAAATTGATTTCTTTCAGAAGAAAACAATAGAGCAGCACCCATTTGTTCTTAGTTAAATATTAGATGAAATTACTTAAATGCAAAATTTGTGGCATTCATTCGGTACAGGATTCAGACTAGTTTTTTAACTGCTTTGTTACTTTTTCCAATCCATGGTGAGGGATTAACTACCACTTCTTTAGGCATTTATTCCTGCTTCTATTCAAGTGAATGGTAAAATTCTGATAGGTTTGAACAGTGAAGAATCAAGGCTGATAAAAAGTCTACTGAAGATTCCCATCAATCCCCATAGTCTTTGCAGCAGGATCCCACATGAGTGCAAACTTGAAGCAGCTCAGTGGAGTTATTTAGAATAACCCAAAACAAGTCTGTAACTGTAACTTGAGCCTGTTTTATAAAGTGACAGGAAATGAAGACACTGTTGATGGGCAGAACTCAGGAAATTGATTAAACCCCTCAAAATCTCTCTTTTGAGATCCATCTGCACAAGCAGCAGATGAATGCTACTAGTGATGATGAAATGCCAGTGAGCAGGGCCAGCCCACATCAACTGTTTCATGACTACTTGCCAGACAAACAGATTGCTTGTCAGAGCAGCAGGAAAGAAATACTTGGACTGCCAATAACCAGAAATTGAAAATCTGTCAAGGTCAGTCCCTCCCTTGGATCCCAAGGCTCGGGTGTTGACTTCTGATCCCTCCTGAGAACGTGATAAAATTCATATAAACTAAAACTACTTCTAAAGTAGTTACGTAGGTAGCAGCTAGGCATGAAAAGATTTGTATGAGGATATCCTAAGCTCTGCCAAACAGAATGCACATTGCTGTATAAAAGCCATCCAGGCAGGACATTAAAGTTATGATGCTGTCATCTCCACATAGTCATGAAAAATACTTTCGTAAGATTTCCACATCCAGCTCAGTTAGCATATTCCCACTTCCAACTAGACTGTACCTTCCAGTAATGCTTTAAGTCCAGTCTCAGGTATCCAATAATATTTATCTTTCATTCTAGCACTTTTTATCCATTCATGTCAATATATGTCTTTTAAAGAAAGCCCATTTGTCCTTATCATTTCACAGATAGGGACAAAATGATTTACTCAAAACACTCCAGTGGCAGAGCCAGCAATAAATGCAGTTTCCTGACTCAGTGCCCTTTTGCTGACCACACTGTGCTAGTCTAACATTGCCTAATATCTGCAATCATATACAACAGCCTAGTTATCAACCCCCCATTATCTGTAACAACATGTACTGTAGTGTTTGGCTCCTCTAAGAAATGAGAGACTAGCACAATATTAGGTATAATTTTCTGATTTTGATTACTGTTGCCCTAAATGGATAGTATCACGGTTACCTCCTCCCCATCCTTCTGTTCCTATTCAATCATGTATTTTGAAACCATTTACTGAATAAAACTTCACTCTATCAAGGGGTCTGGAGAGATTTTGACCTATACAGTGCTAATATTATTATTCTTTTTTGTTTAAAAGAGGCCCTTTTTAAAATGGGAACATCAACTCCAGTCCAGATTATCAGTATGGGTTCTATGTTCCTTTTACCTGCACTCCAGGTATCTTTTTCCTGTATTTACAGAACACTGTAAACAATTGTCACTGGGACAGCTCAGTGCAGACCTTTTGTCCATACAACACGTGGGCTTGTTCATCCTGTACTTGAGCTGGTACCACTTAGCCTCCCACCGTCACCATCTACTACAGCACAGGGAGTACTAATGTTTTGTAGGAACAGGTTCTGACTAAGCCCTCAGGCCTCCAGTTTTTCCTAAGGGATAAAGAATAGAACACTCAGGGCTGTGGTTAGTAGAAGGTGAGCAAAAGGCTTCCCAGGTCAGCTTGAAATCAAATGCATTGAGGAGTATTTTCTTTGAATGTGTTCTCACAAGATATTCAGAATGTTTTCAGCGCTTCCTTATGTAATGATGACAGTGTGCAAGCAGCTTCCTTGGCACTCACAGAGTGCAAAGCTTTGGTTTGGGAAGCTGACAGATCTTACACCTTAGAGATGACTATCATTTTACCCTGGCAGCTTCTAGTTCTAGGCTGCCACATTTGGCATGGCTTCTCATCACCATTATGCACTGGTAGACACAATACATAACATTTTTTAGTCAGGCTGCTATGATGAAAAGCCTTTTCTACACTGTGATTCTGGCTGATCTCCTCTTGCCTGGGGTAATCCTAACAAATGAAGTGCTGCAGTCTGGAGTGAATGTCAGTATACACATGTTCAGAAAGGGCAAGTTTATTGCTAAAGATAACATGGAAATAATACAGTGAAGTCAGTATCTCAGTGTGGTGATGCCCCCAGTATGGACTCCTGTAACTGCAGACTCATGTACACAAAGCCTGCTGTAGCCTTCTATTAATTTGTTTTCATCTGGCTTTGTAACCACTTGGTGCATGAGAACATGTGAAAAGCCACAGACAGTTTTAAGATCTGTTTTCCCTATGATTCTAATGACATGGAGGGTTGTGGAGTTCAGGAGATCCCAGAAGAATCATCACAAAGGGACAAAGGTTGTTTGACCTGAGCATCCTTGATCTTCTGTACATAAGGCTAGTTTGAACTGGGAACTGAGGTATAGGTAACTATAAAAGGCAGTAGTAGAGAGGGAGAAAAATCTGCTGCTTGGGATCTGTGTACTTGGATTGGCCATAGTTCTGTGTAAACAACTGGAGAAATCCAGACTTCCACTGTATAAATGAAGACAGCTTTTCCTGGGGAAATCTGGCCTGGCCTTCCACAGGCACAGAATGCCTTGAAGCAGCAATAGGAAGATGATAGAAAAGTCCAGTGAATAAAAAATTGAGATAGATACCTAGCACCCCAAGAATTTCTGTGATTGCACATGGTACATCAGAGGATTTGGGCAAGCTTCAAAACTGGGAAAGCTTGGGACAACTTTTAAATTGCCCTTCTGTCCTCACAAGTGGCACCGTGTCCTCTGACCCTACTCTGCTGTTGAGTGATGGCACTTCCACACAGTTTCCACACAAGTTGGTTGCCTAAGGAAGACTCCCACAGAAGTGAGTCCTCAAGGCCATACTGAGATAAACTGAATGCTTACCCCTTCACTATGATTCTGTCAAATTTTCCAGCAGGTACTCAGAAAAATATTTCACTGCCCTAAAGGCAGGTTCTTAATTTACTTCCTGCCCTGCACGGTGTCTCACTCTTGCTTGTGTTTTTCTCTTTATTTTGAGGGTAGGGGACTGGGTTTTTATGGTGGCCATGTTAATCGTATCCCTGGTGGTCACAAAGGAGTTTAATAAAAGGGGTGGGTGGCTGGGTTAATTATTTTTTCCATCTGTCTTAGGAGAAGAGTGTTTTAAATAAATACAGCTCTGTTGGAGCAGAGGGGTTGCAAGGGTAACGTTTTTTGTTTCTCTTCTTTCGTCACCCACCACCCTCCTTCCCACTCCCTAAGTTTATTTCCTGCTGTGGAGACAAGTGACTTAATAAACTATTATTTATTTGTTAAAGATGGCTCTTTCCAGCACGAGCTTTCCTGCTGGGGAGATGAGTGTCTATAAAATATTTCCAGAGGTACCTCCTTTAAAGATTTAGTGGATTTCCCAATAGCACTCTCCAAGTCCTGCTGGTGTAAAAGTTGCTGGCTGTTTATTTTTCAACATGTCTAAGAGCCTGAATGATGGAACAAGAGGAAAGTTTTGTTCTTCCACAATTTTTTTAATCAGCTTCTACTTTCAGTCTCAGTTCTGTACAGCAGGAGCAAACTTCCAAGGCAGCACTGAGCCCTATTTTGTTTAACAAGGCTCTGGTTTAGCTCAACTTTATACCATGCAGATTTGCTAAGCAGGATTAAGACCTTCATTTTAAACAACTTCATGAACAGTTGCTGAGCAGGGAGGCTTGAAGTTAAATTCTGGGCTTGAAGGCACTGGGCCACAGATCTCAGCATCACAATGGCCAACTCAGTCTTTTTAATGTTTCAAGACAAGTTATTTTTTTACCACACCAGCATCTATGGAGGAGATTGTAAATACAATAGGTTCCTGCTGCTCAGCATGGACTTACTTTCACTACTGACACATCGATTCATTTTTTTAAGAGCAGACTTTCATTTCTATTTTTTTTGCTCCAAATTCAGTCTGCCATGCTAAGTGCTGTGTCCAACACCTTTCTGCTTTTCTCATAGAAGTCAGTAGAATATACTACATAAATACCGCACACTAAGGGTATATACCCTCACAAATGGTATACAGTTTCTTCTTCAATATGATAGGGTTAGGAATTACTACTGTAGTAATCATGCAGTGTGTGTAACAACCTTCATACACAATACAGCGTTACAGCCTGGTGGCCCAGACAAGCTTAACCTGCCAACTTCAGGAGCAATGACTCTATACAGTATCGTGTAATTTGCTTTTTATAACCTCCCTGTATTGCCTCAGTCCCAAAGCCACAGGTGAAACCCCACCTTTGGGTCCAATTCTTCCTTGGGAGAAATCCTTGAAGTTGATAGATTGGAGGTATGAAGACACCAACCAACCCAGTGCCTCTTTTGGGTGAAAACTTGCTCCCATGTGGAGTTTTGATCCAAGTTCTGGTTGTTGGGTGCTGGTGTTGGACCTGGCACAACTTTTAAGCCTGGAGTTTGGCATATTTAGGAGCTACTTGAAGCAGGAGAGTACTCGGGAACCTTCCAAAAGCAAGGAGCTCAGTGTGGTTCTCTGCTTCCCCCAGGTGGAGGCATCTGTGCTGGCATGGCTCGGAGATGGGCACGGCCTCTGCTGAGAGCTTTCCTCAGCAGAGGGGAGAATAAATTACTAGGGAATCCCTGAGACAAACTGGGTGGGAGGAGGAGGCTACTGAACAGAAGTCTACTGGAGACACAAGGAAGGAGGAATTCCCAGCTTGGGAAGTAGGTAGAATAAGACTGAGACGACCAAGATATGTGACTGGTCACTCTCTGTCCACTGTTCTGGGTGAGTGGTATGTGAGACTCTGCCTGAAATCTTGATTGAGCAAAAATGCCATCTTGCCATCATAGGATGGGCTCGGGATTCTCTCAGTGCTTGTGCATTACTGCTGAAAGTGTTCCAGGAATATTTGTGTTCACCACCTAGCTGAACTAAGAGGGGGAGCACCAAGAAGATTTGAGAGAAGAGCTGAAACATCACTAGAAAGAGGAAGACACTGACTTCAGTTCTTTAAGCCTGGCCTTACAGTGTTTGAGCCAACAGGTAGGACTCCTGCACCATCTCACATTGTAAGAGAAGCCAACTGGATTGCCTTGAGCCACAGGTCCACACCAGGCAGGTCACTCTGAATGTAGCTGCTTGGGACGTTAATTCTTTCCAATATGTGAAAAGTTGCAGAGAAGTTGCTTCTCCGCTAGGTACAAGGGGAAGGAAAGAGCCTGGAGAGGGAGCAGAAAATACTTCTGAAGTGTAACTACTGAAAGATGCAGTGGAATCTGCTGGGAAGTGCAGGGCTCAGTCCCCTGTGATGATGACCTTGTGTTGAACAGAAAAGAATGCAGAAAAAGTAGAGAAGGCTTGGAAAATGGTTCTTTTTTGACAACTCGATTGTCTAATCACAGGAGGGCCCTGAAGAGAGATGAACCAGTGCACGATTAGAAACCAAGAGAGTGGATGTTGGAAGCAGACTTAGCCAGCAACGACTGGCAGCTGTATAAAATTCTGGAGACAGATAATTGTAATCAAGATTCAGTCCCACTGAGACAACTAGTTATGTGAATACAAACCAGAGCACAGCCAACTGAATGGAAAAAAAATATTTCATTCCTATATAAGACTGAAAAAAGCTAGGAAAAAGACGTGAAGAGACACCCTATGTACGATGAATAAAATTATTATATTATTTGAAACTTTTAAATCACAGGCATTATTCAACATCCTAACTATGCATACATCTACTCAGAGTGGCCTTATCTGCAAGGGCCACTTAGAGGTTGTGGTTTTACCCTTGTTCCAGATTTGGCATTTTTTTGCTTACACAAAACACTGGTTGAAATCGGAGCATTCTGAAACATGCCTGGATTTAAAGCAGTGGAATCTGAAATCAGGACCCTTCCCTTAGCTGTGGCATCACCTTTCTCATTTTGTCCTCATTGATTTCAAGTCTTGCATGTGTAATAAAGTAAACACTTCAAGATTTGGCCCATAGCAGGAGTCATAAATTCTTTGGTTTTGAAGACCTGATCCTTCATCCACTGATGTTAATAGAGGAATTCTTATTTGACGTCATTTGGGAGGAACAGGTCCCAAGGCGTTTGTTGTCAGGCATATCAAAGCAACTATTTTGTATTGAAAGTAAATTAAAATGCAATATTCCTACATTTGCTAGGAGTGTAAATCTCAGCACTGCAAATCAAATTAATTGTATATCTATGTCCAATATTTCAAATGAAACCTGTGACAGTCAGGTAAGTTGTTCAATAACTGATCTTTTAAAAACATCAGAGCAAGATTATTCAAAGGATTACTTCAAACTATTTAGTGGCTGAAGCACAAAATGGTCTAGATTTAAAGCTTAAGTATAGCAATTTAATTTGAAGTTTCTCTGTATTTTCTCAAGGATGCTTGAGGACAGAATGTCACCTGAATGAGCTACTCCCTACACTAACCAGAAGGTGACTGGACAATTTACATCTGTATACTTATTGAAAGGAAGGCTGAAGAATCATTTTTGTCGGTGAGTTTCTGAGGCAAGCAGAAACCAACAATGTTATGTGGAAAAACAAGCTCTAAGAGAGAAAGAGGAAAAAAAAAATTCTGAATTGTCTCTGCTCATATCCAGCTTCAGAATAATGTGAGGATATTGAGGATAATTCTTAATGCATCGTTTTTAGATCATTCCCCATTTAGTTTAGCAACACACCCCACACCTCACTTTTGTTCAGTTTTTTACAGAACATTTCTGACACTATAAATTCACTATGTAGGGTTACATCCTTATTTTAGGAAGGAGTAGTTCCTCTGCTTGTCATGCCAATACTTGGCTGTTTTAAGTGATTTATGTATTTTACTTGTTGTGGAAGTCTTAGTGTATTTGTGTGTATACACATACTACAGATATAGGTATAAGTAAATGAGTTTCTTTTTTGTTTTTCTGTAAAGTTTCTTTCTAGGGAAGGCAACTATTTCTAGGTTTTTATAAGCTGATGGAACAGGCTTGTCAAATAGTCTTTATGAGAGAAGAAACAGGAAGATGGTTTGGTTTGCAGACAGAGGGTTATTGGGCAATTATGTTTTTTATAGAGCTGTTGTAGGACAAATCACGGGCCTGCTTTTGCCTTTGATGCTACGAGGCAGACGGCCCAATAAAGATCAGAACAAGGGAGGGCAAAGGGGGTCAGGGACAGAGCCTTCCCTTGGGGTCCCGCTTCTGCCGCTCGCCTCAGAAACCAGACACCCCTTCCAGATGCACCATAGCTCCACTGTGACCCTCCTGATGGGCTGTGCTGGGAAACTGGGAGTGCTCCAGGAAGTGTTCACCCTGCACAGCCAGCTCCAGGGTTACATGGATGCTGGGGAGAAAGCTGCCCTCTGTGGTGTCCTGGCACAACCAAGGAGATTGTTTGCTCCTGTGTCTATAAAAAGCCAATGTACAAGAAACTTTGTATGGAAAAAAACCAACTTAGCTTGTGCAAAGTTGTATAACTGGCAAAACTCTCCCTGCATGTGTCCCTTTTTTGATATCTCTTTCCTTTTGTACTGTCTGAACTCATCTTTCAGCCACTGTCTAACTTTTCACAATTAGGAAGAATTCTCCTTGGGGCGAGTTGTCCTATCAATTTTTCTTTTGTTTCACCTTCATCTGTAGCAGTTGGTACTGGGCCTGAAAGAGAATCTTGGCTTACATAAACTACAAGTTATTTGTCTATGCCAATTCTTTTATATATAAACAGTGTTTAGTAGAAAAGCGTGTTTATTTTGATGATGGGGATTCATCATATGCCCGTGTGGAGGACACTGGGGAAATCTCATCTCTGGAGTGTTCCTAATCTCCAGACATTTCTGCTGCCATTTAGAGATATTTCAGTTGGGCAGTTCATTCCAAATACAGAATAGATAAACACGTTTGGAAAAAAAAAATAGTGGTTGCACATTTTACATCATTGCACATTTTACATTTTCCTCATTGTTCAGAGCAGCACATGATATGAACCTGAGCTACTTCTGTTCTGCTTTATTTTCCTTTGAGACACTTTGATTAGGTAGAGATCATTTCCACATAAATGCTGTGAATAGTGTACTGGAGTTATCTTTGGGAATATCCTGCCTTGCTCTCAGGGAGTTGGTGACTGGGATAAGTGTCAGAGCCCAGAACTGCATGGAAAGGAGCCCTGTAACTTCAGTGCTCAACTGGCCAAAGCTATAAAATAAATACATACACAACAACACAGGCCCGCCTAGGCAAGCTTGGGGCAGTAGATCAGTTAGAACCAAATTGTTTCATAGAGTGAAAATTGTGGCTCAGTTACTTGAGGCAGTTCCTGCACTGACACCTGGCACAGGCTTCGAAATTATCTATTTTGATCGCTTTCACGACTTTTTTCGTCACAGGGAAACTGTGTTGTGTCATGGACGTTGGAGAGACCAGAAAGAGGGGACTAAAGCTGCTAGAATCATAGAAGCAGGTGCAGTGTACAATATGTCAGGGAAGATGGAAGCACTCAGTGTGCAAGTAGCAGATTTTGACCCCTGACTTCCCCTGCAAAGAGTATTGACCTCCTTGCATCCTCAGGCCATCACAAAATTAGCTGTTCAGAATGAACCTAACTTAGGAAAAGAAATTTATTAAATACAAAATTGACTGACAGGGTCAGTCCCCTTCCAGCATGCCCCTGATCTACTTTGAATACCAGTGGGAAAGGGAAGAAAATGTATTGTTTAATGAAACTCACCGGTGTTTGCTGTTTATTTGCTAAATGCATGACCAGTTACAGAGAGTAGAGCACTGTCAAATTCTTACTGGAATAGCAGTGAGATTAACTAGGGAATACCTAAGAGATATAAAGATGGATCAGTTCTGCCTGCTACGCTTCCTTTTACTGTGACTAGTTTTCCTGCTTGATAAACCTGTGAGCTTTCCCTTTCCTTCACTACCAGTCACAGTTAGGCTTTCCCAAAGGTGTCTGCTGCTTGTTTTTTGAGAAATTCTTCAAATGATTGTCAGTCTGTGGCTGCTTCCAAGTGTCTGCTATAAAACCAGAACATGACTAGCTGGTGTTCATTGTTGTTATTGACAACTCAACATCAAAAATTAAGTCTCATTCTGCACTCTGACAGAAAGAGAGCTTTGAACCACAGCATTGGAATTGCCACCAGATTCAGAGCCCTGTATCAGGACTCTGTAGGATATACAGGATTCTAATTTCCATGCTCATAAGATTCCTCACTGCTTCAAAATGTAAGACTTTATGGACAAGTAATTCACATTTAGTGCATAAGAAAATAAAAGTTTAGGGCTCAGAAGGGCCTCCTTAACATGAACATTAGAAGTCTGAAGGTCTAGAAGATGGCTCAGTACAGGGCTTAAATCTTTCCCTCCTAGAGCTGAGGAATCCATATGTAGCCCATTGGCTGAGCAGCAGGTCCCTGACAATCTGGAGAATTCCAAGAACAGTCCCTTAGGCCTCTTCCAGTAGAGTCATGGGCAAGAGCCAGGCAGAAGCACCAAGCACCGTGCCCAAGACATCTTGAAGACTTAAATAACTGCACGTTCCCTGCCCTCCTCTCTGCCTCTGCCCCCCAGTCATATTTGACTCTGTAATTCACCTACCTTGGGAAATCTGCAAAATTTCACCTGTGACAGCTCTGCTGACAAACAGGGGAGATTAGAGCTTTCATCTGGGTGATGAACTGCCAGGCTGTCAGAACAGCAGAGTATCTGTGCCGTGGTGAGACAGGTCAGGGCTGCCGCAGGGGCTCTGCATCCTGACCTTGGGAAGACTCAGGGAGAACTGGGCTGTACCTGCTCCCGCCTCTCAGGGTCTGCAGGACAGTTGGGGCATATGTTCCCTCACAAGGACACAGAGACACACCAGGGGCATCCCTGAGCACACACGGCTCAGGGAATTGTCTAGGATCACACTCCATTTCTCATGTGAGGGCCTCCCACACTAGGGGATTAATTGGCAGGTAGGTCCTAGAAACTGATAGTGAAGTAATTACATGTAAAATTAGGTCTTTTCATTTGAATACCTGACTGTGAAGCCATAACATTATATTTCCCCAGCTGTTATACAACACAATTTGATCCACCTGAATTTTGGTATGTTTTAAAAAGCACCAAGAGTAGCAACTTGTTTTTCTGCATGACACCATGTACAGAAGAGCACTATGTGAGTATTTAAGGAACTTCTCAACATGTCCTCTTCCAGCTTCACTGGATCTGGTTTTTGAAAAGAGAAGGATCTTGTCTGGGCATTTTGCTGTCTACTCACAAACATGTGATCTGAGTTGGGAAAACCCTGCGTGCTTGTGACCTAGATCAGCCCAGCAAATTGGAACAGAAAAAGAATTTAGAAGCTCCAGTTTGATTCCCTCTTTCTGTCTGAAGTAAGCGGAACCCACATCTAATTCTCTGAGTGGCCTGAACAGTGTACTACAGTCTTTCTTGTGCCTAGGCTAAATATTTTATTTTAAAAAACAGAATAGAACTAAACCTGAGCATCAAGAACATCTCTCTGTCCTCAAATATCCAACAGCCTTGTGTCAGTGCTTTAAGGAAGATTCAAGATCCAGGGTTCAGTCAAGAAGCAAATGAGGGCTTTTACGCCAGGTTATGAGCTCCAAGGATGAAGACTTAGTCAAGCCCTCAACTTTGTTTTAACCCCTTCCTACAGCTGAAGTCTTCTGTCATCTCAACATTAATTTCTGTCAACATGTGGGGAATTTAGCTGAGAAATTTTCCTATCTAAATGCATCTTACTGATGCATTTTTCTGCAAACATCTTGACTGCAGGGTGGCAGTTTCAAAGCAGAGACAGAGGTAAGAAAGGTGTGTCTCAATGCAGTGAAAGCCTGTTATGAGAACATTATTCATCTAACCCCTAATTTCTGGGGGGCCTGGGTTGGTGCAAGATCACTTTAGACTTGCCTTATTTCTTACAAGCTTTCCATTTGCATCCACTAATGACCATTGTAACAGACAGGATGCTGGGATAGATTTAGCTGTGATCTAATCTAATCTGACTCCTCTTGTGTGATTTGATAGTGGCTCCAAGACACTGTCTCTCCAGTGAGAAGATTTACAAGGTTTACCCAATTTGAGTAGTCCCCATCAGTGGAGTTATGGAACTGTGGTGCCTGTAAGTGCTTGACAGAAGGGCAGTGACTTTGTTCATCTGAAGTGGGACTGAGAGGCCTCTCGAGGCAAGTGCCTCAGTGAAGAGCAAGTGCTATCATTGTTCCCTTCTTGCTCCCTAAATTTAAGACACTGAACTGTTAAGAAGAGTTGCCTGAGGTCAGAATGTTTCTCGGTGCTATAACAGGATTCTCTTCTCCTGGGGAAAGTACCGTGTCAGACTAGTTAGTACCTCTTTGCTGCTGGCAGTTTATTTCTAATGGCAGGAGCCGGAATTCCCCTTTTTCCATAGGAGACAAGGAAGACAGCAGGCTCTGGCTTTTGTTGGGTTTTCTTGCCTTTTTAAAATACTGTTTAATACTTTCTGAATGTAGTTTTGCTCATTCATAGCACAAGGTAGTGCTTCTACACCTACGTATGTTTTCTCCCTCCCCATTCCTTCAACTGTACCAAGAAAGTTTGCAAGTGAACTGTAGCTTAGAATGTGAATGCTAGGTTAGCTGGACCAGTAGTAAAATACAAAAAAACCCAGGATGCAGCAAGGTGTTGATTGCAGAGAGAATCTATGACCAGTAGAAGGTAAATAGAGAGGGGAAGAAACCTCAGCATTGCTGGTTTGTGTCTTTAGATATCACCGAATAGCCTCAGCAAACTCTTAACTGCTTAAAATTTTAGAAATAGACTCATCAATGTGTTTTGAGCCTCTCTGCTGCTCTGTTGGCACAATAATACCCCTTGCAGGACTGGCAGTAAGGGCTCAGGGGCAGATTACTGCGTGGGGGGCTCTCTGATCACCCAGACTTGTATGGAGCTCCCTGAAACTTAAGAGCAATGGGAACATAAGAGGAACACTGGAAAGTAGGAGGAATATGAGTGTTTGGATGGTTCTACACCAATGCTGTGGAGCAGTCCCTGGAAAGATGGTATAGTTAAAATGGAATAATGTGAAGGTCAGTTTCAAGGGCAAAGTGTAGTCTTCCATATTTCTCCTTGCATTGGCAAAGGAACAATAAAATCTGCCTAAATATTTATTAAACCTTTTTTTGTTATTTCCTTTTCTAGTCACCTCTTGAATTTAAATCTTTCAGATTTCAGATATGTCCCAGAAATACTGCAGAATATTGAAATATCATTTTATGATCTTTTATTTACAATGTTTGAGGAATCAAGAGAAAAATGCTTAAACTCTTCAATTATCTGCTTTTCCTCCAATCTCCATCCTCCTTTCCGATGTAAATTACACCATATTAAACTCCCTTTTGCTGTGGGGACGAAATTAAGTGCGCAAGGGGACGAGTGGGGAGGGAAAAGGAAGGGAAAGAACGTGATATTCGTGCACTACAAAGTAAGGTCCAAAAAAGTCTAAAGTTTTACAGGAAATGCACAACATGGCAAGTCACTTGTCCCTGCCACCTGCCTGCCCAGAGCACAAAGGGGAATCTGTGGACACACTCAACATCATTTCGAGTTGTGTCACTAGACCCAGGAAATGATGGGAAGAAGACACAGGTAGAAGAATCTTAATCTTAAGGCAGCCCTCTTTATTCCCAACTAAAAGCATCAGAGAGAGGCTTTCCTCTCCTCTTTGTAGAAAGAGCAGAAATCCCATTTCACCCTCCTGTTCAGAACTGCCTGCCTGTACCTGCTCCTCCTGCCTCTGCTGGTCTACTGTGTGTGTTTGGAATGCAAGATTTTCCCTGCAAGCCCTGAACCTCTTCCCTGGCCTGTCAGGCTCTTATCAGCACAGGTTCCTCAGTGGGCCATAGTGATTTACTGTCCAAATAGTGCTGTTCTTTGTCAGAGATTGTGATCGAAAAGCCTTACTTTGCAGCTAATAAGAAACTCTTCCCTTTCCCTCGTGTTTTTTTTACCTTTCTTCAAATATTGTTTTACGAGCCCATTGCTTGCTATCTGCCTGACACAGAAGCTGTGCCTCAGGGCATCATTTTCTCACCCCTAAGCCAGAGGGTTGTTGCTTTGATGCTGGGTTTGAAGAGCTTGGAACAACTCCATGTAGGGTATCTACCCTGTCTCCCCAGGGCAATCTGCTCAGGTGAGGATAGTTACCTTCATGGTTCACACTGGCATTCCTGGGCATTGCTGTTTTGTTTTGGTTTTCCCTTATACAAAAGGAAAAACGTTTTCTAAAGGGAGAGGGCTTGACATTTATCAGATGTTTGAAAATGGCAACATGAGCAGGAATGGGAAAATGCCTGTTATTCACTGCATGTTTCTAAGGTTAAACTTCAAATGCTTGGGCACTTTGTTCTTGAGAGGTCAAAGTAGCAATCAGGGAACGGGATTCTGGGCTGCAGTATATTTCCAAAAAAATAGGAAGAGACAACTATCCTTTCACTAGTACACAACTTCAGTTGCTACTTGTCAAGTTTCTTTGCAAATAAGAAAGGTGATGTTTTCTTGTTGATCTCAAGCAAACCAGACATTCTACTGCTTCATTTGCATTAGAAGCTTGCCATTAATTGTGGTGTTTTCTAGAAAGATCCCATTTCTATTTCTGCCTAGAAATTCACATAGTGAAGGTATGGCCATAACCTTTAAAGAAAGTCCTGTCCTGAGATGCCTTCAGCCTTGTGGGAAGATCTGATAGCGTGGACACTGCAAATGCTTTATGGCTTTAATTCAAGCACAAATACAAGAAGACACACTCAGTTGAGATGGTATTTCAAGCACAAGGCAATGGAGATGTCCAGACTACTCACAATTCCACTCTAAATGGATTTTTTTTTTCTCCTCACTTTACATAGAGGCATGCAAGTGTGTGTTTCACTATTTATCTTCATACTATAGAAATGTGTATTTTACCCTATCATTTTTCTCAAATACATGTTATTATCTCGGTCTACACCTGAATGGTGACTTGACAGCCTATCATTTTCACATGTTAGAACACATTTAAAAGTGTCTGTCAAAGAAGCCTGTTCTTAGCATCAGCTCCGTCACCCTTCAGCAGGGCTGCTTATTAATCATCATTCACATAAAAAGCTGTTTCGTTTGACTGTGCAACAAACATGAGAAAAAGAAAAGGCCAAAAAGGTAAAGATGCATAGATTCTTTGAGATTTAGTGAAGTGCAGTTGGAGCTTGCATGCCACCTCAAGATATTATCTTGTCAGATTCCATACATTTTATAAAGAATTCCAGAGCAATAAACGATAAGAGCTCCCAAGTCAATACAGCACTGCAGGTAGTGACGTAGATCAGCAGGGTTTCTAAACATCCTGCAGCACTCTTTGCAAGTACAGAGGTGCTAAACCTGACATCCCCTCCAAATTCCAGGTGCAATTATTTTCTCTCCATTAATGTCTCATTGAATTTTCAATGGAGACATCGTTCCTTGCTTTGTCCCGAGCTCATGTGTAACATTCCTCCATCACATTAAACAGCTGCCAATTTCTACCCTGAAGGGGGCTGCAGTTAAGGGGAGGATTAATGCTACTCCTTGTTTGACCCAAAACAAGCTTGGGTCCTTGCTGAAGCAGAAACCTGCTGCAGCTATTCTATTGGATTTCTTGGTTCTTGAAAGAAAAAGCAAACACGGACTTCACACCTGGCTTGCAGTGTGCTGGTACAAGAAAGTCAGGGGGTACCTGTGTATCCTGTTTGCTGTTTAACCCGAGGCCCAGAGACTTCCCATGATCCAAAATGGACAAATTACTGATGCAGTGTCAAACTTAACAAAACAGATCAGATTAATACTTTGCCATTTATTTTCTTCTTCATAAGGGTACTAAAACAGAATCTAGTGCAAGAAGAGCTCCGTCTTACACTCTTCAAGTAACTTCTAAATTGAATTTAGAGTTTTTGGTGGTGGTGGAGGTTCGTTCCTTCAAGTCAGATTTGAATTTGTTCCATGTATGCCAGGCATCTGTGTGATCTGCCTGGAAGTGCTCAGCATCAGTGATTTTGGTTGAGAGACAGTTCTGTTTTCATGGCTCTCAGACATGGCATTTCTCACCCTTTCCTGAATCTGAGCAGCACTTGAGAACCAAGACTTTAATTAATGATGGCATCTCAGGCAGCTGCTGGTGGCTGCCCTCTTAGAGCAGGGTACATCTCTGGTCACACTGACAGCAGAGGGGGCAGGGGAAGAGAAAAAGAAGAGACCCTGTGTGCACAGAATTGGAAACCTATCTTCTGCTTGATTGTGTTTTAGCAGTTAGAACTGAACTGTTTAGGACTGCTTAATTTTTTTTAGGTTCTTAATTGTTGAACCAGCAGATCAGCATTTCAGTCTCCTCTGCAGTTTTCACGTTGCTTGTGTCAGAAGGGATGTCTCTCATCAGCCAAGTGCCCGCTGGCACAGGCACTGAGAGTGTCCAAAATGCCAGCTGCAATTAAGCATTTCTGTTGTGAAGCCCCACAGTTTGTGCATGGTGAGAATAGCTTCCCTCCCTGAGCACGAACTGGAGCCTACCAACCCAACAGCAAGAAAACCACGTGTCCTTCCTCAGGTACTCACAGGATCAAGCACAGGCACACAATACAGAAGCTCACATGTAGATTAAGCAATATATGACCATTCTGTGCATCCATCCACTGCCTACAGACAGCAGAGGTCAAACTAGCCTCAGTGCAGTCCTCAGATTTCTCTCTAAACTAATGGTCTACTATGTGACTGCTTACTTGGCAGCCTTGCTCCCTCTCTGTTACCAGTCAAAAGCAGGGACAGATTTTTTTTTTTATTTTCAACCCCCCCATTACCCCAGTAGAACAAGTACAGTCAAGAAAAGAGTGCATTTTTATCACTGAATCTTTGGCTAATGTCACAGAGCTGACACAGGTTTTACTTTTGTCCATCCCTATGTACACAGACAATATGTGATGGTGTAGTTTAGCATCAGGCTTGGCCTATAAATCTGAGCTGAGGGAGGCTGAGGCAGCTGCCCCTCCCGTTTCAGTGTGAAGTCCTGCTCATCTGCATTTAGCCTGAGTTTGCAGAGCCAGCAGTTGAAGTTGCCATCATTTCACTTGCAAAGACAGCACATTTGAGCTGAAGTCTATGGAATGCAATACAGAACAATGCTCCCTTCTCACTGGGGAGTGGCCCAAAAGGCTCTTGCTCAAATCCTCAGGGTTTATGTGAGACTCAGAGTTATCACCTCAGGTGGCTTGACCCACCTGGTTGTGACCTCCAGCTAACACAGTCCTTCATCCTACACAAACAGAGGGTTTTTCTCCTTGCTGCAGAGCAAACAGGTTTAGATAGTGCAGATTTGCTTCCTTCAGCGCTGAAGGAGACAGAAGGCTGGAGCAATAAAATCCATTATATATATAATTTTGTATCTCCTTGTCATGAACTCCTAAGAAAGGGAACTAAGAGGATCACTACTGAGAAAAGCACTATAATTGTAGCTCCTGAGCACCACATGGAGAAGATTGCCAAGGCAACCAATCATTCCACAACAAGGGCAGAGGTAGTTGAGTTAAGATGAGGTTGTTACAAACCCCTGCTGTGCATAATCATATAGTAAGCAACGTTTTTAAAAGGCTCTTCTAAAAAATAGGACAGAGGGGAAAGGAACAAGAGAAATTAATTTCCTCCAATTTTTGTGCTTGTTCACTGATTGAGGTATAAGAGCAAATTATATGTGTGTCCTGCACCTGAGGACACTGGGGGCTGGCAGGGAACAGCTGCTTCCTTCAAAACAATGCAGAGCTTCTGACACATAGGGCACTGGGCTAGTTTTAAGTGAAAAAAATATACTTTTGTTTCTAATGTATTTTTAAATACAAAGTCTGAAAAGTGTTCTTCTAATGCAGAAGCTTAAGTCTTGGCTGTTTGTTACAAATTGCATTCTTGGGGGGATTGTTTGAAGTCAGCAAGATCTTTGTGAATAGAGTTTACTCCTGAAGTATGAGATTTGCAGATCAAATCTCTAAAAATTAGAAGGATATGTCCACAGAATCCTTCCACCATCAGCAAACTCCTCTGAAGCAGATCTTTCCCTGGTTTCCTCCATCCCATTACTCCAAGCTACTTATCTGAGCTGCTAGAAATCAGCTGCATAGCAGTACAGTGATTCACATGGCTGGATCATCAGCTGAAGCAGATAATTTTATTTTTGGTTCACATTAACCTTTCCAGGCAGCTATTTCAGTGGTTCAGCCTGTACTGCTGCCCCACAAACAGTTAACCAGCACAACAAAGCCATGACCAAGTCTAGGTACCCAAAGTACAAACAACTGCCAAAAAAATCTGCCACAATACTTCAGTGAACAGCACTTGTCACTTTTCCAATTCTAGACACTGCTTTCCTCCAGTGACCTTCCACTTAAACAAGGAGTAATTACTGCTTCACAAATGGCTGTTTCCATTGGGTTTGCTCCTTTTTTGTTTTGAGCCACGTTCAGCTGCTGGCTCCTGCTAAATAGTTTGCAAACCAGACTGGAAGCGTTCTAGACCCACTTGTGCAGATTCCAATTTCCACAAGTTGAACTGACCCCTATTTTCTGTAGCTAGAACTGTGTCCATTATACGTGTGAGCATCAGAAGTGGGATTCACCCAGGATTGTCCTACAGTGATGTTCCTGTTGCATAGCTCAGCGGTAGCCATATACCAGGGAACAAAACAAAAACAACTTACAAAACAAAAACCCCACTATCTGTCTTTATTTGTATGACCTAAAACCAGACAGCTACAATTGGTACACTCTGAAAAACTGAACATAAAACCTGAAGCACCACAGTAGCCCATGCTGTTGTGTGAAATTTTGCCTCAGAATAGTCACGTGTAATAAATATGATACTGATCTTTGCTGTATTGGCAATTAGCAGAGGTGATTTGTATTCAGACAGGTATCTAGTGGCAAACTAAACACAGGGCTTTCCTGCAGTGTGGTCTGATTTAGTGATGGTACAGCTAAACACCAAGTAACACTTGCCCAGACCTTTCTTTTACTAAAATTAGACTTCAGCTCATTCCTCAACTTGCAAGACTGAATTCTCTGTATGTTTGCCCTTTGGTACCCCCCAAATGAAAACTGACATTCAAGGAACTGAAAAACAAATTCTTTAATTCGCACAGGGCCCTTGAAGAAAGTGGTTTTTCCATACACATGAGATGACCAGAGATACAGATGGCTCTCTTATGTAATATTCTGAACCTGTAGAAGGATGTTTGCTTGTCCTGCCATTCAAGGTCCACTTTAATGTTGATGTTTTAAGCCCCCACCCCTTTAAGAGTCCTCAAAGTAATCTGCATATCTTTTCATTGACAGATTCAGCTCTTATCCCAACCTTCACTTTAGTAGAAAAATGAGTCCCAGTTTCACTGTTATCTCACTCTTGCTTTTAAAAATTCTTTCCTGTTTTATACATCACCTTCAGCCTGCAATACGACATCTTTCCATAAAGAATTTAGGTGTAGGGTTTGTTTGGTTTGTTGAGGAAGGATGCTTTTATGTTGAGGCAGACAACTGCAGTTGAGGGTATTTAGGTTGTGCCCACAGGGCTTCTCACAGAGTGAGCAGTGTGTGTAGCAAGTTATTACTTGACTTCTGTGGCATTGCTAAAGAAGATAGGGATAATACTTCACTATTTGAAGGTGATACAAAACTAGAGTAGTGCTTGAAATCATGCTGAAACAGCCTCTTTTCCCTCAAATAGAAGATGTAATGGAGGCAATGGTTTGTTATTATTATGTATTTACCCAATCTCATCTAGATTTTACATGTTTTTGCCCTGTGGTTATGTCAAATAGGGAAGAACACAGGAAATATGATTATATGCTGTGAAGTAAATTGCTCTTATTTGCTGTTTTGTTCATAAAAGCTTCCTGGAAGAGCTCAAAGGTAATTTTATCTATGTCAAAGAGGGGTTTATGCACCAATAAAAGCATTATTCTCTTCCTTGTCCTCTTTGGCACCCCAAAGTGATTTGGGTTCCCCCTCTCCTTCTCCACCAGGTTAGGGAGGAGCCCATCTGGGGTGGCAGGGCTAAGTGAGCTACTCAGAGCTAATTTGTTTACGAGCTGCACTTGCAAATTCATCTGTGCAAGCACAAACTCAGAGCTTGGCACGACCCATCTTTGAGACACAATGGCTCTCCCTTCACTCGAAGCTGACCACAGCCAAGTGCCCTTCTGGTATCATTTTGAATTACTGTATTTGACAGAAATAATATAAACAGTATTTGCACAACAGCTCTGTGCCCACCTTGCCTTTTCTGCAGGCTTAGGAAAAGAATTGGAGAGCACTAAGGTCATCCAGCTGGTGCTGCTTGGGCTCTTCCAGAACTGAGCCGTGGGTCAGTGGGTTCCTTTCTGGCAGCCTTTTGTCACCTCTGCTTTAGTCACTATGCTTTTCTTTACTCAAATTTCCACATAAATTGTGCCTAAGTGTGCAGGAGAAGTCTTGAACAAAGCTAGAGAAGTCCTGCCTGGTTTTCCTGGCTTTACAGTCCCGGTCCTGCACGCGTGCTCCTGGAAACCTGTTGTACATCCCAGTGGCTAGGGCTGAGAGCACAAGACTCCTGAAGGCCTGGTGTTAGAGCTTTGGTTTGGCTCAGAGAAGTCAGGGGCTTGTCAATGCTCCTCTTGAGGCTGAACACAGCATTCCCAGTCCAGGGAGCAAAGAGTGGGAGACAAACCAAGGTGTTCTACACATTGACAAAAGGCACTTTATCCAGCTTATTCCAGACAAAGAGTCTTATGTTTATGTCAGTGAAGTTTCGCCGTGAAATGAGAACCTATTTCCCTTCCCTTAGATTTGAAACAATGGAGATGCAGCTCCAGGTTATCAGGCCTGAGATGTGCAAACCTGTCTTTTTTCTCTTTTCAAAGCTGCATATTCTGATGTCTCTCAGGTCAACCTTTATCTCCCCAAATACATTGTAGGAGCAAAAATGTTACTAAACTCTGGGGAGAAACTGGTTCCTTTCCTGCGAGACTTTGTTCACTCTCCCATTCCCTGTGAATGTCACTGTATCTGCTGTTTGCTGAGCAGGAAATGCATTATTAAAGCAGTTTCTCCTCCATAAACTGCTTTGCATCTGACTGTTCCGTTGTAAATCCGTAGCCACAAAGTCAGGCCACCTTGGGATAACCCAATGTGAAATCTGACCTGATGAAAATGGTTCATGCCTCCCGGCCTGCATTGCAACCTGTGAGAAGGGCTTTTATTATTTATTCAAAACCTGTTTAAATCCCCCTTTTTCTGAAACAACCATTTTAAAAATATTAAATCACCACAGCTAAGCTGGGAGATTAAACAAGTTTAAACCTTATCATCACAGGTGGGATATTAGTTCCAATAAAATGAGGAAGGATGGCAGGCTGCATGGTAACTGGAGCCCCTTCTACTCAGTAACTAATCACCGAGAAAGCATTTGGGGAAGGAGGGGGAGAGGGGATGAGGGACTGACACAAACAATGCATCCAGGCTCCTGGCAACCCTCTCTGTTTACCATGGTGATGCACAAAAGGAAGAATGCCACACAGAGTAGCAGACCTGGATCTGTCCTCATAACACTTGCCCTAGATTCAAGTGCTCTGGGAGGATGAAAATGTGACCTTCAGATATTTTTTCTGATGGGTGATGCTGCAGCTGGACAACACTGTTCCAAAGCTGTCAAAAGGCTGCAGAGTATTTGCCTACATTTCTTCCCTTACACATTTTTCTTTTACATCTTTAGCTATCAGTGCCTCTCTTCCACATCTCCACTCTTGCACTGAGGCTTTTTAAAGAGAGCCACAGTCTTTCTGTGGGCCTTATTCATCCAGGAGTGTAACTTCATTAAAAGTATTTGAATTAAAACTCATCAAACTCCAAAGTTTTCAGGTGAGGGATGACTATTTAAAATAATAATATCCTCTCTTGAGAGTAGTATTTTCTAATAGGCCATTCCTGTTCTAAGGCACCAGAACTTCTGTTTTCCAGTCAGGAGTAGCTTATGGGAACAACTTCAGTGTCCTACAGATGGATCAGCCCTTCCCTTCTTTCCCCAGGCTTCAGCCCCATGATGCAGGAGGACCACAAGTGGAGGTACAGCCTGGGGAGCCCCAGCAAGAGATTGGGCGCTTCTAAGCCTGAGACACAGATGTGCCAGACGGGAGAATCCTGCACTGCCCAATAACACAGTAAGAAGGGTGTTTATCAGTGCAGGTACTTGACCATCTGAGTGGTGAGAGAATCATTTAATGCCAAGAGAAATTACATTGGTTGCTTACAAGTTTAACCTCTTTTTGTCACCAGGAGTGAAATCTATGAAATGGGTCCATTTCTAGGGCATCTTTACACATACACAGACTTACAGTGGAGAGGATGCAATGTGAAAAAAACAAAACAAACAGTGCAAGCAAGATTTTAAGGGCTACATAATTGTCCTGAGTGAGGGGCAGTAATCACTCAGTGATATTTCAGTAATTCAAGTACTCCAGCCTTCAGAAGTTTTAGGAGGAAAATTCTAACATGTAAAAAAATCCACTATGATCTAAAGTAGATGAAGACAAAAGGGCTGCTCCCTTTTGACACTACTCCTGTCCCTCACTGTTGATTCTGAAAAAAGGTTTAACCAGAAACTAACACTCTACATTCTCTCCAAAGGAGAAGGAAAGTTTTGAGAGCTGGAAGCTGGCTTATTTGGGCTGGACAGCTTTCATCTGGCTTTCACTGAGGAAAACTCTGAGTGTACATTAGTTTGTTTGAAATACAGACCTGTTTCTAACAGAAGAATTAGTGCTTTTACCATGTATCACAGGTACTTAGGCAGGCAGAGTGAGCTGTATAAACCCAAATCATTAAATAGCCCTTGGCCACTGCTTAAAGTGAGACAAGTACATGCCTGAGCTATGTACTTAAATGCTTGAGGGAGGAAAAAAAGGGGGGCAAAGTTAATAGAAATCTCAGAGCACTAAAAATGCAAGTGTAACTTCTAGAAGGAGGACTCCTGAGTGGTGCATCCAGAAATACTTAGGAGGAATCTGAAAATAGTAAACGAGGTGCTTTGATGGGGTCACCAGTGGGTGTGAAGGACAGAAACACAGTGTTAGAGACTGATGGGGAAAACCCTCTAACCTTGCTGGGTTGCCTGAGAGAGGCAAGGGGAGAGAACAGATCCAGAGCAGGTGTGGATGGCCCAGCTCTCAGGTATGTTTGAACACACTTGCCTGTAAGGCTGCTGCCCATGTTCCCAGCCCTTGATGATTGCATATACCTCTCCTTGTCATTAACACCCTTTCTTTGGTGGGAATTGTTAAAGAAACATTTAGTTGTGAGTGCAGGAATACTCCACCAGGGAGTGAGAAAAGGCTGATTTCATGGAATTAAGAGATTTCCATGAGATTCTAAGGAGTAGCACAGAAGTGAATACACAGGGGGGATGCACATGGGTCACAGAGCATCTGATTCCTTTTGGAGGATGGACTTTCTACTCATGATGTAGTTCAGGTACGTTTCCAGCTCTCAGCTCCAAAGGATTAGAGTGGCTTGGGGTTATGTGAGCATTCTTGGATTGTTTGGGGGTTTTTTAACCTCCCTCCCTCTAAGTGTGGTCTCTGCAGTCTGGGATGTTTCCTTTTTCTGAGAGTGACACAGGCAGTTCATCCACCTTCAATATTCCTGTATACAGTTAAATTGTACATGAGGGATAATCATCACTTCATATCTCAGCTACATTAGTCTCTTCCTGTATACCATCTTATAATCACAGTTTGGGATATAATACGAGTTTAAAGCTTGCTGCCAAAATATTCCTGCATCAGTGGTGTAAAGAAAACCTCTCAGTCTGATGTGTGTGGCTACATGTCCCCACACTACATTGTCCAGTGGTGCCCAGTCTGTACTTTGCAAACACCACAAGACCAGCCAGTGCTGAGCCTCTGTTGCACTGGCTGCTGTATTTTCAAGTACAACAAAGTGATGCCTTTTGTTTGTGGTGACCACAAACACTAAGTGCTGCATAAATGTCTCATTCAAGTCTAATGGCACTCAAGATGCCCAAAAATCCAGTTAATTATATGGCGCACGAGATGCCCAATACTGCCTTCCACTCTCATGACACCATCCCAGTATTCCACAGTAACCATGTCCTCACTGAAAGCCTCTTTAAATATGTCTGCTTTAATGAAAGTAAAGCAGCTCTTTATCAGATCTCTCTGTATACATAATCTCATTTTTTGTCAGACCAAATCCAAAATCCCTCTGCTTTTGAACATTTATTAGGCTTTAGCACAAAGGTCACCCACGGAAGACACCCGGCAGGCAGCAGGTTCAGCAGCCAGCAGGGAGAGCCCCTCACCCTCATCCCCACTGCGGGTAAAAACCCAGGTGCTGACAACGAGGGAAGTGGGAATGAGATCGGCACGGGGAGCCTCAGCCTGCTGCTGCCGGAGCATCACACAGGAGGTGGCACTGGGGTCTGGTTCTGCCACCTGAGGTTGAGGTGTCCCCCCGGTCCCTTGCCCGCAGTCCTTGTGTCCGGGGGCAATGGGGACAGAGCCCGTGGGGACGCAGCCCGTGTGTCCCGGTGCCGTGGGGACAGAGCCCGTGGGGACGCAGCCCGTGTGTCCCGGTGCCGTGGGGACGCAGCCCGTGTGTCCCGGTGCCTCGAGCCTTGGGCAGTGGCGACACCTCCTGGGAGCTGCCGGCACAGGAGCAGCACCCGCTCCTCTCCTCCACTGTCCTGGCTCATGTCCGATTCACCATTTAGAAATATCCTTTTGTTTTTTAACATGGGGTCCAGAAACTTTGCCTATTTGATATTTGTTGTATTCGTTCCTCAGAGAAGCAGCCCTTTGTTTTACTGTGAGGAAAACTTCTGATCTTGCACACAACACCAATAATAAGCTTGTAGGAGACAAGATTCTAAGCTCTTTTCAATACAAGGCCCCTGGAATTTAACTGCTAAGTGGATGGAAAATGCTTGAACGGTGGTAATTAAGAGCCCTGTTTGCTTCTTAACCCAGTCAAAGGCCCAGAACATTTGCCTGTATGGACAAACGCTGGCAGCTCCTGAGCTTGGATCATAGGGATAAGTAAGTACCTGCATGCACTAGGAAGGTTGTTAAGCCCCAGTTCAGCCCAAAGACTCCCAAATTATACAAAGCCTTTGTTCTGATTATGACCTTTGAAAGGTATGCGTGAGAATGGAGGACACTCTTGGGGATTCCTTTGGTAATTCAGTTGTGGTGTGACTGGATAAGTCATTCCCATATCAGCCCCTGTGCACGTTCCTGTCAGTGGTGTCAAGAGGACACTGAGAATTTAAAACCTCTGTCAAAGGCAGAAGCTTCCAAAATCTGAGCAGCAAGGAAGAACACGAAGTGTCCTTCCTGCAGATGACTTGGGCTCACTTAGTAAAACCAAATGCCCTCCACAGGTCCTCACACCCCAGTGGGATGCCAGTCCTTTACCAGGGGAACAGCCTGGTGACTCCAGGACAGAAGCCTCACAGTCCTAGCTGGCCCTTTGGGGGAATTCCAGTATTTGTACACCAGCATAAATCTACGGATGCGCAAGTATCCTGCTAAGCTGCCTTTGTAAGCAAAACCTGGGATTTCACACAGGCTCAAGTTGGGGGGAAACTGACTACTGAGAACAAGAAACAGAACTGACTCCTTCATGTCACTGCAGAGACCCCTCCTGTCAGCTCAGTCACATCCTGTCTGCTGAGCACGTTTCATTCGGAAATAAATGGTTCTTGCTGTACTTCAGAAACAAATATGTAGCAGTGTCATTACATTCAGGCATAAAAAAGAAAACTAAAGCATTTGAGTTCAAGCTGAAGTGGGACTCTAAAGTGTTCTGCCAACTTGGACCTTTGCCGTCAGTTGCTGTGCAGTGGGCACTGGGACAGGACAATACTCAACCACTCTCACTACCTTTTCCCCAGAAGTGAGTGCTAGAGTTGTAATAGCAAGAATGTTCCTAGATGCTTGTTTTTCAGTCTCAGCTCTTGTCCATAAGGGTTTTTTTCCCCTCCTTAACAGAATGGCACAGTCTTCAGCCTCCTCCCCTGGTTCCCATCTTCTTTGGAAAATAAACAGCTCTGATTGTTGTGCACTTGAGATTATGAAAACATCAAGTCCATTAGTATTTGGCAAAGTGCTCTCTCATTTCCTTCTGATGTAATAATTGAGAGAGAGGGAGCGGAGACGGCAAAGATAGCACAAGGCACGAGTTAATGACCTTCTCGCATGTATGTGTGGGCTCTTTGAGAGGGAGCCTTTTCCAAGCCCCATCTCGCCTCCACTCATACTGTTTCAGCTGAAACGCTGCTTCAATGTGGCTTTTATTATTTGATCTGATGTCCCTTGGCCAGCCTTCAGAGGCAGCTAAATGGCAGGCAGGTGTGGGGGGCTAAGAGACAAAAAGCAAATGGAGCTAATGCTTCAGCAGGCCTGCCACACACAGGCCCTCGGCTCCAGCCCCACAGGCAAATGCCACTGGTGCCCAGCTCCTCTTGCCTGCTTTGGTTTCGCTTACACATTTAAGTCAAGGAGGGGAATGTGCCCTAATTCACCCTCTGAGGGAGATTCTTTGGAAGACTGAAGGCCTGATAAAAATCAGGATGTGGGTGGAATGGCTGAGTGTAGAAAGGGATCAGCTGTAGAAAGAAAATTAACTGAGGTCAATGGTTGCTACTCTAAGTGTTGGACTGGCCACCCACTTACTTGATTGCCAAATTTGTGGCTTTACTTTAGGTACCTAGAGCCAAATTAAAGTGGGATAAATTCCACAGAAGGGTATAGTGTTCCCTGCTGGCTTTCTTAAGACTTTACTTCAGTCTTTTGAAGTGCTTCTAGAAGCCTCCAGAGATGTGTAGCTTTCCACATTAGCTTAACTAGAACCTAAGCCAAAAATCTCATCTCATTTAAAAAAATAATTTGAATTTGACAGCTGAAGTTTTAGGAAAATAAAGATTACCCTTTGCCAAGTGGTCCCATTTGAGGGTCCCACCTTGAAGTGACAAGTCCCTGGGTTACCAGAGCCAAAAGGTGATAATATGGATACTGCTCTTCCTCCATGACACTGAAGCCCAATCCTCCCCTGTACCAGGTGTCCCTGCTCTGACTAGATCCATATAGTCAGCACCCTGGAAAGAAGAAGCATGTGAAGGATCACAAGTGGATTTCTCTGGGGTACTCCCTCCTGCAGGCAAGGGCTTCTGTCAAGGAATGGATGGAGCTCTGAACAACCTGGGCTAGTGGAAGGTTCCCTGCCCATGGCAGGGGGATGGAACAGGAGGATCTTTAAGGTGCCTTCCAACCCAGGCTATTCTGTGATAAAGGGGATTACTGATTTCTCTGAAGGATTGACAGCAGTGCCAGAAGGCAATTCCACACTTCATGATGCCTAGAGGAGTCCTTCCCCTTTCCCCCCAAGTAAGGGTATCCACCTCTTCCCTCTGTACCTGGAAGTTTTGCAGTAGGAGACTTCAGCAAGTTTGATGTATTCCAAGTCTCAGCAGGTTTGGGCTGGTCCTGTTTTGCCACCACAGCACCCTGGGCTTACATGTTCCAGGGCAAACCATGTGCTCTTTGTGCAGCAGCATTAGAAGACTGGTGGGGGGGATCACTTTTACCATCTTTTTACCTCCCATTCAAAAAGGAACCAACAAATGGATTATAGGATTGATCTGTACCAGAAACACATGATTTTTGAAAGGACCTTTAGAAGGGCCCCCAGCTGGTTCTGGGGCTGTGTAACTGTCCTTCCCTGCCAGTCTAATATACCCTTATATTTAATCATGAAAAATTTCATATCAGAAAAATGTTCTTTTCCAGACCTAGCTGCAAAGGTAGTTGTTTCCTTCCTCCCTGTACATTTCCTCCCCTCATATTTTATACATGCAAAGGCATATACATTCTTACTCCTTTCTGCCATCCTTACATGGCTGCCGTTTTGATTTCATTGATTGCACACACCAGTGTCTGCAGAGCTGCCTTAAGTAAGTCGAAGCCGTTGGGAATTCAAGGTGAATACATTTTTCTCCTTCAGATACGTTGTTTTAGTTAAAAGCCACTCCGGCTGCTCCATAACAAAACCAGACACAGTGGGCCCCATTGTCCGGCTCTTGGCCAAGGTAGCATATATGGATTAAGTGATGAATTGCACAAAGGGCCTAAAAGCCAAGCTGTAACTTCACAAAAAGGCCATTAAAGGTGAGCACTGTCAGTAAAGTGCCCATTCAGAAGGGCTTTTACGACCCTCGGTGTTCCAGAGACGCTCACAAGTTACAAATGGTTCAGGCTCCCAGACTCGCTGCCCAAAGTGACACATCCTCAGCTGAACCTGGCTGGGAGAGCTGCTCCCTGCAGGAATGGGGGTGGGACACTGGCACTATCTACACCCATTAGGTGAGGAAAAGCAACACCTTGGCCTTGCTGAGAGATAAGAAGTCATCAGTTTAACCTCAAGGTGGAAAAATTGGGGAGAAAAAAAATGAACAAACGAAAGCACACATTTTTTGGGCTACTTTTACCTCCTAAACTTCACTCTCATCAATTCTGCATTCTAGTTCTGTCTCTTTTTATACATTCCTTCATATGGTTTTTGGTGCATCTATAAAGCATTTCAGGGTGCCAAGTGCTTCACAGATTTCTGGTTATTAGAGGGGAGGCACTTGAAAGCACATTAGGGCTACAGAACAGATGTCAAGTAGGACAGGAGGTGTCCTCTCATGGAACTCATGGTTGGTCTCTCTCTCCTGTCTCCCTGCCCTCCGGGCAGCACTGCTGCTGCCATTAAGGGCATCACCAGTTCTTTAGCAAGTACTTCTTAGTAAGAAGCTTTTTTACTGGACTGAAATTTCAGTCTATGAGAGATGAAGAACAGATACTTATCCCCAGAGCTGATTTCCTCACATTGAAGGTAAGAAGCAGAAAAGGGCAGAGAAGGGCACCCACAAGTACAGGCCCGTGAATCAAAGTTTGGGTCACCACTGCTGATCAGGCTTTCCAGACTTGCCTGAGCAATGGTAATTAAAGCAATAGCTGTTGTTGAGTGTAAGAACAGAGTAGAGACAGCGTAAACTAAACTATTCAAGTTCCTTCCAACAATCCAACACAGCTTGAAACCTGGCAACATTTGCAGCCAAATTCAAACCTAACCTCCATAGTGAGAATTGCAACCCAACCAGAATGAGCACGTGTCCTCAAAACAGGCAATACCAGGCAAAAACCCATCATCTTGCCAGGAAACATCTTGGTCTAGCATGTGTCCTTCTAAATAAAAAAAGGAAATAAACCCAAACCAAACCACCAGGTAGCACAGCAGAAAAGATGCCAGCATAGCAACACACACACGAAAAGTTTATCAGCACAAGAGAATTCTTCTTACCTTGCAGGCTTCTGTAGGTGGAAACTAACTCTAGAGACTAGGAATAGTTCCTTAAACATAAATGGCTCAGAAACCTCTAAACACCTTTTTTTTTGAACCCAAAAAGAAAAGCCAAATGACACCACAGCCTACCCATGAAAGCCTTATATAAGGCTTTATTTAACAAGGGAGGAGGGCAGGTGTGTGCATCTCCATCCCCTCTGGCTACCTGAAAGGCTGCTGGCATTGGTCAGCAGGAGGGACAGGTGGGAATTCAGGGCTGGCTGAGAGCAGAGCCTGCTGAAGGTTCTGAGTGCATCGAGTTCTCTAACAAGGTAATTGCAGCAGGCCGAGCCTTGCCCAGGTGGGGCCGGTTTGCTATGGCAGCAGACTGGTTTGGTATAGCACATGTGCCACACATGCTGCACATTTCCAGATTTGTCACTGGGACAGAGGCCATTCCAAAAAGTCCAACACTTAATTCAAAGGCATTTCAGCTCCACCTGCTGCTTCTGCCCATTTGAGAGTAATGGGTCTTTCTCCAGTTGTCTGTTACAGATGATAAAGGCTCAGGACACATTGGTTTTATTCTTCTATATCAGTTAATTTTCTAATTGCTAGAAGACAAACTCAGTTGATGCTGCAGTCTTTGTACTTGAATCATTCCTGGCTGTCTGGATTTCATCTGTGGTTTGGTGATTACATTTTCATAGTGTGACAGGTACTTCCCTAAAATTCCATGGCTCTCTCAGTTTAGGATGTTTCACTAGAACTTTATTCTGTAATAAAATTGGAGTTATGGGAAGACTTCTAAGAGTACCAGAAATACCTTTTTGCTTTCCTATAAAGTGTAAAATTCTTAAAAGTAGACCCTAAGTTTGAATCCCAGACTGGTTTGGGTTGGAAAGGACCTTAAAGTTCATCGAGTCCCACCCTCTGCCATGGGCAGGGACACCTTCCACCATCCCAGGTTTCTCCGAACCCTGTCCAGTCTGGCCTTGGACACTTCCAGGGATCCAGGGGCAGCCACAGCTTCTCCTATGCCAGGGCCTCCCCACCCTCTCAGGGAACAATTCCTTCCCAATATCCCATCTAGCCATGCCCTCTGGCAGTGGGAAGCCATTCCCTGTGTCCTGTCCCTCCATTCCTTGTCCCAAGTCCCTCTCCAGCTCTCCTGAAGCCCCTTTAGGCCCTGGAAGGGGCCCTGAGGTCTCCCTGGAGCTTTCTCTTCTCCAGGTGAGCACCCTCAGCTCTCTCAGTCTTCATAAGAGAAGTTCTCCAGCTCTCAGATAATCTTCATGGCCCTCCTCTGGAATATCCAGAACAATAAGGACTTCTGATTTTCCTCTGTTGAAGTTAAAAGTTTCCAAATAGATCAAAGGAGCACGTTTGTCCCATGCAGAACAACCCTGGACATTAAAAGACTCTTGGATAATGGGACTTCTACCTCTTGTAGGACCTGTTGTGTAGCCCAACATAATTTCCATTATTGACACTTTCTTAAGCATATCTTAGAATTTTGTACAGAGTGGAGGGGTCTGTGTAGCTTAGGTGACAGAAAATAGCTCACCTGCAGACCGTGATGTGCACATCCTTTAGTGGCATAAAGCTGCTAGAGGTAAATTGTGCCCGAGTTCCCTTACACACCATATTACAGTCTCTAAAAGATGAAGGAGAATGAACTAAACCTGAGCCTGATTGTTTCCATCAAGCTTTAAAAACACAGTTCACAGAGCAGCAGATTCATTACAAATATTTTGATTGCTCCCTGAAAGAAAAACATGCAACTTTCTTCTTCGTAGGGGAACTGAAAGGAGTGGTTTGTTGACTTCTTTGTGATGCTTTGAAATCTGTAATTCAGTGCACTTGCGAAATGTTGGATGATGGTGGTTTGAAATATTTGCAACCCAAAGCAAGTAAATCTACCCAGGCTGGAGCATTGGCTACCTCATACAGCCAAAGTGAGCAGTCATTTCTCAGCTGGGATCCACAGCTGAGAGGCGCTTTGGGGCAACGGCAATTTAGCTTGAACTATATTCAGCTCTTGGCTGAATTTAGTGTTTCAGACAAGACATTTTGAGGGCATTTCTTTCTCCACAGCAGCAGATCATTTTCTAGCACTGTTTTTCTGCCCTAGCTGGTGTTGCTGAGATCCTCTTACTTGGACCTGCACTGGCCCTTAAACCCCAAGTTCCTGCTTTGGTCCAGTTGTAATGCTGAGCTGAGAGCAACCCTCTCTCCCCTCTGGCTGAGAACAGCCAGAGCTGGAACCAGCTGGGTGAACTTTTACCAGTTTGGTTGCAGTTATTTGCTGTGATGCTGCTATTCCTCCATCAGCAGCTCCCTCCCCAGCACCCAGCCGGACACAGGCTCAGCCCTGAGGAAACAGCTCCCCTGGCAGTGTGCCCGTGTTTGGGGCTTCACTCTGACATGTCATAGCCTCACACATTGCTGGGGAGGTGTTGGAAAGGCACCGCAGCCTCTCTCCCAGCGGTGCTCTTTAAACTTTCTACTGATTAGGGGCCTTTTAGCACTCAGCTGGCTTTTCCTAATGGATTTTGCCTTTTCATTGAGACTATTTTTTTTTTGCAGGCGTTGCCAAAGTAAACAGTCACGGATGGCTATTTGGAAAGCAGGGGAGAGAAGAAAGGGACAGAGAATCAGGACAGGTCCAAATGTGTCCTGACAAGCACTATACATCAGCTGATATGTGCTGAGGGCCAAGTGCTGCCAGAGTTAAAATCTCTGGGAAAAGGAGTCCATTTGTTGAGAGACAGGCACAACAGATACAGCTGCAAGCTCTTCTCTTGGATCAAAGATGCCATGCCTGAATTCTTGAGCCTTTAGGAGGAGCAGGGTGTGAGCTTGGCATTAATCAGCCCCCTTCTGATTTATTTCCAAAGTCTTGAAGTCAGAGGAGGTGTTTGAGTAATTCCAACCTTACAGAGTTCAAGCATATCAATCCTTCACTGCTCTGAAGCAGATAATTTAGCCTTCAGCCAGCTCGCTGTGTGGGAACCTATCAGGCACTGTCCTAAGTGAAACTCCTTTCTTCTGCACTGTTCTGGTCAGTGGAAATCACACATCTCTGCAGAAGTTCAGAATTTGGTCCAGGCCAACAAAGAAAACTGGGTACAGTGGCTCTGTCCCCAGCTGGATCAGTGTGCCTGGTCACTTTTGTGTAGGCCCTGGGTGTATTGCAGAAGTGTTTTAGGGATGGGATACATTTATGGCCTGCCTTTTTTATCAGGCTCTGAAAAAAGTTGTTCTAGATTTTACAGTTCCTTCTCTGCTGCCTTGGCATAAAGTACGAGGGGAACAAAGCAGACCTTTTGTGTAGGAATATCTTCTTTCCCTGTCCCATCTCCACGCTCATTTGCTCCTTAGTTCAGCCAGCTGCTGAATGTCTGCTCTTCTTCCTCCTCAGATTAACTGCAAGAGTTCAGACTTTTCCCCTTCAGCTGGGACTTGCTCAGTGCTGGAAGCTTCAGCTTTGTTTCATCGTGCAAAGCAGTGAGGGTTCACCTGGCCCCTTCTGGTCAGAGATGAGCATAATTCATGGACAGAGCTTGGGCTACTGACAGCTAGACCTGATCAGATGTCTCAAGTGCTTAGGACTCCTGCAGCCTCCCCTCCCCACAGCAGAGTCACCAGAATGTCCAGGGGCAGGCTCTCATGTGACTTTGATCCATGCCAGGGATGGATTCCAGATGGATGCTTCCCCAGCGTTGGCCTACAGGCATGTTTCACACAGCATTGATGGGGTGTTAACGATGCTAAAATTTCAGCCAAGCTCCTCAGACATGCTGGGTTGGGAATGAGGAGAGGAGTTCTTTAATAAAAACCTGATGTGGACCCAGCACTTTTACCTGTAGTGCAGCCAAAGGAGCCATCAGAGCACCTGGAAGAGGGAAGTGAAGGTGCAGCCCCTGCCTCTCACCAACCGGCTGAAGCACCAGTGATCTCGGCATTTCCCAAGCCTCTGGCTGGAGTCGGGGCCTGGGATGAAGCCATTTTTTGGAAGGTGCCAGGTGGTGTGCAAGTGGTGACTTGGTCCTGTGGGATCTGGAGGGGATTTGTCACCAGGAGCTGCGAGGTGGCCCAGGGCAGGGGGAGCTGAGGGAAGGATCAGGCACATCCCCACGAAGCTGAGGCTGCAGCCCTGCCTCCAGCTCCTCACGGGGCCTGTGGTGCCCTGGGACACACACACAGCTCAGGCAGTCCTGGGAAGGGGCTCAGGGGCTGCTGTCCCCTGCCCTCAAGTCCTGCCTGGTTCCTGGGGTGGGCACATGCCACAGGCAGAACAGAGCTGAGCCATTGGGCTGGGCTTGGGCTGCCTGAGTGGCATTACCACACTCCTGCTGGGGTCACTTTTGGCTCAGACATCCCACTTCTTTTTTCCTGAAGTGAATGATCCTGATCTGTATCCTAGTTTAGAGGCCATTCCACAGCTACGTGTTTGGCATAATTTTTAAATTTTTTGTGTGTGTCTTACTATGAATTCCTTCTGATATTTTATTGGCCAGTTCCACAACATTCTGGGATTTTTCTGTCAGTCTTTGCAGAATATTTTAGTTTTCATTGTCCTGGACAATTTTATATCATCTTGACTAAAGTTTGCAAACTAATTCTCTGCTTTCTGCTGCCTCAGAGCCTTAAAATGAACCAGAGCTCCAGAGAGTGAGCCAGTGGCATTGATTGTTACAGACAAGCAGTAGCAAAGCCAGCAGTTTGCCCAAAGTCTCACATCAGTTTGGGCAGCTTTAGAGTTTTGATCTTTCCTCTCCCCTCAATCCCTTAAGCATGCCTTCCTTACTTGATTATTAAATCTGGAGCTGTTCTTCTGATTAACTGCACCGTAAATAACTGCAAAGCCATTGCTCAGGAGGCTGAAGGGGTGGGCAGTAGTTGCACAGAAACCTGGGACAGCAGTTCCATTCCATGAGTGCTGGCCTCAGGCACACCGGGGTTATGCATTAACACTTGGTGCCAGTGCCCCTCACCTGCACAGGCACCCTGGGCTGCCTCAGCAAGCGTCCAGTCCAAAGGAACAGGGAACTGGGGTGGAGGAGCCCAGATCTGCGCGTTGCACATGGAACGGAGGTCACCCCAACTCCCCCTGCCTGATCAGAAATCTGTAGACCACAGCAAAGTGTTTGTGCTTCCTGGATGGATAGGGGACTCATCCACGTCACCTAAATAACTTCAGAAAAGCAGAGAGATTCTGGGAAAATGAATATCTACATCCTCTTGGCTTCTGACTGAAATTGTTCGGGGAGGGAAGGTTATGTATTGTGGAAAGGGATGTTCACTTGTGTGGGATATTTCTTTTAAATAAAAGCAACATTTCACAGTGAAAAGGCCCAACATCAAAAAACAAGTCAGCAACACAAAGTGCAGAGAGAAGGGCAAACAAGCGATGATGAGGGGAATCTCCACAGCAAAGGAGGGGTGTCCTCTGTCCCTCTACTGCCATTGAAGCCCCAGGGCCCTTGGTGGTACGAGTTGTTTTCCACTTGGGCTCCCTGTTGTTTACAGCTAAAGTCACCCTGAGACCAGGCTTGGGCCCGTGCAGGTCCCTTTGCCCGCTCGGGCAGTGCAGCAACACGTGCCATTGCAGCAGAACCCTTCCCCACCTCCAGCCTAACAGGGGAAAGAAATCCAAGGGCAATGACTTACAACTGAAATGTTGCTGAAGCCAGGAGCCCGGAGAGCTGCTCACAGCACCGTTCTTTTAGCACTTCCATGGGCCATTACCCTGCTGGGATTAAGAGCCCCCTGCCCTGCCATGCGCACCCTGCCCCATCACCTGCCTCTCCTGGCCTGGCTTTTCCCCAGGCACTAATGAAATTACCACCGAGACTGATTACAAGTGGGGTGGAGCACTTTGACCAATGAACCCACACCTGCTCGCGTGGTTGACCTTTAATGATCCAGCTCTGTAACTGTGCAGTTTAATTTGGTTTTTAAAGCCTGGTCTAGGCAGAAGCTGGAGTTTCATTTGCCATCAAAACATGACCCCTGCTGGAGGACCAAGGATGTGACTTCCAGTTATCCATGTGAACAACCCCGCACAGATGTGATTAATGTGACATGTTACAGCTGTCACTGGCTGCAGGAAATCACAGACAACTATAAAAAAGGTTGGCTTAAAAAGACTTCTTAAAGTATTCACCCAACTGGAAAGGTAAAAAAGTTTTTCTGGTTACTGTTTTTTGGTTGGTTGGTTGTAGTTTTGTTTTCATTTTTGGGTTTTTTGCATCCATGGGGTTGTGTTTTACAGAATTGCAGGAACCAGTGAGCTTTTTCTGCAGGGCTCTGTGTGTGTGTAGTCCTTTTTTAATGGGAGTTCTGGATATCAAATCTGTTGGCAGAAAGTTCTCCAAACACTCGCAGTAGCAGCAGTGCATTTGAGGATGTAGTTTGTTCCTAGATTTATACCAGCCTGACATTTTCCCAATGGCAAAATATTTAAATAAAAACAAAGAGAGTGTCAGGCTGGTAGGAGTTTTTTAAACATATGTCTAATTTAGTGTGTAAGGAAAATAAATTCCACTTGTGAAGGCCCTAGGCCTGCCCTGGTTGCCACGTGGGCTGCAGCAGTTCCCTGTTGGTCTGGCTGTGTCTTCTAAAACGGCCCAGCTGGAGTGAGCATCAGTGCCTGGGGAGCAGCTGATGTTGCTGGGTAGATGACAAAGGTCCTGCAGGAGCAGGTATTGCTGAAATGAAACATCTGTCCAGCAGCAAAAGGTGTGTGTGCGGTGGGAGAGAACCCACACTCCTGGGATGTGAAGGTAGAGGAGGTGGCTGGCTTCAGGGGTTGGCTAAGAACTGAAAAAGGAGCTTTGGGGATGGAGAAGGTATTGACAGCAGAGGCTGCTGTAGTGTCCTCAGAGCCAGGTGAGAGTGGCAGTGGAATTGGACCGGACCCTGTGGAGCAACCAGAGGGAGCCAGTGAATTCCAGCAGGTGTTGCAGGACCACAAAAATTGTTCCTGTAGAAAGAGTCCTCAGCGGTGCCATGTCCTGCTGGTTTGCTGCAAAGGGGCCCTCGTGCTAAGCTGGTTTCTAACCATGATTCTGGAAGGTTTCAATAAGTAGCCCTCACAGGGAAAAGCTGATGTTTGTCAGATAAAGGAGCATGTGCTCTGTGGTTTTGGCTTGTGTCAGCTGTACTGGATATGCCTGTCCATGGCTGCAGTGGCTGACAGGGCCCGGTGTGGCAGCAGAGCAGGAGCTGCTCATACAGAAGGGCTCAGGCTGGAGCCTGCCCGGAGCAGAGCTCCCGTGGGATCCCAGCACTGACAGCTCAGGGCAGCCTGAATTCCCAGCTGGCCTCACACAAAACTGGGGCCATCTTCTTCCTGGCCTCTGCAGAGTATTTCAGGTTTCAAACAGCCCTGAGGTTTCCATAGCCCGTGGGATGCACTGTGGGATCGCTCCTTTGATACCTGGTAGGGGAACAGCCATTGAAGCACAAACCAGGGGCTGCCCACAGAAACGTTTGTCCAAGGGTTAAGGTTCAGTGTCAAAATAGGGAAGTGGAAGCTGCGTAATTTTATAAATCCTGCTTTGTTGTCAAAGACCAAAGACTTCCTGTTTGGGGATCCAGGGCTGTTCCCATTTCCACTGTAAATGGTGAGAGACTGCCCATAAACCTCATGTTTACTTCACAATTTCTGATGCTTTCTGCATGTGCTGAAACAGCTTTCAGGTGGCCATGACATTTTGTCAAAAATAGAGATGGCAGTTGGGAAAAGAAAAGTAGTTTAATGTCAGCCTAATCTTTAAAAGCATTTTCTCTATTGGAGTTAAAGAGCTGAGTCCATCACCACAGTGCTGCACATATTTGTTGTAGATATTCCATTATTGTTACAAATCAACTGAGATTTCAATGTTTTCATTCAGTTCTTCCTTACAGTCCTCATGCAATGGAATATTTAATTGATAGGTTTTGTCTGTGAAGCCAATGAATTAGCCATGAAGTAATCTCCACGTAACAAATACTGCTCTGCAGTAATTCCAGGTACTTCCAGCTCTCACCGGGGAAGACCAAAGTGTAACTGTTCTGTACAAACAGGGACAGGGTAATTGAACAGTGTCATTTAGTACTATAATTTACAGTAGTACAGTGAACTAAAAGATACAAGCTTGAAAGTTTTAAAAAAGGGTAAAATCTTAGGGACTATTTTTGTAACTATGGAAATTCAGAAATAAGATGCACCAAAATTCAAGTGGACCAGAATTAACAACTACTGAGGAAATCCCAAATGGCCGTTAAAGAGCCATGGAAAGAAGTGGCAGTTCCTCCACCCAGTCACTGGAGCTGTCACTGGATGCTCATGTGGGCTTCAGCTGTCATGGAAAAGGAGTTCTTTTAGGATCCTTTGTAAGGGAGTGAGCCACAAACGTCAGCTGTGAAACATTTGGGGTCTGCAGAAACTCCCTCATGCCCTTTGGCCAGCCAGCAGTGCTGTAACAGGGGCTGTCCCCGCATCCCAGGATGGCACAGCTGGCTCCAACCCCCACATCCCAGGATGGCACAGCTGGCTCCAACCCCCACATCCTGGCATGGCACAGCTGGATCCGTCCCCACATCCCGGCATGGCACAGCTGGATCCCTACCCACACCCCAGCATGGCACAGCTGGATCCCCCCCACATCCCAGGATGGCACAGCTGGATCCCCCCCACATCCCAGGATGGCACAGCTGGCTCCAACCCGCACACACATCCTGGCATGGCACAGCTGTTCATTTAGTGTCATTTTGGCAGGTCTGTGTTTGGGAGTGACTCTGCTAAACCCAGAGTGTCTCGCTCTGAAGAGACCTCCTGGGGTCCAACAGTCCAACCCAGTCCTGCCCACAGCACCTACAATTAGCACAGAATTAACAATTAGCACAGAATCCCAGAGTATCCTGAGCTAGGAGGGACCCACAAGGATCACGGAGTCCAGCTCCTGTGGGCGGGGGGGTTGCAGCTCCTCTGGGAAGCCTGAGGCCGTGGCTCTGGTCCCTCAGCCAGGGCTGTCCTGCACCACCCCGGGCCTGGCCGTGTGCAGGGAGAGAGGCCAGGCCTGACCTGCCCCTGCCAGCTCCTGCTGGAGACTCACCTGCTGCACCTGGAGAACTTCCTCCACCACTGATGGACCCCTGGGTTTGGAGTTGCCCATGGAAAGCAGCCACTGCTCCCGTGGCACTGGATTATCCCAGGCTGCTCCCACCCACCCCTCTGGCAGGATTTTCCATCCTTGGCATCAGTGACACCCAATTTCCCCTCACAACAGCCATGGTCTCAAACATTTCTATTTTCAGTTCCTTTCACATCCCTGGATCTGCACCTTGCAATTCATTCCCTGGGAATGCCAAAAGCTCAGAGTTCAATACAAAAATAAAACTCCACCAACAGTTTCAGTAATTCAATAATTTATTCATCTAAAAAAGTGTGTAAAAGTATATAGCTCTCATCCACAAGGTATATATGAATGACATTTAAAATGGAGGTCTTTTATTATTATTGTTTCTTTTTATCAAAGTCTTTTTTAGTGTATTGTACCAGCGATATACTGTAGATTTAAAATGAACTTCACATTTTTTTTTGTTTTCTTTCAAATTGTCGGCTATATATAAAAGAAGCTCACTGCAAAATGCTCAGAGAAAAAAAAAAAAAAAAAAAAAAAGAAATTCAGAACTCCCCAGAAATGTACAGCTTTTACATTTAAAAAAGGTTCTGAAATATACATACAAGCATGCTGGACATTCCCCACCCTCCCGCTCCCTTTAGCTCAAACAACTGTAATAATAATTCTGATTTAGGCATGATTTTCCAAAGTTAGAAATAAAAAAAAAAATAAAATAACTTTCTTCACTCTGTAGGAAAGCCAGGGCTTGTACATTTCAGATTAATTCAGTAAAAAACTCACAAGTAAAATAATGCATATTTAAGGGAAATATTATACAGAACTTTTCACACTGAAGTACATAAGATTTTTCTTTAAAATCTATTGCCATTCATTTATTTTGCACAAAAACGTATAAATATGTCACCAGCTTCTCTTAACTTAAAAAAATTAAATAAAAGACACCAGATGAAAACTACTCCTTGCTGCCCTTTTTTTAATTTCTAATTTTTGCTTAGAACCAGGTTTGTGGGGAAGAAACGCCCCTGGATAAAAACGGCCCATTTAAAAACAATAAGCAAAATAATAATCCAAAGTTCAGATGAATCCTGGGAACAAATAAGCCCCAAATGGTAAAAGATTACAAATGTCTACTTTACATTTTTTTCCTCCCCCAAGTTAAATTTTTTTTTATACAAGTTTACAATCTTCATCTTTTTATGCTCTTCAAAAGGCCTTGAGAATTTTCTTTTCTGATTAAGAAAAAATAGTACTGCAATATTTTTAAAGTCAATTTTACACTGTACACATTAGATACAAATGGTTTGATATCAGATTTTTTTTAACCTATACATTGCAAAGAGGACACCCACACGGAGGGGTGGAGCAAGGAAGGAAATAATCCATTTACAGGTTCCTCCCCTGCCTTCACCTTCTCATTACACAAGCAATTCTTTTTTTTTTTCTTTTATTATTTTATAGAATTTGTTTTAAATGTTACATTATCTCAAGAAAAATACTTTTTAAAATCATAGAATTTCATTTTTTTTAACCAGAACATGAAAGTCTTTTGGAAGAACTCTAAACTTGGTAGTTTTTCTCCACAGCCAGGGGAGGGGTCACCCAGCCTGATCCAAGTGCCCGACCCCGGCCCCCTCCTGCTGCCCAGTGCACCCCCAGAAATGAGGGAATGGGGCTGGTAATAGGAACCCCTTGGAGCCTGGAATGAAGGAGTCATAAAAATACTTCAATTAGCCATTAACCTTCCCAATGGCGATCATTTCACTAAACAAAGTAACTTTGCCACCACAGTGGTGTAACTTCAAGTACTAATTTAATGATATAATTTTTAAAAATTATTTCTTTGAAATAATATTCCTATAGTCAGAAAAAATACACCAGATTTGTGACTGATTTAGTGTAAACAAAAACCATATTTTTGGATATGTACATGGACGAGTCTGCCCAGAATTAAAGGGCGACTTGGCTTTCAGTAAATACTTTTCTAGCGTCACTAAATTTACTGGAAATATATTTCAATCATAGCTCTACAATAGATTAATTTGCCACTTTTCACTTGCCCTGACATTGGGCTTTAAAGTATTTTTCCTCCCTACCTCCCTCTCACTCTTCTCCCTTAGGTAGTGTTATCCTTCATTAAACACTGGCCATTGCTTGCTTGAACCAGGCTAAACGCAGGGGAGAATTCCTTAAAATACAAGATATCCTTACCAGAACAACGAATCCCTTCCCAGCCTTTGATTGTTATGAGCTTCACTTTTGATTTCCAGGTCAGAAGAGTGAGAGGTCTGTAGGTAAATAACCCTACAGTGGAACGGAGCTGGATTTTTAAGGTATTTCTACTGTTCCTGGTCCTTTATAATTTAATCCCTCCCCTCCCCAAACCTAAAAATAAATAAAGTATCTCCAGACCATTCATATCTACATGGACAGGTAACAAATGCATGCATTCATCCCAATCCACTCTGACAGGAACTCCAGGTAGACAGAAAACTCCAATATTTATACGAGACTACGACTGTGTGGTTTTGTGTTTGTGGTTTTTTCCTCCTGCAAAGTCCCAGTTTATGATGATCAAACAACGAAACACCCGAACTGGTCACTACAAGGTGGTTTTTACTCGCAGGGCTGACACTGCTCGTGGGTCTTTATCAGTTCCTAATGCAAAAAGATGCTGTAGTCTTCCTTAAAAAAATAAAATATTAAAAAAAAATAATCACACTGACCAGTAGTTACTGAGCCACCAAACTAACACTGGCTTGAGGTTACTCTGTGTTCACTGTTCTTGGATGTTCCCAGATTTTGGATTGAAGCTGCCAGAGATGTTAATGGGTAGTTTAGTTTTGAACACTGCAGAATTCACATGTGCTTTTGGAGGAAGAGAAGCACAGCACAGGACTGGTCTGAAGAGAAGCAAACGGAGCTCTTTGCAGGTCGTGGCACGTTCCCGGGCGGAGGGGAGAAGCAGCCAGAAGAACAAGTGCTTGTGTGTGTCCTACAGGATGTTCATGATGGCGTTGTAGAGCTGGGTGAGCACCACGAAGTGCACGGGCAGGCAGGAGCTGCGGTCCTGCGTGGCCGGGTTACACGTGAGCCAGGACAGGGCGTTGTACTGCTCCAGCACGAACCTGCACGGCAAGGGAGAGACGTCACAGCCTGCCTCGGGGAGCTTTGTTAACCAAGGAGGTACACCCTGACAGGGCTGCCGGTGCGTTGGCAAAGCAGGAACTCCACTGAAAAGCGGGAGGGTTTAGGTTTGCTATGTCTGAACTATTTGCATGAAGGCCCTCCCAAACACACAGATTCTGGACTCACAGTGGTTCAGGTGCCACTGCTGTCAAAGCCTTGGGGACTGAACACCTCTGCCTCTACTCTGTGCCAGTAGTGGCTCACACCGCTCCTGTGATCCTGTATCTAATTGCAATTTCTCATCTTGTAACTTGTGTCTGTTGCATCTCATCCTTTCCCTGTCCACTGCATTCTCCTTTTACTCAATACCTGAGACACTGTGAGAGCTCAGTCCTCCAAGGGGATGCAAATTCAGATCTGGAACAATACGCCCCCAATTTCCTTAGATTAGACACTGCTGTTCCCTGCTGCTGTCTGTCTGTTCACTGGGGTGTCCCACACTGTGCTCTCATCACACTGACCTGTGTTCAGTCCCCACAGGTGGGATGGAGGCAAACGGGCCTCATGTCATCCTGAACAACACAACACACACCGTGCATGCAATCAGGAACAGCGGCTCCTTTCTATCCCAATGCTAGCACAGTGGTATCAGGGAATGCTTTTATCTCCTCCAAATCCATTCGGTTTGGTGAGTGAAGACAATGAGTGGCACAGCCCAGATTAGATCCTGGGGGAACAGAGCTGGGGGGGCAAACTAAGGTGTCCCCCTGACAAGGCTGAGCTGTTCTGAGTTTCCTTGGCATCATTGTGCACAGCAGAGGGAAACCCACGGAACTCCCCCTCAAAGCCCTGCTCCAGGCAGCTGGAGGAGGAGATGCCCTGAGACACCGTAGGGCACAGCAGGGCTTAAAAACTGCTGATAAAACTGATAAAAAATTGTGACAGGTTGAAAAGGTTCCTCTGAAACCTCCGAGTTCAGTCCCCAGATGTTTAGGGCAGAATGAAAACCTCAAGGGTGTTACCTCAAGACATCTGATGTAGTTTTAGAGTCAAGGGGGTGAGGAACTCGCTGAGAATTTCTGGCAGGTAGAAGCTCGTCTGTCTGCGCTACAGAGATGTGGTGATGGAGAGAGGCCTGTGCAGAGGGAAAGAGCAAAAATTAACTTCTCATACAACAGGTACTGCTAAAGATTCCCAAGAAACAGATCCATGCTGAGTCACCTCAGGACAGCAGGGGAAGTTGGCAATTCTGTGTTGAACCCACCATGACCGTGTGTATTTCCAAATTAATGGTGACATTTTTGAATAAACCGACTGGAGTTCTGCAGTTCTGGAGTGGGAGGTCTCAGGTTCACTCTGACACCACAGACTCCAACTGCAGCTGTTACAGGCACAGAAATAGCAATGGATAGTGAGTGCTCCATGTGGGGCATGACAGACCTTCAGGAAGAGGGGACACTGGTTCTGTGCCTGAGGACAGGAGGACCAGAACCACTGCGGGAGGTTCTCCGCTTTGGCAGTCGACACGAAGTATCCCAGAGCCAGAGGCTGCTGCTTCAGCTCTTCGGGGGCTTCCCTGGAGAGGAGACGTTCCCCTTGGCTCTGCAGGAGAGGGAAAAGGCAGCTCTCAGGGTTTGTGTCAATACAGCCCATCCTGGAATGGTGACTTCATTTGCTAATTACTGTCCTGTGACAAATGAGCCCTTCTTTAGTCAGTCAGGAATCTTAGTCAAAGTTATCCAGGCCCTGCCTTTTTCCCCTCTAGCTGGGTTCTCCAGGTTTATGTTTCAGAAGCGCTGTAGATTCCCGAACAGCTGGGAGAGCAGTTCACTTCATCCATAAATGTCAACAGGTTAAAAAAGAAAGGAAGAGATTCCACTGCACAGAAAGCAGCTCAATTACAAATCCCTCCCTGCCAATCCCTTCCAGAGGGTCTGGACAGGAATCCAAGGAAGGGAAAAAGCCTGGAGCAGGCAGCACTGGGAGCCCACAGGCACACAGGGCCGGTGCCCAGCCATCAGTTATTGCCCTGACCCTGGGCCCACGGGGGGATGATCACACACTGCTGCTCTGCTAAAGCCAAACATTACACTGCAATTACCAGGCCTGGCTTAATGGTTAATCGCAATTACTCGGGTTCAGCTGGAAGGGGGCTTGGCCAGGGCTCCGGGCTCAGGCCGTGAACCTCCCAGGGCTGCTCCCAACAGATGCAGCTCCACTGAGAGCAAGTTCTGCATAGAAGTGGGACAGAGCAGGGATTGCTGAGTGAACTGAGGAAAGACAGAGTGAGGAGTTGTGATTTATGGCTGCAGGGTTTGGCCGCAGAATTTAGAAGTTTTCATTTGCCCACACACCAGTTTGGAGTAACTGGGACAGCAATGTGCTGTTATCGAGCCTTTGATGGGAGAGTTGCACAATTCACACAAGGTGGTTGTGGACTGAGCTCACAAAATGCAGGATTAGCATTTCTGTGGCTGAGGCAGGAGGCATTTCTCCCTCACTGACTGTATTAAAGCTGCCACTGAGGCATTTTGGCAGAGCTTTGCAAGGAAAACACAGGCAGGACTTTCTCCTTCCAGGGGTGAAACTACCACCATTTAGTCAGTCATGTTCAGGAGTGAGAATTCTGGTCTTGAGACATCTCACTGACATGTCGAAAATGGTATAGAAGTTACCCTGTTTCTCTCATAAAATACTGTTTTATTTAGTAAAGAATAAGCTACTGCTTTAAACTTACTACTTCTAGAACAAAACTTCACAGGAAATTATGAAGCATAAAACTTCTACCTAATTGTGATGGAAACCATTTTAAGAGAACAGCTCAGTCTTACACGATTAAATGTAGGAGTGAAAGAGTTCCAGCAAACCCGATCCAAGCTATGCCAATTCAAAAAAAAGAACTTGAATTACCAAAAATAATTTGCATTTTAAGTAATCACTGATGTTGGAACTGACTTTATAAAAGCCACTTCAAACAAAAATAACTCCCAAACGCTGTGTGCTCTGGGCTAAATATTCCTGAGAAAACAACATTTGCATAACCATCCAACACCTGGGGAGTTTCCACGGGCAGGTTTCATCACTGGGAGAATTCTCTCCCTCTTGCCTCCCCTGAAATCCACAGGAACGGGGCTGTCACAGCTTCCTTTCTCTCAAGGACTTGTCACTTCGTGCCAGGGACATTCCATAGGATTTTCCAGGAAAGAATGGATGAGTACAGGTTAATCTATGCGGGGTCACCAGCTATGGCTGTGCCGCACAAAAATAAAGCTGCTGTCCTGCTCTCTCCCCCTCAATTATCCACCAACAGTTAACTTGGAAGGTGCAAACAGTCAGTGCAGAGACACCTTCTCCAGCAGTATTTAACCTTGAATTTTAACCTCATTTTTGCTTGGTTTTGACCTAATTATATGTAAGAATCTACAGGGAAAAAAAGATTTTGTTGGAGGATTTGGGTCTTCGTATTTTATTTTAAGCAGTGTGTGCCCTATGGTGCTCCAGCCTTACCCTACTGTGATGGTAGTGAGATCCCACTCCAGTGCCAGATGGTGATCCAGGGGAAGGAACTGGGGAGGAATTTGGTGAAGAGTGAAGATTCCCTGTTATCAAAATTCTAATGTCATTGTCCATGTCATCTGGGAATGGGAGGTCAAACATGTCATCTGAAAAGGAAAAGAAAGGCAAATCATTTCCAACCTGCTCTACTCTTTTCTCCAAGAATTTTTTTTAATTTATTACCATTCTCTTTAATTTATTATCATTCCCCTTTTTCTTTTACATACTCCCAAGACAGATAAAACTTTACTGTTTAATCCCCCTTAGAACCTTTGACTGCAACCACACAGACTTGAAAGGGAGAGTTGGCAGGCAGCTATTGGGATAATGAGTTTTAGCAGTGGCCACAGAGTGAAGAGAATTCCTGTTACAGCAGCTCCATAAAATCCAGACTGAACTTTGCAACAGAACAACTGACACCTCTGTGCTGTTGGTCACAGAGACTCCTAACAGAACACCTGGAATCATCACACACAGCTCCGTGTGCTGCTGCCACAGGTGCTGCTCCTCAGGCTCCCAGAGCTGCACACCAGCTCCAAACTCTGGGAACAGCTCTGGCAGCTCCAGGGAAACTGCCCCCGGAATCTGTGAGGGCAGCAAGGCCCCACTCACAGCCAGGGACTCGTGATCCTTTCAAACACTGCACCAGGATCCCCAACAATGCAGCTTTCATAACCCACTTGCACCTCAGGAGTTCCACACAGCTCGTTAGCATAATTGGCTGGATTAATTTGGTTTATGTTAATATGTGGGGAGTGCTAAAGATACTGGGAAGATGTGTTTGCTTTGTGCATTCCACTACTCATCATCTGCACACAGGTTACAATACCCTGAGTAAGTTATGGCAGGGAAGGATAAGGCACCATCAACGCAGAGCCAAAAATTACAACATCACAATACAGTTTAGAGGGGTTTTTCTTATCCAGATTTCTCAGCAGGCAAAGAAATCCAAGTGTATAATGACATTTGAAGTACATTTTAGTGGGTAGACAGGGACAGTGGGAGCTGTCTGAACTGTATTAATTGGAATTGCAACCAAATTTATACTAAAACACAAAGCCCTAAATAGAAACCATGCATCCCACATATAATAAATAACAATTTCTCTTGAAAAAGAGGAATTTACTCTGTATAAAATGGAAAAGGATGTGTGTCCTGAACTAATTTCACCTGAAGCCCCAGTATTGAAACAGGCAGGTGGTTGTTTTCCTTCATCTCCCAAAGAGAACCTCTGGACTGCCGGAGCAGTGATTTACCTGAAGTTTATTAACTTGTGTCCTACAGCCTCAGTAAACAAACCAGAGCTAATGTCATGCTCTGCTCGGGCCCCAGAGCAGAAATGAGCTGGCTAATGGCATAGGAAGCAGCTTAATCATTAAGTAGAGCAGAGTTAAGAAAATTAAATTTAACACCATTTTGGAAAAGGCCATTCTTGTTCCTGACTCTAATTAACATCTGCAGCACCAACGGGCAGGTTAATGCAGGTTAATGTTTGTCGTGCTTGGGAGGGATCCCGGGGCCTCCTGGGACAGGGATTGAGAGGGGCAACTTCCCTTCAGAGGCCCTGGGACATTCCAGGAGGGACAGATCAAAGCCTTAACAGCAGTGGCCTGCCTTCCTCTCTAGCCCAACTGCCCTCCTCATTAACACAGCCACCGTACGTGTTTGTAGTCACTCTTGGTTTAAATTGCTTTGCACTCATTTAAAGGAGTTGGGACAAAGCAGGAGAACGCTTACTTGATATAAAGCATGAACCAGAGTCTTGCTGACTCAAACCGCAGGTTCAGTGTAAAAGCACTCTGGGGGCATCAGGAAGTCTCAGGTTGGGATACTTTCCCTACTCTCCAAGTGCCTCCGTCCCGTCAGCTCTGCACACAAGAGGGCACGGTGTGAAGCACGACTGGAACGCGCAGGCTGACCTGACCGAGTCACAGCAGGACACAGCACGTTCCGGTCTGTGCCACTGGGTGCACTGGCTGCTCCGTGTCCCTTTGGGAACAAACCAGGCACGCTCAGGGAAAGCACAGAGTATCCCCTGTAGCTACAGCTCTGCGTGGTTCCCTTGCTGGGCTGCTGTGGGGTCTGTGCAGAACCCCGGCCCCCTCAGGGGTTCATTCCCGCCGGGCTCAGCTCTGCTGACACCCCGGAAAGGCCCCGAGGGATTTCCCCGTCACTCACCGTTGGTGGGGCTGAAGCCATCCTCGTTGGGGTAATTTGCAGGTGCCACCTGGATGGTGGCAGAGGTGGGGAACACCAGGATGTGTGTGCAGGAGGCGTCCTGGGGGGTGTTGAGCTGGGACGACTGCAGGTTCAGCGCCGTGCTGCGCCCGAACACCGAGCCCATCGTCACCGCGTCTGGGGACAGAGACAGCGGCACAGGCGGTCACTGCATCACCTCCCAAACACGTGCTCTGTGTCCAGGGACACCTCTGCCCACCCCACCTGCTCTGCAAACGCACAGACATGCTTGAAGGGCCTTCTCTTCAAAAGATTAAACTGCTGCAAGAGCTTGGCATTAAGATCAAAACCAGCCCCACCTTTCCTGTCATTCTGCTGCCCCTTAATCAAATATTTACTTGTTAAATGAGCAAGTTAAATTGATTTTTCACACACATCTCTGTAGAATTATGAAATACACCCCACTTTGGTCAATATGAACACAAACATAAAAATAAAGCCACAGAACAATAAAACTTTTCTCTCCTCCTCTATTCTCAATTACCCACCAACAATTAACTTGGAAGGTGCAAACAATCAATGCAGAGACACCTTCTTCGGCAGTATTTAACCAGCACCTTCAATTTTAACCTGATTTTTGCTTTCTGTTGACCTAATTACTTGTCAGGATCTAAAGGAAAAAAAGATTCTGTTGAAGGATTTGGGTCTTTCTTTGTGTTTTACTGTGATATGAAAAAAGCCTCATTTGCCATCTGTTTTCTCATACTACAAAATCTCTGCTTTGAAAATATTCAACAAGGTAAGTCATTTTCAAGCTCAATTAATTCTGCTCCATGTATTAGTTTTCTCTTTCTAAACTTAAAAAAACCCAGCGTGGTTTGTAAGGATATGTTAAGGATGTGTCACCACATACATTAAAAAGTACTTGCTTAGGTAAAACAACAAAGTCTCAACATTTAATTTTATTTCACCTTAAGCCCACAGACTGCTGCTTGTAGGTGAACTCTCTAAATAACTTCAGCATGTGAGAAGGCAAGAGGGCTTATTCGTGTTCCCATTTCCACAGGCTCCTGCGCATTCCCACTGCAGCCTCCTCTGTGCACGAGGGTGTCTGTGACACCACTTCCAGCCCATGGGAACTGGGCTACCTGAGCCCACGGCGTCCCCAGGAACAGCTCAGCACTTTGGCAATGGCCCACAGTCACCTTCCCTCAGGAGCCTGCTCTCCCCATGTAGCATCTCTCCATGGTATTTTGGGGAATTCTGCTGGCTGAACCTATTTTCTGCCACATGCAGCCACGCTACTCAAGTTCTTCACAGAAATCCCCAAATTATTGTGCCAAAGTGTGAAATGCGCTAAAAGAAGAGTTTCACTGGCATTGCCACAGTTGGCTAAAACATACCTGGCATCACCACGAATGATCCCTGTGGCTCCATGGCAACGAGGCAGGCACTGAGGATGGAGGGGGAATCTGCTGCGGAGATGCCGCACATGCGGCAAACCTCCTTCAGCTGTTTGCTGATTGTCTGCAGGGAGCACTCCCCGAGCAGGATACTCCAGTCTGCAAGGGAAAAGCACCGTGGCAGGACAGAGCTGATGCAGAGCTGGCAGAGCCAGCACTCGCCTGGAAACAGCAAAACGTTCCCAACACTTGGCACTTCCCTAATCCCAAACTCCCCAGGACTGACTCCTGTGCACACGAGGGGTCTGGCCTGGCAAACTGGGTGCTGGAGGAGCTCCTGTGGAATGTTTTATTCCATGGCACTCTGTTGGCTTTCCTTTGTTCAATACATTTTTTTCCAAGACGTTTTTGTTTGTTTAGTGATGTTTAAGTTGAGGAATTACAACTGAATCCTGTCTCTATTCCTGTGTCAGGATAACTTTGTTCAGAACTTTTTCTAACATGTGACAAGGCCCCAGCTTCCCTTGGAAGGATACTGCAAATCCTGCACAACCTGAGGGAGTAACATCAGACCCAGGGCACAAACAAGGAAAGGGTTTATGGAAACCAATACAGGAATTCAGTGCCAGGGTGGGACTGAAGCCAGCTCTCCTGTAATCCATGCCATCACAGCCCAGGAAATTCCAGTGTGGAGGATCCCAGTGATTTCCCTGCCAGGTTTGTTCAAGTGGGCATCAGAATCAAGACAAAGGGAGAGAAAGGGTTTCAGCAGCCCTGGTGTAGATTACAGACTCCTAAGGAGACCTGCCTGGGAAGCCTGGATATCTGGCTTCCCATCCGTGTTTGCCATCACTAAACTCTGTCAAAATAAACAACAGCCTATCCTGCCTGTGACAGAATTTGGCACATCTTGTTTACCTTTTGTAAGGTCATGGTTCTAGGAAGCACAGACAGGACTTGGGAAGGTTAAGCCAAATTCACCTCATCTCATGTCACTGTGTGATGGCAGAGTGCACCCTCAGAAAGTCTGCAGGTGATGCAAAACTGTGAGGAATGGCTGTGTCCCCATCCCTGGAAGTGTTCAAAAGCTGTGTGGATGTGGCACTTGGGGACATGGATCAGTGGTGGCCTCAGCAGTGCTGGGGAACAGTTGGACTTGATGAGCTCAGAAGGCTTTTCCAACCTAAACAATTCTGTGGTTCTGTGATTATCACACCCAATTTTTTAGTTTGGAAGGTTTGTGATCAGTTCTGAGCCATCCTGCCTTGCACCCTGGGTCCCTGTCCCCACTCCACACCCTGGGAGCGGCAGCCCTTACAATTGCACACCTTTCAGCTCCCCGTGGCCCAGCCGGCCCAGGCGCCCGATGACGACTCTCCAGGGCAGGGATGTCATCTGGACAATGCCGATGCACCATTCCCAGAGCTTCTGCAGCCCGATCTTCCGGGCAGACAACTTGCTCCTCCTTGACCTGCAGGGGAAGGAGTTAAAAACAAGAGTGAGAGGAGAATCAAGGACAATATTCAGATTTCTGTTCTCCCTTATTTCGTCACTGCTTACCCTCTACAGGAGTTCTGCACAGTCCCTAACTTACCTTTTACTATTACTAACAAGAAAAACTATGTGTCTGCTTTCAATACTGCAGTGCCATCAAACTGCTGAGCAACACACCAGACGTTCCTCAAGGTAGGATTTGTAAGCAAAACAGTTGTAACACAAATGTAACTCAGTCACTTTTCCCTGTGCAGATACGAAATTCTGAAAGTGCCAAATGAAATGTTCTCACTGTAACACCAGCATGGTCTCCTGAGCAGGAAAGGGGATGGAAGGGACATGTAAGGAGCTGGCAACACAGATCAGTGGGATAAGCCCAGGACAGTGAGTACCTGCTGGGCAGGTCGATGTTGACAATGCAGGTCTCCAGCAGCTCCCCGTGCAGGTCGGTGCAGGACGCCAGAAGCCAGCGCTGGTCGTGGGACAGGCAGTACCCGACAAAGAGCACGTTGTATTTCTGACTGGCCTCTCCAAACGTCTCTCCCAGCTCTGTCTGCTTGTCTTTGATGGGGGCCAGGATGAAAGGAGGTGAATACAGCTGGATTGGGCTGGGCCTCTGCAACAGAGTCAGCACAACCATCAGCAGATAGACCAGAAACTACTGAACACAAGGAACACACACACACTGGCAGTGAGTACAGAGACAGGCAAGCTGGAAACAGTAAATTCAAAGCATTCCTAGTCAGGAGGGAGACTGGGAAAAGGGGGGTTATAGACAATTCACTGCTGCCAGTTAAAAGCTGATGCACTTCAAACCTTATCCAAGGATTTCTTTTTATGTACAGGTAACCCAGGGTACGAAAGCAGTGTTTGGACCAGTCTCTGACACAGGCAGGAGTTAAAACCCCTCACAGCTGTCAGATCCTCCTGTCCCTTTATCATCTTTAGGCCCTTGGCTGGATTTGCTCCAGTGCATCTGAGTTTCTTGTTCTGAGGAGCCCAGAAGGGAGGAGGACAAGCACCTCCCTGGCTGTGCTGCCGGCACCTTCCCAAGGCAGCCCAACTGCTGCTCCTTGGGAGCATCCACCGCGTCCAACAGGACCTTCGGATCATCTTCTGCAAAGCTGCTTCCCACATGGGCACCCCAAACCCATCTTTGCCTTGGAACTCCTCTCTGGAGAACAAACAGGAGGGGCCTCACCAGACATGTTCCATAATTAAAAAATGGTCAGGGTATTTTCTTAATTCTTCAGCAAAGTTTGGGAGTCTGCAGTGCAGACCGAGAGCAAACGTGTGTAAAATGCAATGAACAGAGATTAATTAAATGCAATAGGTAAATACCAACAGGTTCGGGTTATGGTGATTTTGCAAGTAGGTTTTTAAACCCTCCCAAGCAGCTCTTTATGCCAAGGTAAGTCTTTAAGTGTTTCGTTGGTCCATTAGATCTAAATAAAATATTCATTGTTACCTTTCCAAGAATGCAAAACATTCATAGAAAGTAGGATGGATTATTCTTCCTTTGAAATCCCTGAAATTCCAGCATCAGGGCTTTAATATTTACAGTTTAAAACAGATAAAAGATAAGCCTGTCGAAGACGGGGATTTCTCCATTACCTCAGGGAATTAATATAACATCTGCAATTAGGCACAGGAACTTATTTCATATATATGCATATATATGTGAATAGAAATAGAGGTTGGATTTAAACCCTGGTTGGAGCACTACAGACTGAAACCACAAAATTACTCAGAATCCCAAGTAATGATGTTCATTTTCTCTTCTTTCACACTGATCTTTAACCTTTATGACTCAAAACCAGAAGCTTAAAATGTTTTGAAAGCAAGTTAGTCTGATGTTTTTCTTACTATTTTCTATTCCATATTAGCTTGCCTTTTCCCTTTATATCATCGTCTTCTATACCTTCAAAAAAATCCCCCAACAAGTATTTTCTCTACTCTTCCTCTTTGATATTTGAGGAAAGTGGCTACAGTTTATTAACCGACTTTGATTTTCTTGCCACCAATACCAACCTCAGGATTTTTGAGGGTCATCTCAATGCTGGCAGCTGGCCCGAAGCCCGTGAGGGACTTGATGTGGATCTGTGTGGGCAGGGGCCTCCTGCACTGGCAGTACACAGAGAACGCCAGAGACTTCAAGTGCTGAATGTAGAAAACCTGTTCATCCTTCATTGTCTGCAGCATGTACTGGCAAGGCACAATCTGTGGAATTCAGACACACAACAGAACAGGGCTGAGAGGCTTCCAGGAGCTGCTCATTAATATCAAACCAGACCCACACACTCATTAGGCACTGAACACCCAGCACACTCTGGGATGCTCCATGATTTGCATTACAGCTCCCTTGGCAGGAGTGGCTGCAGCAGCCAGGGACTGCATTTCCTGGGACAAAACTGCTTCCATCACAAGGAGTGCAAATTTTAATCCATAAAACCCAAACACCTGTATTCAAACACACTGCATTTTTCAGAACTGTTTTTCTGACCAACATCTTCACTTGCAGGTGGCCTGAACCACACAATCCCTCAATGTTGTGTTCAGGCAGTTTTGGCTCCATGGCTCGTGGTCAGGGTTGGGAATTGTTTGCTGTACCTGTGGGAATTGGCACTGTGGTGTCATCCTTACAGAGGGTGTAGAGGACAAAATTAAGCTTCTGTTGCAATGATGTGTGTGGTTGTTTCCCCTTTTCAATTTAGTACCCACTGGAAGCTCAGCAGCCTCAGCTGCTGCTCAGTTTTATTTGTTTCAAAAAGTCATGGGAAGCAGCCCACAAGAATTCATGGGTTCAGCCAGCAAGAACCAAAGCTACAGGGAGATTTGCCTGTGAGATGAGTTTCGGGGTTAAGACCCAACTGCACAACAAGAGCAGGACGGAAAAGTGGCACAACACTCCTTCAGAAGAAACAAAGCATGACAAAAATCTGGTTTTCAGATCAAATCCATTTTAAAATTAGAATTAAATCCCTGTAACCTCACTGTTTTTATCTACTGGTTTTATTGTGCAAGTCTCACATGTGGCTGTGGAGGCATCTTTCCTTTTACAGTGAGATCTTTGGAGCAGAAGCTGTCAATACAAAACATTTTTGTTGTAGCCAACACGACAAGACCCAAACACGTTCTTTCAACAAATATTTTCAGTAGTAATAAAACTTAAGTGTCACAAAACTTTTACGACTTTATGGTTCTTGCCTGAACCATCAGAACTTTGGCAGCACATTCTGCTTACTAAACGTGCCTGTGTGTTTTTAAAAGCCAGCTTCACCCAAGGATTTCAGGAGCTGGGCTTTCCCCTCTGTACTGGGCTGGTAATAAAGCTGCAAACAGTTGGCTTTGATTTACTTTGAAGTAACTGCATGTTGTGTGTGCTGTGTACAGCTGTGAGAATACAGTGCTGGAACTGGATCACATTTCCCTTGACTTAGAGAAAACTGCTGTTTGACTTCAACTGGCAAAATGTATTTTGAGGAACAAACAGTGGATGTGGAAACAAACGGCACTGAGAGAAAGGGTCGGTGTGCTACAGCCTCAGATCCAATGGCAGTGCAGAGGATACACGGTTCTTGTGTTTCAGACACCGTGGTATCAGTGGCTGCTCTGGTTTTAGAGTCTCCAGGTCGGGATCAATCAGTTGCCTGCAGCCTACCATGATACGATGTTGTGGATCTGATTTTCAGTTCATCCCCAAGCCTGAAATATTTTGGTGACAGTTTCCCCCATCCTTTCAGGGGACAATGAGGTCAAAACTATCAAAAACAGCAAACGTTTTCCATGCCCAACTTGAGACACCACAAGAACTTCCAATTTTTTTTTTTTTAATAATTTGAAATACCTTTAAACCAAGGTGAGCACACATGGCTAAGGTGCACAGAAATCCTTCCCACACTGTTCCTGCCTGTGCCCTCTGGCCTCCCATTCCCCCCACATTTATTGAGGTTCAGCCTCTGTGACAGAGGACGCCTGGCAAAATGCAGCCAGCCTGGGCAAGAGGCCAGGAGCTGCCTCTGGCTGCACAAATTCAATTCTTCAGCAATTCCATAGTAAGTAACCGTTTTTATATGCCAAGCTTCATGGTAAATTATTTTTAAGAAGCAGATAATAACAATACAATCATTATATTATACATTAAATGTCTGGTTTCACATACTTCTTTTGGATTGAACAGTATAAATCAAGGGAATATAAACAGCAAACAACTCAACATGTGAAGTAATCAAAGGAGCAACTGGCCAGTTTTGGCAATGGCAACTTGAGTCACAACTTAAATAACTGAAATCCCTCTCCAGGAAGCCTGAAGCAGATAGGATTGCTGGGACCATGGGACAGATTCAATGCAGGGATTCTGTGGCTGCTCTAATTAATTTCCTCATCAAAACAAGCTCAAGAGGTTGTTTTAATATACAGACTTGTATTGTCAACAAAATAATTTGTAAGTAACACCTCCGTTTCATGCATTATCTCCCATTTATCTCTTTTAGCACAGTGCCCGTATCACAGGTGTGCTGTGACAGAGGGACTCGGTGTGAGGGTACAGAGGAAGGCAGAATTACCTGGAGAATGAAAGAATTCCTCATATTCTCAGGCAAGTTGTCCAACATTTCTGTGTAGCATCTCATGAGGCTCAGGAGCCAGAAGTTGGTGGAGGCAGACTCCTCGTCGGCAGTGTAGGTGAAGGGGTCCACCATGTAGATGACCACGGCGGGGGGGTAGGCGTTGCTGTCCGCAGCGTCCGGCTCCGTGGGGATCCCGATCCGCTCCCGCTCCGACGTGCTGGGGGGCAGAGGCACAGGGTGAGTCCTGCCCGTGTCTGGGGCCAGGCTGAGCCAGGGGGAAGGAAAGCATGAGGAATTCTCATGTCCAGGAGCAAAACTCAAACCCAGGGATTGAGATGCGTTGTGCTCACAGCAGCTCCTAATCCGAAACAGCTGGGGTTAATTAGGCACTGAAGGTACCGCACAGTCTAACAGCATCTCACTGAAGGCAATCAGACCAGATTATGCCTGGAGAAGATGGAAAAGCTGCCTACTGTTAGCTCTGTGTTTTCATGTAGGTGCATGTCTGGGTTTTGGTGCAGTTAAGGGTTTGCTTTTGGGAGAGCTGGACAGGGGAGAGCAGGAATTCAGAAGTGCCAAAGCAATTCATGGAGCCTGGAATCCTGCTCAGGTCCAGGGAAGCCTCCACTGGTAACAGAAGGAGCAACTGAGCATTTCTTACTTGGTAAAATGCTCCTCCCGTGCCTCAGCCAGGAGAGAGAGGCTCAACGTCTGCAAGTGATCAAATCAGCTCAGGCTCTGTCAGAAGCCCCTGCAGCTGCTCACAGGGTGTTCTGCACAGATCAGGGAACAGATGTCTCAAGGACAAGCCCAGCTCCAGCAGGATGTGGGCTTTTCCCTCTCCATAGCACACACCAGGACTATAAGCAATGTGCATTATTATGAGAGTAATGAAAAAGGTGCTGCCTCAGGAAGTTACTTACATACAATGCTAAAAAACCTTTTCTTAATTTTTATGTGATGGATGGCTATTCATAATGAAGTCTTTAAAAAAGTTGTGCTGCCCAAATTTATTTTAAAGTAACAGGACTACAATCATGTCTCCTGACCTCACAGCGTTCCTGCTTGCAAAACAACACCTGCAATGCAAGAAAATTAGGGGAAAAAAAATCCATGGCTTGCATTTTACATCTGTTAATGTTGCAGGTGTGATGGAGCAAGAGGCACTCAGCTTCACGGGGTACGTGCAGTGCCGAGCCACAGGTCTGGCACGGGACCTGACACACCCCATGTGCTCGTGGTGCTGCAGGGGCAGGCCAGGTGGAGGGTCCTAAGGCAGCTCCACATCCATGCAGCTGAATGAGGCTGAGATTCTTGCACTGAAAAAGGGGAAGGGTGTTTTTTGCGGCTGCCCTTTGTCAGTGACTGCTTCCCACGGGAGCAGGCCCGGCCCCGCTCCCACCTGCTGGGCTGGGCTGCACCTGCCAGAGGGGCCTCTCCTCTGAAGGGTCTCCCTAAGGCTCAGAGGCCGGTGACTGAGCAGCACTTAGAGCCGCGTGAGCGCTTCCCTTACCCTTCCTGTCCCTCCTGCTGCTGCTGTGGCAGGCTGGGGCCCGGCTCGGTGTCCGCCCCGGGGCCCGCGCTGCCCTGCGAGCGCTCGGCCGGGCCTCCCGCGGCGCCGCTGCTCTGCCCCGAGCCGCCATTGCCGCTGAAGCCCGGCGTGGAGGACGCGCCCATCTGGCTGGCGCCGGGCGTGGCAGAGGACGCGGACAGCTGTGGCACCGAGGAGCCCGAGGAGGAGGCGCTCCCGGCCGGAAGGCTCGTGGTGCCCGCGCTGGGCGTGGAGCTGAAGGAGCTGCCCGGGGCAGGGGCCCCGGCGGCGGCCGAGAGACACGAGGAGGAGCTGGAGGGAGCGGGGCCCGAGCTCCCGGGAGCTGCCTGCGGCTGGCCCGGAGCCGGCGTTTGGTACTTGGGGGGCAGCAGGAGGCTGCTGTCCAGCTGCAGGGTGGCCAAGTAAGGTGCTGGAATGGCAGGGAAAGAGGGATTAACGACAGATCAAAGGAACTTGCATCAACCTGCGACTCGGACGACATTCCCTGCACTTTTACAACACTCTAAGAGTATACAAATGCTAAGAGAATGGAATCTCCACGACCGATATTTGCTTTGGAATCCATTCCTCAGGGTTTCAGTTCAAACTGATATGATCGATTGTCTTTAAAACCAGGACTGACTTTGCAGGGCTTTGTGACTTGAAGCTGGTACTGACACGTTCTGATCTCTGGCCAGACTGTGTGGCAATAACAGCATTGTTCAGTGCTCAGCTCTGCAATCTCTGACAGCTTATCTCTGTCGGGCTGGAAACCTTAGAGTCGTTTATATCTGAGCTACAATCACGGCAAACTTTAATGCAGTTATTTCTACTGTGAGATACCACAGTGATAAATGAATACATACTATTTATTTGTTCTCCGAGGTGGTAAATCACCAGCAGGGAAGTTCCCAATGCTGCCCCTGCCAGACGCCTCAGGTGTGAGCTGAGCAGCCCAGCTCCTCACCTGGCTGTGCACATGCTGCCTCTTTGTGCAGGGAAGCCTGAGGTAATTCAGTAGTGTTGTAATAATTTCTCCCCTTGCCGTAATTCCTGTGTCTCGTGCTAAGATCCCAATTCTCAGTCACATACACAATGTATGTTGACTCTGGACCCATGCTGGGAGGAAACAACTGTGTCTGTCCCCAGATGAAATCAGGTGACTGCAGGGACTCAGGCAGGAGCAGTCAGCTGATCCTGCCCCAGCAGATGTTACACCCTTCCACACTCTCAGGTTCTACACTCCCTCACCAAACAAGTGCTCCTGACGTTGGTGTAATACAGAACAAATAGGGCTGGGTGCCATAACAAAACCAACCAGACTGATCTGTTAAATGTGTCACTGCTTCAGGAGGGAAACAAACCAGCAAGAGGTCCAGAGGCGAAAGTGCCTTCAGGGTCCTGTGGTTCTAAGGATCCATACAGAGCAGACTGAGGCCCCAGGCACCAAGGATTCCAGCACTTTCCCTTCTCCCCGTGTTAACTCATTGCCTGTGCAGAGTCCCAGTCACCTCTCTCCTATAATTACACCTTACACTGGAGGGCACCGTGACGTGGCTCTGACACACGACTGTGATGAGATGTGTCAGCAGCAATAAACCAGACCCATGGGTACCTTCAGTCTTGTGTGGAACACCTGCCCCATCCCTGGAAGTGCTCAGGGCCAGACTGGACAGGACTTGGAGCAACCTGGTCTGGTGGAAGGTGTCCCAGGGAGTGGAACAGGATGAGTTTTATGGTCCCTTCCAACCCAAAGCAGTCTGTGATTCTGTGATCTTTGTGCTACACAAACACCTTATACCAAACTGATTTTCTAAAAAGGTAAGAATTGGCTTTTGAATCTCTGACATGACCCCTAGAGTGACAGACAACACAACTTTCTGAAGTAGGCAAATTTAACCTGGAAGGATTAGAAAATTAAGATAAAACCTTGTAATACCTTTTTAAACAGATCATAATCTGCACCTTCAGAAGACCCACACCGTGGCTTTGCACGTGCCCCCCCAGCGCCCGAGGCACGGGCTGTCACTCACCGAGGTGATGGCGGCAGACCTGCGCGTAGAGCTTGAGCCTGGAATGATTGTCACAGTCCTCGGAGCCCCAGGGCTGGCTGAACCACTCGCTCACCAGCTCGTCCGTCAGCTTCTGTGCCACGCTCTTGCCCACCCGCATGATCCCGTCCCGCAGCACTTTGCAGATGGGCTTGTGCTGCCCAAGCCTGCACATCTGCCAGGGGAGGGAAGGACAAACACCCGTAAGGAGATGCCAACCACCCTAGGAAGTTCCAGAGACTGGGCTGTGGCCTAAGCCCCTCATTCTCAGCACACAGCTGGGGGCTTCTTAATAAATATCTTTAAAAAACGGGCTACATTTATCTGTTGGCTTGAACTGCACTCACAGCAAAACTAAGGTTACAAAGGAATCTGACATACTGGGGAGTACATGCTAAAGAAATAAATGCTTTTATCCCCAGCCTAGCAACTGTGAGAAAGCAACAGCTTCTTTAATGTGCTCCTTTGGTCTTTAGGCTTGGGTGGGCCATCACTGGGAGGCTGCAGCTCTGTTGATGCCACTGCTGCCTCCTCTGTGAAATGAATGTGTACTGGCAACAAACACCCCAAAATGCCCAGAGAATCCCAGTGTCACTCAGACAGCATTCTTGGACTCTGAAAGTGCAGAAAGCCCTCAAAATGAAAAAAAACCCTTCTGCAAATAGTTGTTACTTTAAACCCTATGCCCAGTGGACATGCACTAGAACAGCAATGACACTTAAGAAGCAGTAATTCAGTGTGGTCCCTCTTTCCAACCTCGTATACAGCACTCAAGTCCCTGAAGAAAGTTTTGGCTCCATCGAGCAAGGCCTCGTTTTCCGGACACACCACGATGTAGGCGACATCCCGATGGCCCCCGTAGGGGTCCAGCAGGAGCCTCTCCCAGAAGGGCAGGGAGAACGGAGAGATTGTCAGGAAGTCCTTGTCATAGCCCACCAGCAGCGTCGGGATCGGGAGGGGCTCAGGAGATTCCTCAGAGCCTTCACAGGGGAAAAAACAAATGAAGAAAAGATGTTAAAATACCTGGTTTAACTGCAGTGGGTCTCTGATGGCCCAGGATGTGGGTTCTTTTACAGGAATATTGGAAATCACTCATCCCTTGCTGTGCTGACTGTCCTACAGGTTTATCATGGAGTGGAAATGGTTATCCAGGGTGTGCCATGCCTGATACACCATGTGCTCCCAGCCTTTCTTCTTGGAAAAGATATTTAATAAAGGAGAGGGAAGATTTATTTCGTACTTCAAAAATGTCATATAATCAGAGTTGTTGGCCAAAGTGGAGGGAGCTGATCCAAGCACCACTTAAACTTTCCTAGAAAGCTGCAATAAAACATCTCCCAGTGTTCTCCAAGCACATGTATTGCCCTTCCCAAGGCTTCATCTCCTGGTTTTCCTTTGTCATATCCATAACCACAGCCCAGGAGATCCTGTTCAATCACAAGTAATAACAGGAACACACAAAATCTGACCTTACAGCTCTTCATCCACCTCCACCTGGTTGTGCAAAATTACTGATGCTTAGAGAAATTCATTCCCAGGTACATAATACTACACAAAGTTATTATAATTCTAAAAATTGCCTCCTGCCCCTCTCCATAGGATGTGCTCCGAGCACTTCTGTCCCCACGGAGAGGATTATTATCCAGTGTAACAGGGTGTCTCCCAGATACTGCCTCAGTAGAAGAAATATTGCTGGAAATGTCAAGCTAAAATATACCCAGTAGTTCCTGCAGAATATAATTCAACTTTATTAAAAAGTCAGTATCCAGTAAAATTCACTGACTTTCCATCAAAGGCTCTGCTCTGCACTCTATGGGAATTTTGGTGTTATTCTTTGGTAACAATTGGCAAATCCGAACTCTTCAAGTTACAAATGCTGAAAACATTGTTAGAAGTGCTCCTAGTGGGGCTCAGCAGCTTTAGACAGGAACTGGAGTTACCCCCATTGTCCCAGCCCCAAGGAAAGCAGCAATATATCAAATACCAATAGAGAGCAAAGCATGGTGGAGCTGTAGGAAAAAAATTAAACCAGACTGCACTGGTTAAGCCTGAAATAAATTGCAGGCAAGAAATACAGATTGAAATGTCAGTCGTTACTCTGCAAACGTGCACAGACAAAACCTGGTTTGTAATTTGCGTTTTCCAGAAGTGTCACTGACAGCCAGGAGATACTGAAACTGAAACTTCTCATTAAGACTACGGGAACCTCTGTGGAGAAAGCACTCCCAGTTTTTGTGGATTTGCAGAGCTCACACAGCCCCTGTTCCCATAAGGATGTGGCTGATTTCAGCAGCTCCCTCCACTCCCATTATGTCTGTACCAGCTTGCTTTGGTCTGAACCAGCCCCCCATTCCGGTCGGGGGGCTGAGCCTCACCCCGCAGTTTCTGCTCCCTGTAAATGTTCGTCAGCTGGAGGGGTAAAACCTCCACCAGGGTGCCACAAAGGCCTTTTGAGGCACTTTAAAGCTCTGTGAAGAGCCCCCCCCATGACCCCCAGCTGTATGAACAGCCCCTTCCTAACATATTTCCAGGAGAAAGTGCCCATTTCTAGGAAGCTGCACTCTGACTTGGCACAGAGCCCAGTGTAGGTACCATAGGTCCCCCGTCCTGCCATCTTATGGAACTGCTGCCAGGTGAGGGGTCCCTGCACGTGCTGGATGTTCTCCCAGGTCCTTCCCGTCCGCTTCTTCTGGATGGCGTCCTGGAGAAAGGGCTGCAGGGAGAGCAGCATGCGCACCACGTCCTGGGAGGAGAGCATGCTGATGTCCAGCACTGCAAGGGACAAGGAGCAGCAATCACTTCAGGGAGGGACAGCAACCCCTCGGACATGACAGCAGCTTTTATGGATTGTTCCTTTGAATTGCTCTGCACACTGCCCATGGGATTTGGACAACTCTAATTAGCTGGATGGCACTCAATGTGGTACTTTTCAAAAACACCCTTGTCACCACAGGCCTTTACACACACATTTCAGTGTCGCTGGTGTCCAGCTCAGGTCACGAGATGCCAGAGTATCTTCAGTATACAAACAGATAATATTTAATTAGAATTTTTTCCCCCTTGGTACTTTTTCCCCTTTTTCCCCCTAACTGAAACAGAGCAATTCTTTTCTGCTGACTGCTTAAATCCTTCTCCAAAAGAAAAAAGGGCCCCTAATTTTGCCTTCCCCTAAATACCTGAATTTGCTTCAGATTTGTGAACTTCCGCAGACTCGTTCCCAATTTAGGCCACAAAGTCTGAAGACAACAGGATTCTTGGTACTTTGATGTAATTTACAAGCTTTCAGAAATCTACTTTATCTCTAGCATATTTTTAGTCCTATCATTTCCCACATAAGGATTATGTGGGTCACAACTAAACAAATTTACAGAGGTCACAAAACATTCAGAGACAAAAGGCTCAGCTGTGCCCATACCATTGCTGTGAGGCCAGGAATGGACAGTGGCACTTCGGACAAGGGCTTCGTCCACCTTGCCTCCCGTGGGGTTGTCCACGTACTGCCTGCCCTGCTCCAGGGCGTTGAAACATTCCACCCAGGAGTCGTTGCTGTCGGCCTGCAGCCGGTCGTAGCTCCAGTTGACACAGGGCAGCGTCTGGCGGTTGTTGGAGGCCATGTAATCCAGGCAGCTCAGCGACGTGAAGGGCTGCGTGTGCTGGTTCTGCAGCAGCAGCAGGAGACTCATGGGAGGCTCCTGGCTCCTCCTGGCTCCCTCTCCCATCTGCGAGATCAAGTTGCTCTGGCAGATCATCAGTCGCCTTTCTGCAGCCTGGCCGATGTCCGAGGTCTTGCCAAAAATATCCAGCTCGTCCTCGATGAAGAGCCCGGAGTTGTAGCCGAGCTTGCGGTTCATGATGGCGCTGAAGCCGCAGGTGCAGCGGTACTGATCCTCGTTGGAGGAGTCGGGGATGTACAGCCCCACGTCGGCGCCCTTGATGTTCATGTTGCAGGCGCAGATGCAGCAGCTGTCGAAGTTCCTGTCCTTGAAGATGTTGAGCACGGAGTCGGAGAGGATCAGGGTCACGTAGAGGCTGTGCGCCTCCGGGATGGGCTGCACCGTGCCCGGCTCCACCGAGTTGAGCGGCCGCGTGGTGGAGGGGGTGGAGGCGGGGGAGCCCTGGTCGGTGCTGTCGTACTTGACGGAGCCCTGGCCGCTGGCGGTGCCCCCGCCCCGGGGAGTCCTGGGCGTGCGGGGCGTGCGCGGCGTGGGCACGGAGAAGCGCGGCGTGGCCGGGGACGGCAGCACCCCCGCGCCGCTGTTGCTGGCGGGGGCCGCGCTGTTGAGCGTCACCGGCGTGCTCATCTGGGGCGTGCTCATCTGCAGGTAGTCCTGGTCCAGGCTGCCCACGCTGGGCACGTTGCTGCGGGGAAGGGATGGGAACAGAGACCCTTTTGTCAAAGCTCATTTTTAAATACCAGGATTTGGTGAAACCTGAAGGGACTCATTGACACTGCAGTAAAGAACACTCTGCTCATAACCTTTACTCGTGGCTCTCAACAGAACTCTGAATTCTCACCACGAGCACCACTGTTTCTTATCATTATGATAAAAGGTATCACTTCACCCTCTTAAAGATTATTCTCATGGCCTAAGACTCAAACGCTCTTGAGAACAATCTCTAGATAAATGATCAAGTTAAGATTTAGGATGTTTGCAACTTTTCTAGGGAAAAAAGAATAGTAGCTATCTGTGAAGACATACAGATTAGTGGAAATGAAAGTATTTCAGAGAGATAGAAATCTTATTTTATTTTAGAAATGATCACTTTAAATAGCTGTCACAGGTCATGGATGTGGCTCTGATACACGGTATCACCTCATGGACACACTGCACATCTGATTCTATAAATGCAAATCCTCATTTCCGATTACACAGTCTACAGCACAAAGGGACACGTTCCATTACAAACTCTTAGTCCAGTAAAGCTAAGAATCGTATTTTTGGGTCATCTCCATTCATGACTGAGTTTTATGACTCTGTTTTTGTCATTCCCTGCCAAATTCAAGTGACCACAGAACAGTTTGTGCATTCCCATGAGATCTGTCTTCCATCTGCAAGGACTCATTTCAGGAAACAGGTAATAAGGGGCCAATCAAAGAAGATCTTTACTTTTCTCTTTCCACATAACTTCTAACCTGCTTACTTTTCTTGTAATGTGTTGATTACATATTAGAATAAGGAAAGAGTGTAAGAACTCAATGAGTCTTTGGATAAGGAAGGGGAAACAGGGATTTTTCCATGTTTGTCTGTCCTCAGAGTGTGTTTTGTGTGTTATTGGAAAGGACTATCATCATTTGAATGCCCACCTATCATTAGTGACTTGAAAAGGAAAACACTGAAGACCTCTTTCCTTACAATCATTTTATTACCTTGAACTGATGTGTGTCCAACTCAAAGCAGGAGAGGGGAAAATAATGAAGCAGGGTCTGAGGGAGCTGTGGAGCGGCAGCAGAGCGAGTGCCTCACTAATAAGAAAAGGTGACCTAGAAACCCTGATTGGCAATCACCACTCTGTCGGAAGCCTGCAGTAATAATCCTCACTCTAATTGGATTAGATTGAAAATGAAAGGGTTTTTTCCCCCAACAAATACCTGAAATTAATAACTAGCTCAGGCCCGGTGCATCAGTTACTATTATGAAAAAACCTGAGAATTAAATTGCTCCCTAGGCACTATATCAAGGGTTTACAATTTCTTCTTTGCAATTCTTTTGAGAACACAGAAGGACCCTTTGGGGCTGCAAAAGGACTGATTTAAAGGATTTACAGACTGATTTAAAGATACAGACTGCTTCCTCTAGAAACGAAGCAGTGCAGCAGGAGACCTTTGTACTATTACTATGCTTTTTAAGAGATTTTATTAATTTAATGGTAGCAAATTCTTGCTAGCTTTCAAAACCTCCAGCAATTAATTTCCTCCATAAACATTGCTAATTTCTGAGAACAGAGTGAGGAATCCAAGCTTGGAAAATGAACATCAGTGCTTCCCTTCAGGTCACAGCACTCTCCTACTTGGCATCTCCTCTTTGGGTATCAGGAAGGGTGGGGCAGGACAGGACATGGACCAACATCTGTCCGATCAGCAGCTCCCCACGGCCCCGCTCAGGGACACCACAGGAGCTCCCGTGGGAACACAGACTGGGGAGCTCTCACAGGCCCACTCAACATTTCCAGAGCCCTCAGAAGGGCAAATGGAATCACCAGGACCAGAGAGCACCAGGCTGGAGGCTGGACACAGAAATGGGAGGGCAGAGATGTGAGAGGTCCGGTGCATTCATTTTGTTCCCCAACACTTGTGGTGTCTGTTGAATTACAGTATTTTCCTGTATCAGAAATTGCCATTAATTCAGTACTGCATGTTCCTGTTCTTTCAAAAGCACTGAGAGTGGACACACACTGTAATACCCCTGCCTGCCAAAGCCGGGGTTAAATGTTCCTGCTATCAGAAGTGTTTTGATCTCAGTCAATGACAAACCTAAAAGGTTTAAAACACATTTGCAGGTTAAAGCACTGTTATTACCAACAACCATTTTAGTTACCCAGCTTTAGGCATGGGCTGGACAGACTCCATTCCTCCAAGGCTGTACTTACTTGTAGCCATCTCTGATGAAAGTGGCTGCAGGTGGCAATGGAAGTTGTTCAATTTTTGGAGGAACAGCCCAAGAAGGCCTGAAGATGCAGGCATCTGGAATCTTCAGAGGTAGGAGGCACTGGCTGGGCAGGATCTTCAGTGGAGCAAACAGGGAGGAGCCCACAAAAGGTTGAAGTGATGGAACTTTGTGCACATACGAAAAATCCTGTAACATCCAAGTGACCTGGGTTATAACAATGTGGTCAGGTTGCTCTTTAGATATTTATTTTTAATTAAAATCTACTGTACTGTTTGAACCCTCCACAACTGCTTTTTTTCCCCAAAAATGCAGTATATTTATTCATTCTACAAAGCATTCAAGAGCAGTTCCCTCAAGGAAACTCAGCTGAGGCTCCCTGTTATCCCGAGATGCTGCCCAGCTTTGTGGCAGGAGGTTTCACGATTGGGTCAGGCTCATTTCAGACAAGCTGTGCCTGAAACGTCAGTAGTGCACTATGAAATTTTCACACAACTTAACTTTTAGCACCTCATTTAGGCACTTAAAAGATTGATCTTTGCAAGACTTCTGTACTGACAGTAGGGAGAGGCTGTCAGAGTGTGAGGAACCCTGAGGTGCCTTGAGGCAGCCTCTGAATAACCCCCACTGTGGGGGTTCACACCCCTTTAGCAATAACAGTGCACACTTTGCACGTGCCAATCATTATGCAGAGTATTAAATACAAATATCTAAACAATCCAGCAAACACAGTATTAACTATCAATGAAGTGCAGCCCAGCTGGGCTTGCAGTGACTGCCAGGTTTGCTTGCAGAGAGTGATGACAAGAACTTCAGCCAGAGTTTCTAGAGCTATTGCAGCTCTTTCAGATCAGAACCAGTCCTTTGGAGGCACTACTGCAAAGTAAAAATGAGTATGAAAACAGTAACAGTAGTCTCAGTATTTAACATCTCATTAGAGCTTTGCATTTTTCCCTTGCACCCTGTCAAGCATTGAGGGATGAGGAATGTGTGGATTACTCTCTCCAGCTGCGGAATGCTCAGCACAAGGAATCTCCTTCCATGCTCTCAGAATGATCAGCAATGGGTTTAGTGCTTGTTTCCCCCACTGGTGTGTATGAGCAGGTGTGACACACTCAGAAGCCAGTCAGCTGTGCTGTTGGAAATGTTCTCAGGCAGAATTAAAATAAGTATTTTAATACTCCTATAATGGTTGTGAGGGAGATTAAAATATCTTCGGTATCAATGACGCCCTGAAATCTGCTCCCACTCAAAAACCTTCAGCTCAACAAATTCCAAGACAGCCTTCTTTTCCAGGCCCAACTTCTCCTGTTCTTAAACAAACAGTTTACTGCACAAGCAGAAGAGAAAAACCAGCAAGGTCTGTGGCAAGGCAAAGTCTTACAAACCTTATAAAAAACTTATTTCAAACTCCTGTAATGGCATAAAAACTTGTGGATGCACCAGCTCGAGATGGGAAATGGAGACTGCCCTGGAGCACACACTGAGAAGGTGCCTCCCAGTGAGAGCTCAGGGGGGAAGGAAGGAGACATCTGGCAGTACCAAGGCAGGCTTGCTCCATGTCCTGGTGTCCAGGTGGGTTCTGCCTTCAGGAGGGACACTGGGAATTCCCTCCCACATCTGCAAAGCCCCTTCTCCACAGAACTGCTGGGACAAGCTCCTTGCCAGCTCAGCCCTTGGCAGGGGGACGAGCTGGGAATTCCAGGGTCTGACTGGACATACTGGACTGGCACCAAAACATGGCAGCACAACCCTGGAATGCTGTCCCAAAGGCTGTCCTGCTTCCTGCCAGGGACAGGGACTCCCTCCTCTCGCAGGGACAAAACTGAAAGCTCCTGTGGAAGAAGTCACCCTGTGGGATTTGCCAGGGCTTCCCTTGCAGTCTGCCTGAGGGATGCTATTCCTGGTGGCAGGAAAATGTCCTGGTTCACAGCTGACCACATCATTTACAGTGAACAAAGGCATCCATCAGTATCCTCACACCAACACAGCCACTTCTTGTCCGAGCAGCTGCAAGTGAGTCCCTGGCTCAGCAATGCAGACACCTAAAAATCAGCCCTCACTTAATTCCAACATGGGCACAAAGGAGACGGAAGGAGGTGCTGCTGGGGAGAGAGACAGCTGCTGAAATAGAAGGAACAGGCTGTGGCACATGAGGGACAGGTGGGTCTGAAGGAGAAGAATTAGGCTACAAAATCAAGGGCTGGGGACTACTGGGAAGCCAGAGTTAAGAGTGGGCATCTCCCTTTTTATTCCCCATGTACAGAGCAGCTTGCTGCAGAACAGAGTGCTGTGCATTTCCACACAAAAAGTGCATTTCTTATTAAAAAAACCCCTCAGGCTGTATGCATGGAAATATGGCAACAATACCTTCTGGCAGAAGTGCCAAAAGGCAGCCCCAGCAGCTGAGGAACGCAGGATGCACACAGGAAGAATGGGTTTGCCCTGCTCTTACCCTGTGATGGAACAATGACACAACCAATGTACACCCGTGCTGATGCTGGGTCCCTCCATGGGATGCTATGGAGAAATGGCCACACTGGGATGTCACAAGAACCCAGAGTCCCCAGCCACAAACAGCTCTTACTAAGACACTACAGGACTCGAGAGAGGAGAACTAGGTGACATTACCTGACCTGTGTTATACAGAAAATCAGGTAAGAATGGTCCCATCTGGCCTTAAAACTTGTGAAGTAACATCAGCTGAAGAAGAAACAGAGCAAGTTCAACCCCTGGGCTTTCTCAGAGAGTTTCAACCCCAACCAAAAAAGGAACATTTCAGAGAGATAAAGACAGCCTGTCTACATGCACCACTTTATCCCACTGTGTGCCAGCCTGGCAGCAGGGAGGGGGGCACAGCAAAGGTGCCACAGAGAAATTATCTGAAGAAATGCATCAATTAACAGCTCCTTAGCCTCAAGTGCGGTGTTTTTTCATACACATACATTGTTTCTGTTAGGCCCAGGGCTCGTGTCACAGACAATGCTATTTGTTTCCTGAGAACACCCAGAACCATTACAAACACAGGATTACGAGAAGAAAAATGCCTACAGTTAAAATCAGGGAGACAATCAAAAAGCTCTTTTACTAGAGAAGAATATTTTTCCAACGTCAGCCTGACAGGTTCTGTACGTGGGTCCAGCTCACATTTGTTAGTTGCTACACACACTACATGGGACCCATTTATAAAAATCAAAAGTGTGCATAGAGGAGTTTGTAAAAATCCCACATTTCTGGCATGTTACCTTAATTTCTTCAGGTTTAGGGCTACCTAATCCATCTTCCACCTCCATTTTAAACTCAGCCAGCTGTGTTGGAACCATGTTGACCATAGGGCTCTCCATCATTCCCAAGGCAGTCACAGTCTCCGAACTTACTCCATCTTTATAACTCATCACTGGGGAGAAGGCAGGGTGCTGTTCTAAAGAGGGTGGTGTTGGGAACATCCTTTGGAGATCTGCCACAGCTGAAGAGCATAAAACAACACAGTTAATCATTAAAATACAAATTCTCAAGGAAATTCAATAAAACAGAAGAGACCAACTCAATGCTAGCTCTTATTTCATCAGTTAAAAACTAGCAAAGCTTCTCCAGACTTACTGGGGTTCTGACAGCAGTGTAAGTCTAGACCAAAAGTTAACTCATAGGGATAAATTCCCCAAATTCCTAGGGATACTCTGCAAGGTTATTGTTCACCAGAAACAACAACCTGGTAGAAAGACAAACAAATGTACAGTTTACCAGCAACTAATAAATCCTTCATGACTGGAGAGGTGAATTGACATTAATGCCAAGCTCACCCCAGTGACTGTTTCTAAGGAGCCACAGAGGAGTTTTCTCCCTTTGCCCTAAACCAGGAGGCCTTTAGAATTCATGTGCCCTGAGCTGGATTTCTCCACTCAGTCACTGTAGCCTTGTCTGGTCCATGGCAACGCAGCTCCTGCCACAAACACGGGCCATTCTGCCTAGGAACAGACTGCCAGGCAGCCCGAAGGTCCAGTGCCAGAGAAGCCACAAAATCTTCATTTTGCATCACAAGATATTAAGCCAGGAAAATCCCTAAATGACTTCTGTTGGGGTTTTAGGAGTTCTCCTTTTGTTTTCTTTTTCTCTCAAAGAATTTTTCCCCATACAAGCTGCCAAAGAGACAAAAGACCTGGCCACAGGGGAAGGAGTCTAGCTGGCCAGCCTCTTTTACCTGAGGTTTTCTCGTGTAGGGCAGAGAGGTTGCGAGATTTGAACTGGGTAAAAGGGGTTGGGTGGGGCCTGTGGGTCTCTTGTTCTGCCGGAGGGGAGAGGAGCCGCTGTCGTTGTGGAGAGAATTCACCACTACTGCAGGCTTTCTGCCTTCTGCTGCCTTCCTTCTACCGGGAGTGAAGCCTGCTCCCTGGAGCAGCAGTTGCATGAGGACTCCATTTAACACCCTACCTCACTGAAAGAGGGACC